>JANJGN010000629.1:0-351428 GCA_026770705.1 Isurus oxyrinchus
TACTGACCGTGTGACAATGTTGCACTCCCTCAGTACTGACCGTGCGACAGTGTTGCACTCCCTCAGTACTGACCGTGCGACAGTGTTGCAGTCCCTCAGTACTGACCGTGCGACAGTGTTGCACTCCATCAGTAGTGACCGTGCGACAGTGTTGCACTCCCTCAGTACTGACCGTGCGACAGTGTTGCAGTCCCTCAGTACTGACCGTGCGACAGTGTTGCACTCCCTCAGTAGTGACCGTGCGACAGTGTTGCACTCCCTCAGTACTGACCGTGAGACAGTGCTGCACTCCCTCATTTCTGACCGTGCGCCAGTGTTTCACTCCCTCAGTCCTGACCGTGCGACCGTGTTGCACTCCCTCAGTACTGACCGTGCGACAGTGTTGCACTCCCTCAGTACTGACCGTGCGACAGTGTTGCGTTCCCTCAGTACTGACCGTGCGACAGTGTTGCACTCCCTCAGTACTGACCGTGCGACAGTGTTGCACACTCTCAGTACTGACCGTGCGACAGTGTTGCACTCCCTCAGTACTGACCGTGCGACAGTGTTGCACTCCCTCATTACCAACCATGCAACAGTGTTGCGCTCCCTCAGTACTTACCGTGCGACAGTGTTGCACTCCCTCAGTACTGACCGTGCGACAGTGTTGCACTCCCTCAGTACTGACCGTGCGGCAGTGTCGCACTCCCTCAGTACTGACCGTGCGACAGTGTTGCACTCCCTCAGTACTGACCGTGCGACAGTGTGGCACTCCCTCAGTACTGACCGTGCGACAGTGTTGCACTCCCTCAGTACTGACGGTGCGACAGTGTTGCCCTCCCTCAGTACTGACCGTGAGACAGTGTTGCACTCCCTCAGTACTGACCGTGCGACAGTGCTGCGCTCCCTCAGTACTGACCGTGCGACAGTGCTGCGCTCCCTCAGTACTGACCGTGCGACAGTGCTGCGCTCCCTCAGTACTGACCGTGCGACAGTGTTGCGCTCCCTCAGTACTGACCGTGCGACAGTTTTGCGCTCCCTCAGTCCTGACCGTGCGACAGTGTTGCGCTCCCTCAGTACTGACCGTGCGACAGTGTCGCACTCCCTCAGTACTGACCGTGCGACAGTGTCGCACTCCCTCAGTACTGACCGTGCGACAGTGTCGCACTCCCTCAGTACTGACCGTGCGACAGTGTCGCACTCCCTCAGTACTGACCGTGCGGCAGTGTCGCACTCCCTCAGTACTGACCGTGCGGCAGTGTCGCACTCCCTCAGTACTGAACGTGCGACAGTGTCGCGCTCCCTCAGTACTGACCGTGCGACAGTGTCGCGCTCCCTCAGTACTGAACGTGCGACAGTGTCGCGCTCGCTCAGTACTGACCGTGCGACAGTGTCGCGCTCCCTCAGGACTGACCGTGCGACAGTGTCGCACTCCCTCAGTACTGACCGTGCGGACAGTGTCGCACTCCTCAGTACTGACCGTGCGACAGTGTCGCACTCCCTCAGGACTGACCGTGCGACAGTGTTGAACACCCTCAGGACTGACCGTGCGACAGTGTTGCACTCCCTCAGTACTGACCGTGCGACAGTGTTGCACTCCCTCAGTGCTGACCGTGCGACCGTGTTGCACTCCCTCAGTACTGACCGTGCGACAGTGTTGCACTCCCTCAGTACTGACCGTGCGACAGTGTTGCACTCCCTCAGTGCTGACCGTGCGACAGTGTTGCACTCCCTCAGTACTGACCGTGCGACAGTGTTGAACTCCCTCAGTACTGACCGTGCGACAGTGTTGCACTCCCTCAGCGCTGACCGTGCGTCAGTGTTGCACTCCCTCAGTGCTGACCGTGAGACAGTGTTGCACGCCCTCAGTACTGTCCGTGCGACAGTGTTGCACCCCCACAGTACTGACCGTGCGACAGTGTTGCACACTCTCAGTACTGACCGTGCGACAGTGTTGCACTCCCTCAGTACTGACCGTGCGACAGTGTTGCACTCCCTCATTACCGACCGTGCAACAGTTTTGCGCTCCCTCAGTACTTACCGTGCGACAGTGTTGCACTCCCTCAGTACTGACCGTGCGACTGTGTTGCACTCCCTCAGTACTGACCGTGCGGCAGTGTCGCACTCCCTCAGTACTGACCGTGCGACAGTGTTGCACTCCCTCAGTACTGACCGTGCGACAGTGTTGCACTCCCCAGTACTGACCGTGCGACAGTGTCGCACTCCCTCAGTACTGACCGTGCGACAGTGTTGCACTCCCTCAGTACTGACCGTGCGACAGTTTTGCACTCCCTCAGTACTGACCGTGCGACAGTGTTGCAATCCCTCAGTACTGACCGTGCGACAGTGTTGCCCTCCCTCAGTACTGACCGTGAGACAGTTTTGCACTCCCTCAGTACTGACCGTGGGACAGTGTTGCACTCCCTCAGTACTGACCTTGCGACAGTGCTGCGCTCCCTCAGTACTGACCGTGCGACAGTGTTGCACTCCCTCAGTACTGACCGTGCGACAGTGTTCCACTCCCTCAGTGCTGACCGTGCGACAGTGTTGCACTCCCTCAGTACTGACCGTGCGACAGTGTTGCACTCCCTCAGCGCTGACCATTGCCGTCAGTGTTGCACTCCCTCAGTGCTGACCGTGAGACAGTGTTGCACTCCCTCAGTACTGACCGTGCGATAGTGTTGCACTCCCTCAGTACTGACCGTGCGACAGTGTTGCACTCCCTCAGTACTGACCGTGCGACAGTGCTGCACTCCCTCAGTACTTACCGTGCGACAGTGTTGCACTCCCTCAGTACTGACCGTTGCGACAGTGTTGCACTCCCTCAGTACCGACCGTGCGACAGTGTTGCACTCCCTCAGTATCGACCGTTCGACAGTGTTGCACTCCTCAGTCCCGACCGTAGCGACAGTGTTGCACTCCCTCAGTACCGACCGTGCGACAGTGTTGCACTCCCTCAGTACCGAGCGTGCGACAGTGTTGCACTCTCTCAGTACTGACCGTGCGACAGTG
This sequence comes from Isurus oxyrinchus, assembly GCA_026770705.1. Lineage (NCBI taxonomy): Eukaryota > Metazoa > Chordata > Chondrichthyes > Lamniformes > Lamnidae > Isurus > Isurus oxyrinchus. The sequence goes on from JANJGN010000629.1 coordinate 2,992, forward strand.
TTGCACTCCCTCAGTACCCGACCGTGCGACAGTGTTGCACTCCCTCAGTACTGAGCGTGCGACTGTGTTGCACTCCCTTAGTAGTGACCGTGCGACAGTGTTGCACTCCCTCAGTACTGACCGTGCGACAGTGTTGCACTCCCTCAGTTCTGACCGTGCGACAGTGTTGCACTCCCTCAGTACTGACCGTGCGACAGTGTTGCACTCCCTCAGTGCTGTCCGTGCGACAGTGTTTCACTCCCTCAGTACTGACCGTGCGACAGTGTTGCACTCCCTGACCGCTGACCGTGCGACAGTGTTGCATTCCCTCAGTACTGACCGTGCGACAGTGTTGCACTCCCTCAGTACTGACCATCGCGACACTGTTGCACTCCCTCAGTACTGACCGTGCGACAGTGTTGCACTCCCTCAGTACTGACCGTGCGACAGTGTTGCACTCCCTCAGTACTGACCGTGCGACAGTGTTGCACTCCCTCAGTACTGACCGTCGCGACAGTGTTGCACTCCCTCAGTACTGACCATGCGACACTGTTGCATTCCCTCAGTACTGACCGTGCGACAGTGTTGCACTCCCTCAGTACTGTCCGTGCGACAGTGTTGCACTCCCTCAGTACTGACCGTGCGACAGTGTTGCACTCCCTCAGTACTGACCGTGCGACAGTGTTGCACTCCCTCATACTGACCGTGCGACAGTGTCGCACTACCTCAGTACTGACCGTGCGACAGTGTCGCACTCCCTCAGGACTGACCGTGCGACAGTGTTGCACACCCTCAGGACTGACCCGTGCGACAGTGTTGCACTCCCTCAGTACTGACCGTGCGACAGTGTTGCACTCCCTCAGTGCTGGACCGTGCGACCGTGTTGCACTCCCTCAGTACTGACCGTGCGACAGTGTTGCACTCCCTCAGTGCTGACCGTGCGACAGTGTTGCACTCCCTCAGTGCTGACCGTGCGACAGTGTTGCACTCCCTCAGTACTGACCGTGCGACAGTGTTGAACTCCCTCAGTACTGACCGTGCGACAGTGTTGCACTCCCTCAGCGCTGACCGTGCGTCAGTGTTGCACTCCCACAGTGCTGACCGTGAGACAGTGTTGCACGCCCTCAGTACTGTCCGTGCGACAGTGTTTGCACTCCACAGTACTGACCGTGCGACAGTGTTGCACACTCTCAGTACTGACCGTGCGACAGTGTTGCACTCCCTCAGTACTGACCGTGCGACAGTGTTGCACTCCCTCATTACCGACCTTGCAACAGTTTTGCGCTCCCTCAGTACTGACCGTGCGACAGTGTTGCACTCCCTCAGTACCGACCGTGCGACAGTGTTGCACTCCCTCAGTACCGACCGTTCGACAGTGTTGCACTCCCTCAGTACCGACCGTTGCGACAGTGTTGCACTCCCTCAGTACCGACCGTGCGACAGTGTTGCACTCCCTCAGTACCGAGCGTGCGACAGTGTTGCACTCCCTCAGTACTGACCGTGCGACAGTGTTGCACTCCCTCAGTACCGACCGTGCGACAGTGTTGCACTCCCTCAGTACTGAGCGTGCGACAGTGTTGCACTCCCTTAGTAGTGACCGTGCGACAGTGTTGCACTCCCTCAGTACTGACCGTGCGACAGTGTTGCACTCCCTCAGTTCTGACCGTGCAACAGTGTTGCACTCCCTCAGTACTGACCGTGCGACAGTGTTGCACTCCCTCAGTACTGACCGTGCGACAGTGTTGCACTCCCTCAGTGCTGTCCGTGTGACAGTGTTTCACTCCCTCAGTACTGACCGTGCGACAGTGTTGCACTCCCTGACCGCTGACCGTGCGACAGTGTTGCATTCCCTCAGTACTGACCGTGCGACAGTGTTGCACTCCCTCAGTACTGACCATGCGACACTGTTGCACTCCCTCAGTACTGACCGTGCGACAGTGTTGCACTCCCTCAGTACTGACCGTGCGGCAGTGTCGCACTCCCTCAGTACTGACCGTGCGACAGTGTTGCACTCCCTCAGTACTGACCGTCGCGACAGTGTGGCACTCCCTCAGTACTGACCGTGCGACAGTGTTGCACTCCCTCAGTACTGACCGTGCGACAGTGTTGCCCTCCCTCAGTACTGACCGTGAGACAGTGTTGCACTCCCTCAGTACTGACCGTGCGACAGTGCTGCGCTCCCTCAGTACTGACCGTGCGACAGTGCTGCGCTCCCTCAGTACTGACCGTGCGACAGTGCTGCGCTCCCTCAGTACTGACCGTGCGACAGTGTTGCGCTCCCTCAGTACTGACCGTTGCGACAGTTTTGCGCTCCCTCAGTACTGACCGTGCGACAGTGTTGCGCTCCCTCAGTACTGACCGTGCGACAGTGTCGCACTCCCTCAGTACTGACCGTGCGACAGTGTCGCACTCCCTCAGTACTGACCGTGCGACAGTGTTGCACTCCCTCAGTACTGACCGTGCGACAGTGTCGCACTCCCTCAGTACTGACCGTGCGGCAGTGTCGCACTCCCTCAGTACTGACCGTGCGGCAGTGTCGCACTCCCTCAGTACTGAACGTGCGACAGTGTCGCGCTCCCTCAGTACTGACCGTGCGACAGTGTCGCGCTCCCTCAGTACTGAACGTGCGACAGTGTCGCGCTCCCTCAGTACTGACCGTGCGACAGTGTCGCGCTCCCTCAGGACTGACCGTGCGACAGTGTCGCACTCCCTCAGTGCTGACCGTGCGACAGTGTCGCACTACCTCAGTACTGACCGTGCGACAGTGTCGCACTCCCTCAGGACTGACCGTGCGACAGTGTTGCACACCCTCAGGACTGACCGTGCGACAGTGTTGCACTCCCTCAGTACTGACCGTGCGACAGTGTTGCACTCCCTCAGTGCTGACCGTGCGACCGTGTTGCACTCCCTCAGTACTGACCGTGCGACAGTGTTGCACTCCCTCAGTACTGACCGTGCGACAGTGTTGCACTCCCTCAGTGCTGACCGTGCGACAGTGTTGCACTCCCTCAGTACTGACCGTGCGACAGTGTTGAACTCCCTCAGTACTGACCGTGCGACAGTGTTGCACTCCCTCAGCGCTGACCGTGCGTCAGTGTTGCACTCCCTCAGTGCTGACCGTGAGACAGTGTTGCACGCCCTCAGTACTGTCCGTGCGACAGTGTTGCACTCCCACAGTACTGACCGTGCGACAGTGTTGCACACTCTCAGTACTGACCGTGCGACAGTGTTGCACTCCCTCAGTACTGACCGTGCGACAGTGTTGCACTCCCTCATTACCGACCGTGCAACAGTTTTGCGCTCCCTCAGTACTTACCGTGCGACAGTGTTGCACTCCCTCAGTACTGACCGTGCGACTGTGTTGCACTCCCTCAGTACTGACCGTGCGGCAGTGTCGCACTCCCTCAGTACTGACCGTGCGACAGTGTTGCACTCCCTCAGTACTGACCGTGCGACAGTGTTGCACTCCCCCAGTACTGACCGTGCGACAGTGTCGCACTCCCTCAGTACTGACCGTGCGACAGTGTCGCACTCCCTCAGTACTGACCGTGCGACAGTTTTGCACTCCCTCAGTACTGACCGTGCGACAGTGTTGCAATCCCTCAGTACTGACCGTGCGACAGTGTTGCCCTCCCTCAGTACTGACCGTGAGACAGTTTTGCACTCCCTCAGTACTGACCGTGGGACAGTGTTGCACTCCCTCAGTACTGACCTTGCGACAGTGCTGCGCTCCCTCAGTACTGACCGTGCGACAGTGTTGCACTCCCTCAGTACTGACCGTGCGACAGTGTTCCACTCCCTCAGTGCTGACCGTGCGACAGTGTTGCACTCCCTCAGTACTGACCGTGCGACAGTGTTGCACTCCCTCAGTACTGACCATGCGTCAGTGTTGCACTCCCTCAGTGCTGACCGTGAGACAGTGTTGCACTCCCTCAGTACTGACCGTGCGATAGTGTTGCACTCCCTCAGTACTGACCGTGCGACAGTGTTGCACTCCCTCAGTACTGACCGTGCGACAGTGCTGCACTCCCTCAGTACTTACCGTGCGACAGTGTTGCACTCCCTCAGTACTGACCGTGCGACAGTGTTGCACTCCCTCAGTACCGACCGTGCGACAGTGTTGCACTCCCTCAGTATCGACCGTTCGACAGTGTTGCACTCCCTCAGTACCGACCGTGCGACAGTGTTGCACTCCCTCAGTACCGACCGTGCGACAGTGTTGCACTCCCTCAGTACCGAGCGTGCGACAGTGTTGCACTCCCTCAGTACCGACCGTGCGACAGTGTTGCACTCCCTCAGTACTGAGCGTGCGACTGTGTTGCACTCCCTTAGTAGTGACCGTGCGACAGTGTTGCACTCCCTCAGTACTGACCGTGCGACAGTGTTGCACTCCCTCAGTTCTGACCGTGCAACAGTGTTGCACTCCCTCAGTACTGACCGTGCGACAGTGTTGCACTCCCTCAGTACTGACCGTGCGACAGTGTTGCACTCCCTCAGTGCTGTCCGTGCGACAGTGTTTCACTCCCTCAGTACTGACCGTGCGACATTGTTGCACTCCCTGACCGCTGACCGTGCGACAGTGTTGCATTCCCTCAGTACTGACCGTGCGACAGTGTTGCACTCCCTCAGTACTGACCGTGCGACACTGTTGCACTCCCTCAGTACTGACCGTGCGACAGTGTTGCACTCCCTCAGTACTGACCGTGCGACAGTGTTGCACTCCCTCAGTACTGACCGTGCGACAGTGTTGCACTCCCTCAGTACTGACCGTGCGACAGTGTTGCACTCCCTCAGTACTGACCATGCGACACTGTTGCATTCCCTCAGTACTGACCGTGCGACAGTGTTGCACTCCCTCAGTACTGACCGTGCGACAGTGTTGCACTCCCTCAGTACTGACCGTGCGACAGTGTTGCACTCCCTCAGTACTGACCGTGCGACAGTGTTGCACTCCCTCAGTACTGACCGTGCGACAGTGTCGCACTACCTCAGTACTGACCGTGCGACAGTGTCGCACTCCCTCAGGACTGACCGTGCGACAGTGTTGCACACCCTCAGGACTGACCGTGCGACAGTGTTGCACTCCCTCAGTACTGACCGTGCGACAGTGTTGCACTCCCTCAGTGCTGACCGTGCGACCGTGTTGCACTCCCTCAGTACTGACCGTGCGACAGTGTTGCACTCCCTCAGTACTGACCGTGCGACAGTGTTGCACTCCCTCAGTGCTGACCGTGCGACAGTGTTGCACTCCCTCAGTACTGACCGTGCGACAGTGTTGAACTCCCTCAGTACTGACCGTGCGACAGTGTTGCACTCCCTCAGCGCTGACCGTGCGTCAGTGTTGCTCTCCCTCAGTGCTGACCGTGAGACAGTGTTGCACGCCCTCAGTACTGTCCGTGCGACAGTGTTGCACTCCCACAGTACTGACCGTGCGACAGTGTTGCACACTCTCAGTACTGACCGTGCGACAGTGTTGCACTCCCTCAGTACTGACCGTGCGACAGTGTTGCACTCCCTCATTACCGACCGTGCAACAGTTTTGCGCTCCCTCAGTACTGACCGTGCGACAGTGTTGCACTCCCTCAGTACCGACCGTGCGACAGTGTTGCACTCCCTCAGTACCGACCGTTCGACAGTGTTGCACTCCCTCAGTACCGACCGTGCGACAGTGTTGCACTCCCTCAGTACCGACCGTGCGACAGTGTTGCACTCCCTCAGTACCGAGCGTGCGACAGTGTTGCACTCCCTCAGTACTGACCGTGCGACAGTGTTGCACTCCCTCAGTACCGACCGTGCGACAGTGTTGCACTCCCTCAGTACTGAGCGTGCGACAGTGTTGCACTCCCTTAGTAGTGACCGTGCGACAGTGTTGCACTCCCTCAGTACTGACCGTGCGACAGTGTTGCACTCCCTCAGTTCTGACCGTGCAACAGTGTTGCACTCCCTCAGTACTGACCGTGCGACAGTGTTGCACTCCCTCAGTACTGACCGTGCGACAGTGTTGCACTCCCTCAGTGCTGTCCGTGCGACAGTGTTTCACTCCCTCAGTACTGACCGTGCGACAGTGTTGCACTCCCTGACCGCTGACCGTGCGACAGTGTTGCGCTCCCTCAGTACCGACCGTGCGACAGTGTTGCGCTCCCTCAGTACCGAGCGTGCGACAGTGTTGCGCTCCCTCAGTACCGAGCGTGCGACAGTGTTGCGCTCCCTCAGTACCGAACGTGCGACAGTGTTGCGCTCCCTCAGTACCGACCGTGCGACAGTGTTGCGCTCCCTCAGTACCGACCGTGCGACAGTGTTGCGCTCCCTCAGTACCGACCGTGCGACAGTGTTGCGCTCCCTCAGTACCGACCGTGCGACAGTGTTGCACTCCCTCAGTACCGACCGTGCGACAGTGTTGCGCTCCCTCAGTACCGACCATGCGACAGTGTTGCGCTCCCTCAGTACTGACCGTGCGACAGTGTTGCGCTCCCTCAGTACTGACCGTGCGACTGTGCTGCACTCCCTCAGTACTGACCGTGCGACAGTGTAGCGCTTCCTCAGTACTGACCGTGCGACAGTGTTGCACTCCGTCAGTACTGACCGTGCGACAGTGTTGCACTCCCTCAGTACTGACCGTGCGACAGTGTTGCACTCCCTCAGTACTGAGCGTGCGACAGTGTTGCACTCCCTCAGTACTGACCGTGCGACAGTGTTGCACTCCCTCAGCACTGACCGTGCGACAGTGTTGCACTCCCTCAGTACTGACCGTGCGACAGTGTTGCACTCCCTCAGGACTGACCGTGCGACAGTGTTGCATTCCCTCAGTACTGACCGTGCGACAGTGTTGCACTCCCTCTGTACTGACCGTGCGACAGTGTTGCACTCCCTCAGTACTGACCGTGCGACAGTGTTGCACTCCCTCAGGACTGACCGTGCGACAGTGTTGCACTCCCTCAGTACTGACCGTGCGACAGTGTTGCACTCCCTCAGTAATGACCGTGCGACAGTGTTGCACTCCCTCAGTACTGACCGTGCGACAGTGTTGCACTCCCTCAGTACTGACCGTGCGACAGTGTTGCACTCCCTCAGTGCTGACCGTGCGACAGTGTTGCACTCCCTCAGTACTGACCGTGCGACAGTGTTGCACTCCCTCAATACTGACCGTGCGACACTGTTGCACTCCCTCAGTACTGACCGTGCGACAGTGTTGCACTCCCTCAGTACTGACCGTGCAACAGTGTTGCACTCCCTCAGTACTGACCCTGCGACAGTGTTGCGCTCCCTCAGTACAGAGCGTGCGACAGTGTTGCGCTCCCTCAGTACTGACCGTGCGACAGTGTTGCACTCCCTCAGCGCTGACCCGCCGACAGTGTCGTGCTCCCTCAGTAATGACCCTCTGGCGGTGCGTCACTCCCTCAGCTCTGACCCTCCAATGGTGCGGCGCTCCCTCAGCACTGACCCTCCGACAGTGCAGCACTCCCTCAGAGATGACCCACCGACAGTGTCTAGCACCCTCAGCACTGACCCTCCCACAGTGTGGCCTACCCTCAGCACTGACTCTCCGACAGTGCGGCACTCCCTCAGTACTGACCCTCCGACAGTGCGGCACTCCCTCAGTACTGACTCTCCGACAGTGCGGCGCTACCTCAGCACTGACCTTCCGACAGTGTTGCACTCCCTCAGTACTGACCGTGCGACAGTGTTGCACTCCCTCAGTACTGACCGTGCGACAGTGTTGCACTCCCTCAGTGCTGACCGTGCGACAGTGTTGCACTCCCTCAGTGCTGACCGTTCGACAGTGTTGCACTCCCTCAGTGCTGACCGTGCGACAGTGTTGCACTCCCTCAGTACTGACCGTGCGACAGTGTTGCACTCCCTCAGTACTGACCGTGCGACAGTGTTGCACTCCCTCAGCGCTGACCGTGCGACAGTGTTGCACTCCCACAGTACTGACCGTGCGACAGTGTTGCACTCCCTCAGCGCTGACCGTGCGACAGTGTTGCACTCCCTTAGCGCTGACCGTGCGACAGTGTTGCACTCCCTCAGCGCTGACCGTGCGACAGTGTTGCACTCCCTCAGCGCTGACCGTGCGACTGTGTTGCACTCCCTCAGCGCTGACCGTGCGACAGTGTTGCACTCCCTCAGCGCTGACCGTGCGACAGTGTTGCACTCCCTCAGCGCTGACCGTGCGACAGTGTTGCACTCCCTCAGCACTGACCGTGCGACAGTGTTGCACTCCCTCAGTACTGACCTTGCGACAGTGTTGCACTCCCTCAGCACTGACCGTGCGACAGTGTTGCACTCCCTCAGTACTGACCGTGCGACAGTGTTGCACTCCCTCAGTACTGACCGTGCGACAGTGTTGCACTCCCTCAGTACTGACCGTGCGACAGTGTTGCACTCCCTCAGTACTGACCGTGCGACAGTGTTGCACTCCCTCAGTACTGACCGTGCGACAGTGTTGAAGTCCCTCAGTACTGACCGTGCGACAGTGTTGCACTCCCTCAGTACTGACCGTGCGACAGTGTTGCAGTCCCTCAGTACTGACCGTGCGACAGTGTTGCACTCCCTCAGTAATGACCGTGCGACAGTGTTGCAGTCCCTCAGTACTGACCGTGCGACAGTGTTGCAGTCCCTCAGTACTGACCGTGCGACAGTGTTGCACTCCCTCAGTACTGACCGTGCGACAGTGTTCCACTCCCTCAGTACTGACTGTGCGACAGTGCTGCACTCCCTCAGTACTGACCGTGCGACAGTGTTTCACTCCCTCAGTACTAACCGTGCGACAGTGTTGCACTCCCTCAGTACTGACCGTGTGACAATGTTGCACTCCCTCAGTACTGACCGTGCGACAGTGTTGCACTCCCTCAGTACTGACCGTGCGACAGTGTTGCAGTCCCTCAGTACTGACCGTGCGACAGTGTTGCACTCCATCAGTAGTGACCGTGCGACAGTGTTGCACTCCCTCAGTACTGACCGTGCGACAGTGTTGCAGTCCCTCAGTACTGACCGTGCGACAGTGTTGCACTCCCTCAGTAGTGACCGTGCGACAGTGTTGCACTCCCTCAGTACTGACCGTGAGACAGTGCTGCACTCCCTCAGTACTGACCGTGCGCCAGTGTTTCACTCCCTCAGTACTGACCGTGCGACCGTGTTGCACTCCCTCAGTACTGACCGTGCGACAGTGTTGCACTCCCTCAGTACTGACCGTGCGACAGTGTTGCGTTCCCTCAGTACTGACCGTGCGACAGTGTTGCACTCCCTCAGTACTGACCGTGCGACAGTGTTGCACACTCTCAGTACTGACCGTGCGACAGTGTTGCACTCCCTCAGTACTGACCGTGCGACAGTGTTGCACTCCCTCATTACCAACCGTGCAACAGTGTTGCGCTCCCTCAGTACTTACCGTGCGACAGTGTTGCACTCCCTCAGTACTGACCGTGCGACAGTGTTGCACTCCCTCAGTACTGACCGTGCGGCAGTGTCGCACTCCCTCAGTACTGACCGTGCGACAGTGTTGCACTCCCTCAGTACTGACCGTGCGACAGTGTGGCACTCCCTCAGTACTGACCGTGCGACAGTGTTGCACTCCCTCAGTACTGACCGTGCGACAGTTTTGCCCTCCCTCAGTACTGACCGTGAGACAGTGTTGCACTCCCTCAGTACTGACCGTGCGACAGTGCTGCGCTCCCTCAGTACTGACCGTGCGACAGTGCTGCGCTCCCTCAGTACTGACCGTGCGACAGTGCTGCGCTCCCTCAGTACTGACCGTGCGACAGTGTTGCGCTCCCTCAGTACTGACCGTGCGACAGTTTTGCGCTCCCTCAGTACTGACCGTGCGACAGTGTTGCGCTCCCTCAGTACTGACCGTGCGACAGTGTCGCACTCCCTCAGTACTGACCGTGCGACAGTGTCGCACTCCCTCAGTACTGACCGTGCGACAGTGTCGCACTCCCTCAGTACTGACCGTGCGACAGTGTCGCACTCCCTCAGTACTGACCGTGCGGCAGTGTCGCACTCCCTCAGTACTGACCGTGCGGCAGTGTCGCACTCCCTCAGTACTGAACGTGCGACAGTGTCGCGCTCCCTCAGTACTGACCGTGCGACAGTGTCGCGCTCCCTCAGTACTGAACGTGCGACAGTGTCGCGCTCCCTCAGTACTGACCGTGCGACAGTGTCGCGCTCCCTCAGGACTGACCGTGCGACAGTGTCGCACTCCCTCAGTACTGACCGTGCGACAGTGTCGCACTACCTCAGTACTGACCGTGCGACAGTGTCGCACTCCCTCAGGACTGACCGTGCGACAGTGTTGCACACCCTCAGGACTGACCGTGCGACAGTGTTGCACTCCCTCATTACTGACCGTGCGACAGTGTTGCACTCCCTCAGTGCTGACCGTGCGACCGTGTTGCACTCCCTCAGTACTGACCGTGCGACAGTGTTGCACTCCCTCAGTACTGACCGTGCGACAGTGTTGCACTCCCTCAGTGCTGACCGTGCGACAGTGTTGCACTCCCTCAGTACTGACCGTGCGACAGTGTTGAACTCCCTCAGTACTGACCGTGCGACAGTGTTGCACTCCCTCAGCGCTGACCGTGCGTCAGTGTTGCACTCCCTCAGTGCTGACCGTGAGACAGTGTTGCACGCCCTCAGTACTGTCCGTGCGACAGTGTTGCACTCCCACAGTACTGACCGTGCGACAGTGTTGCACACTCTCAGTACTGACCGTGCGACAGTGTTGCACTCCCTCAGTACTGACCGTGCGACAGTGTTGCACTCCCTCATTACCGACCGTGCAACAGTTTTGCGCTCCCTCAGTACTTACCGTGCGACAGTGTTGCACTCCCTCAGTACTGACCGTGCGACTGTGTTGCACTCCCTCAGTACTGACCGTGCGGCAGTGTCGCACTCCCTCAGTACTGACCGTGCGACAGTGTTGCACTCCCTCAGTACTGACCGTGCGACAGTGTTGCACTCCCCCAGTACTGACCGTGCGACAGTGTCGCACTCCCTCAGTACTGACCGTGCGACAGTGTTGCACTCCCTCAGTTCTGACCGTGCAACAGTGTTGCACTCCCTCAGTACTGACCGTGCGACAGTGTTGCACTCCCTCAGTACTGACCGTGCGACAGTGTTGCACTCCCTCAGTGCTGTCCGTGCGACAGTGTTTCACTCCCTCAGTACTGACCGTGCGACAGTGTTGCACTCCCTGACCGCTGACCGTGCGACAGTGTTGCATTCCCTCAGTACTGACCGTGCGACAGTGTTGCACTCCCTCAGTACTGACCATGCGACACTGTTGCACTCCCTCAGTACTGACCGTGCGACAGTGTTGCACTCCCTCAGTACTGACCGTGCGACAGTGTTGCACTCCCTCAGTACTGACCGTGCGACAGTGTTGCACTCCCTCAGTACTGACCGTGCGACAGTGTTGCACTCCCTCAGTACTGACCATGCGACACTGTTGCATTCCCTCAGTACTGACCGTGCGACAGTGTTGCACTCCCTCAGTACTGACCGTGCGACAGTGTTGCACTCCCTCAGTACTGACCGTGCGACAGTGTTGCACTCCCTCAGTACTGACCGTGCGACAGTGTTGCACTCCCTCAGTACTGACCGTGCGACCGTGTTGCACTCCCTCAGTACTGACCGTGCGACAGTGTTGCACTCCCTCAGTACTGACCGTGCGACAGTGTTGCACTCCCTCAGTACTGACCGTGCGACCGTGTTGCACTCCCTCAGTACTGACCGTGCGACAGTGTTGCACTCCCTCAGTACTGACCGTGCGACAGTGTTGCACTCCCTCAGTACTGACCGTGCGACCGTGTTGCACTCCCTCAGTACTGACCGTGCGACAGTGCTGCACTCCCTCAGTACTGACCGTGCGACAGTGTTGCACTCCCTCAGTACTGACCGTGCGACAGTGTTGCACTCCCTCAGTACTGACCGTGCGACAGTGTTGCCCTCCCTCAGTACTGACCGTGCGACAGTGTTGCACTCCCTCAGTACTGACCGTGCGACAGTGTTGCACTCCCTCAGTACTGACCGTGTGACAGTGTTGCACTCCCTCAGTACTGACCGTGCGACAGTGTTGCACTCCCTCAGTACTGACCGTGCGACAGTGTTGCCCTCCCTCAGTACTGCATTGGGTGTGCCGACCTAGACTTTCGTGCTGAAGTCTCTGGAGTGAAACTCAGAAGCTTGTGACTGAGCGGCGAGATCGCTACCTCCTGGGCCATGGCTGACAGCTTGCTTGATCTTTTCCTTCTGTAACCCGTGGGCCAGATGAGGACAATTGTACCATTTGGACCCAGTTCCCCAGCTGAGTTGTGCCTGCACAGAACCTGGTTGACGCTGCCACCTTCCCGGACTCTGTATCTCTGCACTGCATGTGGAAGTTTGTCCTTTTTTTGAGTTGTGTCATAAGGCTTCATTTCTGATTGTGAAACTTGATGATAAAAATGGGCAATGTTTACATGGTGTTTTTGGCAGCCCTATGTCTCAATTACAAACAGCTGGTGTTTTCGTAAAATAAAGGACTTGATGCGATATATGATTTTAAAGGAAAACTAACCAGATATCAGTCGGCACATGTACTTTTCTCATCAGCTGTGAGGAGGAAGAATTGGCTGCGCTTCTTGTATGTTTTTATAGTTCAGCATTTACCCACAGAGTGGTGAGAACGTGGAACCTGCTACCATCGTCAGTGGTTGAGGAGAAAAGCAGAGATACATTTAAGGGGAATAAGGTCAGAAGTTCACAAGAAATATGAGCATGAGTAAGCCATTCAGCCCCTCGAGCCTGCTCCATCATTCAATAAGATCAGGGCTGATCCGATTGTGGCCCTAACTCCACTTTCCTGTCCCTCCTCCCCATAACCCTCAACCCCCTCGTCGATCAGAAACCCGTCTAACTCGGCCTCGAGTATATTCACTGACCCGGCCTCCGCTGCTCTCTGTGTGGGGGGAGAGAAATCCACAGACTGACCACCCTCTGAGGGAAGAAATTCCTCCTCGTCTCCGTCTTCAATGGGAGACCCCTTATTCTGCAACTGTGCCCCCCTCCTCCCTCGTTCTAGATCCCCCCACGAGGTGGGGGGAGGGGAAACACCCTCTCAGCATCCACCCTGTCAAGCCCCCCCACCCCCCTCCTCTCAGAATCTGACCTGTTTCAATAAGATCACCTCTCGTTCTCCTAAACTCCCAACGGGGTCCAGGGCCCAACCTGCTCAACCTTTCCCCGTGAGACAAACCCCCCTTCGTCCCAGGGATCAGCCCAGCGAACCTTCTCCGAACGGCCCCCGATGTGAGTACGTCCCTCCCTTAAGTAAGGAGGCCGGGACTGTACCCAGGGCTCCAGGTGCGGTCTCTCGACAGTCGTAGCAAGACTCCACGACTTTTATACTCCATGCCCCTTGCAATAAAGGCCAACCTTCCATTTGCCTTCCCAATCACTCGCTGTATCTGCTTACTGGAAGCTGGATAAACACGTGAGGAAGTTGGGACAGAAGGGATATGGGGATGGGCAGGGAGGGAACTGGCATGGAGTAGGTGGGCTGAATGGCCTATTTCTGTGCTGGAAATTCTACATAATTTCCACGACAGGCAAATTGAATGGCCAATCATTTGTCACTGATCATACTGAGCGTCTGTTTTATCTATTTGTCATAACAGGTCATGTGTGGACTGAGTCTTAGGAACATAGGAGCAGGAATAGGCCAGTCGGCCCCCTTCAAGTCGGTGCCGCCATTCAGCTAGATCCTGGCTGATCCTCTACCTCGACACCATCTTCCCACACTATCCCCATATCCCTTGATAGCATTGGTATCTGGACACCTATCGACCTCTGCTTTGAACATACTCAATGGTTGAGCCTCCACAGCGCTCTGGGGTAGAGAATGCCAAAGACTTACTGCCCTCCGACTGAAGAAATTCCTCCTCATCTCAGTCCTAAATGTCCTGCCTCTTATTCTGAGACTCTGTGCCCTAGTTCTAGAGCCCCCAGCCAAGGGAAACATCTTTCCTGCATCTACCTTGTTGAGCCCTGTAAGAATTTTGTATACTTCAATGAGATCACCTCTCATTCTTCTAAATTCTAGAGAATACAGGTCCAGGCTCGTCAATCTTTCCTCCATAGGACAATCCTGCCACCCCAGGGATTAGTTGGTGAATCTTTGTTGATCTCCCTCCATGGCCAATATATCCTTCCTTAGCTAAGTAGAACAAAACTGCACACACTACTCCAGGTGTGGTCTCACCAAGGCTCTATACAACTGCAGCAAGATTTCCTTACTCCTGTACTCAAATCCCCTTGCAATAAAGGCTGACATATCATTTGCCTTCCTAATTGCTTGTTGCACCTACACGTTAGCTTTCAGTGACTTATGAACAAGAACACTCAGGACCCTTTGGACATCAACACTTCCCAATCTCTTCACTGTTTAAGAAATACGCTGCATTTCTGTTTTTCCTACCAAAGTGAATAACTTCATATTTTTCCACATTATATTCTACCTGCTATGTTCTTGCCCACTCACTTAGTCTGCCTAAATCTCCTTGAAGCTTCTTTCCATCCTCCTCACAAATCACAAAGTCTTCACCGGTTCTCATCAGCAATATCATCCTGTTTGAAATATCACGCTGCAAGTGATCATCAAATCACTCTGTAGTTCCTTGCTGTTACTCCCTGTAACTCCAATTGATAGGGAAGGGATTGTGAAGTACTCACACATCCTTAAACAGCCATTTTGAAGCAGTATTTTGGTGCAGATGGATAGAGTAATGATTATAACAATATGAGGACAGGCTGCACAGACTGGGCTTGTATTTTCTCAAGTATAGAAGATTAAGGGGTGATCTGATTGAGGTATTTCAGATGATTAAAGAATTCAATCGGGTCATTAGAGAGAAACTGTTTCCCCTGGTGTGGGATGGGTGTGGGTGCATGGGTGGGGGTGCGGGGGAGTCTAGAACAAGGGGTCAAAACCTTAAAATTCAAGCCAGGCCGTTTGGGAGTGATGTCAGGAAGCTCTTCCTCACACAGCGGGGGAGTAGGAATCTGGAACCCTCTCCCGCACAAAATATCTGGAAGTCTCTTCCTCCAAAAAAAAAAGCTGTTGATGCTGGGGGTCAATGGGAAATTTCAAAGCTGAGATTGAGAGATTTTTTTCTGTTAGGTAAGGGTAGCATATACTGCTTAGGAAGGTAAATGGGGTTAAGATACAGATCAACTATGAACTAACTGAATGGTGGAACAGGCTCAATGGGCAGAATGGCCTCCTCCTGTTCCTGTGTAACAGGCTCGAGGAGGTGGGGCTGAATGGCCTCCTCCTGTTCCTGTGTAACAGGCTTAGAAAGGGGCTGAATGGCCTCCTCCTGTCCCTGTGAAGCTACACCCTGAGTAGTGTCTTCAGGAGGGATGGGGAGAAAACAGGGGGGCGGGAGCAGAGTTAAAATACCCAGTACTATCTGTGTGACCAAGACCAAACCAGTGCTGAAGACCACTTTCCTCTTTCAGATTCCGAGCGTCTCACTGTGAAACACATAGAACAGTGTCAAACAATCAGTGTTTGCTTAAGAAATCTTGCCCTGTTTCCTTATCTTAAATGTAACTGCTGAAGTGTATTGTACAGTCAATGCTGTGTTAGTCTTACTGCTAGACACAGCACTACTGTTCAGTGTCAATGGTATAGGGTACAAAGTACAATGCGAATCACTTTACTGCCTAAAGGATGTTCGGTTGCATTGCTTTTTACACGTCACTTGCTGGGCTGCACTGGACACAAGGCAGTAGTTAATTCTATACATGTTTCTTGAGCCCTCAGACCTGGCTGGAGGGTTAAGGTTGAACAAGAGGAGCAGAGGCTGTCCTACTGGACTTTTGCGCCCTTTTAAGGGGTGGCTCTCAGCTGACCACTGCATTTAAAGGGGGATTGATGACCTCGCCTGGCAGCCTACTGCCCTCCAGAAAGCCCCAGGGATTCAGGATTACGGATTACGGGAGAAAGACGCAGGTAAATCTTTTTTTTTTTCCGCAACGAATTAACTTCCCCCCCATACAACTGCTCCTCTCTGGTACTTTAAGCCTGTGCCCAGCAGTTGTGATGGGTGTGCGGGGAAAGTGAGCTGGTACCACGAGGTGTCCATGGGGAAATGGAGTGCAGCGGTTGACAGCCAGCGATCAGGTCCTGTTCTGGATTCCCCAGTCGGTGCGATACATTTTACCATAAACTTTGTCTGATATCTGGAAAACTTCACCTCCCAGCACAGAAGCTGGGACACTGAAATTCTACTGCACCTGGGCACTGAGTTCCTGAAAAGAGGGAAAAAAAGGGGTTGTGGGGTGGGGGGGGGGGGGGAGTTCCTGTTTGGAAATGATCACATAATGTGTTTTGTGACACACAAAAAATGCTCTCGTGTTCCTTTTTATGGTGAGGTAAGTATTTCACCAGATTTCCTACGTTACAACGGGGACTGCACTTCAAAGAAAAGCACCTCAGCGGCTGTGAAACCCATTTGGGACATCCTGGGGTGGTGAAAGGCGCTACAGAAATGCAAGTTGCCCTTCATTGCGGGGGTCGTCCTCGAAATTTGGGGGCATTTGTGTAAAATGCCTGTGTTACAAAATAAAGCCTAGTTCTGCTGTAAATCTGAGCGTGCAATTCTCTTATTCCAAAATGCTGAAAGGAATTCTACCCGTGTGGGGGAGACTAGAACCAGGGGACAGAGTTTAAAAATAAGGGGTCTCCCATTTAACATGGAGGTGAGAAATTTGTATTTCTCTCAGGGGGAGGTCTTTGGAACTCTCTTCCCCAGAGACTGGGAAGAAGCAGGGTCATTGAATATTTTTAAGGCAGAGGTAGAATGGGGAGTTAAGGTCATGATCAGATCAGCCACGAATTTATTGAATGGCAGAGCAGGTTTGAGGGGCTGAATGGCCTGCTCCTGCTCCTAATTTGTATGTTTGTACGATTGTAAATTCCACCCCCGCTCCTTAATCTGCTGACTTGAACTGAGGAATCTTGGGCATCACCTCTGGTACACCTTGTGCATGGTCCGAACTCCTGATTCGGCCAAGGCAGTGGGTGTCGGGAAGCCATTCAACCTCCATTTTCCTGAAGCAGTCTTTGCAAAGCAGCAGGAGCGGAACTCTGATTGCTTTTCTACGCCTCCACCCAGTGCCAATCAACCCAACTCAGACCAAGGGTCCGGCATGGTGAGTGTGCTCAGTGCACCATATCCACTTGGGGAGAGGAGCTTTAAGATTACTTTGTTTTTGCAAAATCTTACATCTACTCAGTAAGTAATATTGCCCTGTGGTATTGGACATGATCCCAGGCGTGATCACTGATCTGTACTAGCATACAGCAGAGATACTAAAATTGGCTTGGAGGTCTCTGGGCTGTGGAGCAGGGGAGGTTGTAGGGACATCAGCCTGGCTTAGCTGTGTGCCCCTTCCATAGTGATAAAAGAGCCCACTGACGATCAGTATCCAGGCACAGACATGAGAGACAGCCACTTGGGCAAGGTACCAGAGGGCTACCACTCTCTGTAGAAACAAACACTGCCAACAGTCATTGAGTTCAGGGCTGAAGGGAAAAAACTGACCAGATCATTGGAGGAGAAAGACAGGCCACTGAGAGCGTGAGTTCTCACAGTGGGTCTGGTACAGCTGTAAAATTTAGTCTCCCCTCCCCCAGCGGAACGCACTGTTAGGATCCTAAATGCATGAAAGGAGATAAAAGATTTGTCAGTTTTAATGGGCAGCACTCATGCTGCAGTAGAACTTCTATCACAGTTTGCTTCAGCAATCAGAAGGCACAGGGATGACAGAATATTCTCGGTCTCTCCCTTTTGAGAAATGCCACCATTTCTACATCTGTCTTGAGTGGGTGATCTGAAACAGACACTTTCAAAGTCCAGACTGGGGTCAAGCAAAACTGCATGATAGCCCCCACACTTTTGACAATTTACCTGACATCAAAGATCAACTGCCCTCTGGTGTGACCAATAATACTATCTAGATGGGAAACTCTTTAACCTCAGTTGCTTCCGTGCCAAAACTATACTGATCACCAAAGACATACATGATGTATGGTTTACAGATGACTGCAGTGTTGTTGCTCACACTGTAGCTGATTTGCAAGCAACTCTTAATCTCTTCAATTCTGTATACAAAAAACTCAGCCTGTCCTTGATATCAACCCAGACCTGTTCAGTCAAATATTCCAGCTCCCATATATGTTAAAGGAGAGTCTGTGGAATATGTTGAGTGCTTCCCATACCTTTGCAGCCACTTCTCTCAAAAGGTAACCATTGACATGGAGATCCAATGTTGGTTCAGCTGCACCAGCTCAGTCTTCTACAAACTACAGCAGCAAGTGTTTAATAACAAAGATCTCCGCAAGTCACAAAGGTCCTAATATACAGAGCAGTTATCGTCACCACACTCCTGTACTGCAGCGAGACCAGGACTGTGTATCAGCAACATGTAAGAGCACTAGAGAAATTCCACCAGCAATGCCTCTACTGCATCCTCTGGATTCAATGGGAGGATGGTCGAACAAACACTAGTGTCCTTCCTGAATCCAGCTCCACAAGCAGGCAAAACTCCTGCAAAATCAACTCCATTGCTGTCAGGATGACCACAAAGTGTCTCCTCTGCCAGGTCCTGTTTTCTCAACTCTCAAATGGCCAGCGTTCCAGGGGAGGACAAAGAAAACACTACAAAGACACTCTGAAGCTCTCCTTGAAGTGTGACAGCATTGACATTAATGACTGGCTACCAATTGTTCAAAATGGTGACAACTTGTCCATGAAGCTGCATCCCGCTTTGACCCTAAATGCCTTAATGATGAGGTAGTGATGAGGTAATGATGAGGTAGTGATGAGGTAATGATGAGGTAGTGATGAGGTAATGATGAGGCAGTGATGAGGTAATGATGAGGTAGTGATGAGGTAATGATGAGGTAGTGATGAGGTAATGATGAGGTAGTGATGAGGTAATGATGAGGTAGTGATGAGGTAATGATGAGGTAGTGATGAGGTAATGATGAGGTAGTGATGAGGTAATGATGAGGCAGTGGCAGAGAAGGAAAGAAAGAGAAGCAAATCCTACACTCTGGATCCCATTACCTCCTGGGACGTACTGTCCCATGTACCCAAAGATCTGCAAGTGGAGTATCAACCTGTTCAGTCACACAAAGACCCATGGCAGAAATGCATGAACCTGAGCAGATGTCACCCTCGAATTGAGGGACAGCCAGTGACCACCACATACAGTACAACCCGCAAAGCTTTAAGCAGGCTCCATATCGTTGGTTAGGGTCCAACAGTGTCAGTCTTGTGACTCCGCTCTATTACAGCACCACCACTGCTGCACTAACTTTGCTATGATCTAAATGAGAGCCCTGAAGGAGCTGAGAATCATCTCAGGACGCAGGACGCTATTGGCTGTTTATCCAGCTGCGATCTGAGGGTTCATCTCTCAGTTTACAGCCGATAACAATGTGCAGGACCTTCCCCAGATGTACACAGTTAGCCAGAGGGAGGGACTGTGCCATGCACATTGATTTTAAAACTGAGGAGAAGAAAAGTTATTTCAAAGATGAGAAGCAGAGGTCACAGATTGAAGATAACTGACAAAAGAACCAGAGGGGAGAGCATAAGAAATAATAGCGTGAGTACACCATTTGGCCCATTGAGTCTGCTCTGCCACTTAATACTATCATGGCTGAGCTTTTGCTTCAACTCCACTTTCCCACACACTTGCCATAATCCTTGCTTCCCTGAGACCCTGTTTATCCCAGCCTTAATTGTATTCAATGGCAGAGCATCCACAACCCTCTGGGGTAGAGAATTCCTAAGATTCACAACCCTTTGAGTGAAGTAATTTCTCCTCGTCCTGATCCTAAATGACCAGCTTCTTACCCTGAGACTGTGCCCTCCTCCCCCCCACCCCCAACTCTGTGTTTTAGATTCCCCCGACCAGTGGAAACAATCTCTCGGCGTCCACCCTGTCAAACCCCTTCAGAATCTTACAGGTTTCAATGAGATCACCTCTCATTCTTCCAGACTCCAGATAGTTACTCAGTAACCCCAACTTAACTCAGCCTCTCATCACAGGACACTCCCCTCTTCCCAGGGATCAATCTAGTGAACCTTCGCTGGACCTGCTTCCAATGCAAGCATATCCTTTCTTAATTATGAAGAAAAATGTTTTCAGACAGCGAGTTGTTGTGATCTGGAAGGCGCTGCCTGAAAGGGCGGTGGAAGCAGATTCAATAGGAACTTTCCAAAGGGGTTGTTTGAAAGGAGAAATTTGCAGGGTTATGAGGTAGGAGCAGGGGAATGGGATTCACTGGAAAGCTCTTTCCATCACTAGCACCATGGGTCAAATAGCTTTCCGTGCTGCATCATTTTAAGATTCTGTAAGTGTGTTGTGATGTACCTTTGCAGTGTGTTGAATTTTGATCTTAGCTGTGGAGTGGTGGTGAGGTATTGAGTGAGTGCCGTGAAGCAAAGAATAACCTGAAAAGGCTCTTGGACAGCTCACAGCAGCCAATTTTAGACAACACTAAGCTGACGCTTAGGCTACCGGTTCGATCCTTTCAGCCATGCCCTGGGAAATCAAAAAGGGGAAACCATGAAAAGAAAATCTATATATTTTTAAATGGCTCCATCCTCATTATAACATGATCCTGGGAACTCAGTGTGTATTTATCTCCTAGCCAGGTGCCTAGTATAATTACTGTTCCTTAATAGCCTTGTGCAAGGGCGTTGGAAAGCAATGTCCAGCTGCTCTCCTTCTCTTTCTCGCCAGTTTTTTCCCTCCATTTTCTCCGCCCCCTCCCACCGACCCCCTCAACCTCCCCCGCTGGGTGCTCTTGAAGCTTTTCTCCCCATTGAGGGTTGCACCAGCTTGGCGACAGATACAATCACCTCTTTCTCTTAAACCACAAGTTTGAGAATGTGATTGTTCCAGCGAATTGGGAGTCGGGAGGGGAGTTCAGCCTTTCTTTGCTCTTATCCACAACGTCGCCTCTCAGAGCTCCCTTACTGGGAATCACCGTGAGAGCCCAGATGAACTCTCTGTGGTTTTAGATTGAGAAACGAATGATAGCTTTTTATTTAACGATTTTATTTCAGACAGGCAAACGTTGACAAAACGTGCAAGTGGAAATTTAATTGTGTGTCTCTGTAATGTTGCCCAAGTCAAGAATAGTGTCTGATTACTTTGAAAGATAGTGGTGAGAACATAAAACCCATCTGGGTCACTAATGTCCTTTAGGGAAGGAACTCTGCCGTCCTTACCTGGTCTGGCCTACATGTGACTCCAGACCCGCAGCAATGTGGTTGACTCTTAGATGCCCTCTGAACAAGGGCAATTGGGGATGGGCAATAAATGCTGGCCCAGCCAGCAACGCCCACATCCCATAAATAAATTTAAAAAAAGGAAGGAACACAGGAACAGGAGGAGGCTATTCAGCATATTATTTAAATGGAGAGAGATTGCAGAACTCTGAGGTACAGAGGGATCTGGGTGTCCCGGTACATGAATCACAAAAAGTGAATATGCAGGTACAGTGAGTGATTAGGAAAGTTGCTGTCATTTATTGCAAAGGGAATGGAATATAAAAATAGGGAGTTTTTACTGTAGCTGTACAGGGCCTTGGTGAGACCACATCTGGAGCACTATGTGCCATTTTGGTCTCCATATTTGAAAAAAGATATAATTGCTTTTGAAGCAGTTCAGAGGAAGTTCCCTGAACTCATTCCTGGGACGAGGAAAGGTTGATCAGGTTGGGTCTGTACCCATTGGAGTTTGGAAGAATGAGAGGTGGTCTTATTGAGACATGTAAGATTCTTAGGGGACTTGACGGGGCTGAGAGCTCACTGCCCAAGTTGGTGGTAGAGGCAGAAACTCTAAACTCTTTTAAAAAGTACCTGGACCTGCATCTTAAATGCTGTAAACTGCAGGGCTATGGGCTGGGTGCAGGAAGGTGGGATTAGAAAGGGCACCTGGGTGTCCTCGGGCTGGCATGGACAAGATGGGCCGAATGGCTCCTTCTGTGCTGTAACTTTTCTATGGTTCTATGGAGAGGATGTTTCCCTTGTGGGAGAGGCTAGAACTAGGGGACATAGTTTAAGAATAAAAAGTCTACCTTTTAAGACAGAGATGAAAAGATTTTCTTTTCTCTGAGATGGTTGTTAGTCTGTGGAATTCTCCTCCCCAGGGAGCAGTGGAGGCTGAGTTACTGAATCTACTCAAGGCTGAGTTAGACAGATTTTTATCAACCAGAGAGTTGAGGGTTATGGGGGGGTAGATAGGAAGGTGGAACTGAGACCACAACCAGATCAGCCATGACCATATTGAATGGTGGAGCAGGCCCGAAGGTCCAAATTGCCTACTCCTGCTCCTAAGTCCTATGTTCCCCCCTCGAGGCTGTTACACAGGAACAGGAGGAGGCCATTCAGCTCCTCTGTGTGAGGAAGTGCTTCCTGACATCACCCCTGAACGGCCTGGCTCCTATTTTAAGGTTCTGCCCCCTTGTTCTGGACTCCCCTCAGCTCACCCCCCCCCCAGCAGAAGAAATAGTTTCTTTCTATCTACCCCATTGAATCCTTTAATCACCTTAAACCCTTCGATCAGATCACCCCTTAATCTTCTATACTCGAGGGAATATAAGCACAGTCTGTGTGACCTGTCCTCGTAATTTAACCGTTTTAGTCCTGGGGATATAATGAGGAAAGCAGAGGTTAGAGAAATGCAAATGCCCTGTTAAAGGGAAGGGCTTACGAAGCTTTTGGATGCAGGAAAGGAAGGTGCTGAGGTTAAGGGATATGAGGAAGTGGTGCAGGAAGACAGGGACATAGTGAAAGAATGGCAACCAGTGAGTGGTGGCAGAGGGTTACATGGATGCGGAGAGCACAGGGGTTAGGGTGTGATGAATTCATGGAGCAATTTGATTGTATAGTGTGGACTGAGCATGATTCGAAAAGTATGGGGCAAATGGTGTTGGATATATCTGAGAAAAGTTCACTGAATCAGAAATTCTCCTGGTCAGATGGGGAACACATGACTGAAGAATAAGTGCCTAAAAAAAAATGGCAGCAAGACTCCTACTTATCAACTGTCTCGTATTGTGTGGGTCATCACATGCTGAAGGTCTCTGTAAAGATTCATTGTCGATTCAATTCTTAATAACAGAGAAGAAATTTATTCACCACCATCCCCTTTCCCTTCAATAACCCAGCCTCCACTACTTTCTGGGGAAGCGAATTCTAAATGCCAATGACCCTTTGAGAGAAAAAGAATTCTCCTCATCTCCATCTTAAACTGTGTCTCCTGGTTCTAGTCTCTCCCACAAGTGGAAACATCCACCCTATCAAATTCCCTCAGGATCTTATATATTTCAATGAGATCACCTCTCGTTCTTCTAAACTCCAATGGGTATAGGCTCTACGTGTTCAACTCTTCTTCATAAAATAAGCCCTTCATCCCAGGAATGAGTCAAGTGAGCCTTCTCTGAACTGCTTCTAATGCAATTAGATCGTTTTTTCAAATCAAGAGACCAAAACTGTACACTGTACTCCAGATGTGGTCTTACCAAGGCCCTGTGCAGCTGCAGTAAAATTTCCCTATTTTTATATTCCATTCCCCTTGCACTAAACACCAACATTCCATGTGCCTTCCTAATCACTTGCTGTAGCTGCATAATAATATTTTGTGATTCGTTTTCCAGGATAGCTAGATCGCTCTCCACTTAAATAATATATTGTGTTTTTATTCCCCTTTCCAAAGTGGACAAGTTCACATTTTCTCACATTATATTCCATCTGCCAACATTACGATAATGAGTACACTTCAAATGGTACTTCATTGGCTGTGAAGCACTTTGAGATGTTCTGAGGACATGAAAACTGCTGTATAAGTCAAGTCAAAACAAACGGTCATTATTCTTTTGTGGGTTTTTGACAGCAAGTTTTAGCACGGTGGGCTTGACAAAGGAGATGGATCATGTCACCAACAGAAATACCTGGAAAAGCTCAGCAGGTCTGGCAGCATCGGCGGAGAAGTTCTGTCGAAGGGTCATGAGGACTCGAAACGTCAACTGTGCTCTTCTCCGCCGATGCTGCCAGACCTGCTGAGTTTTTCCAGGTATTTCTGTTTCAGTTTTTGTTTTGGATTTCCAGCATCCGCAGTTCTTTGCTTTTATCTCTGGATCATGTCACCGCCTGATGTGCAGACATCTGGAGTATTGTGTTCAGTCTGGGCACTACGCCTTAGGAAGGACATATTGGCCCTGGACTGAAAAGGGTCTATGAGGGTGGGGTAGTTACTGTCTGGAAGGAGAGAAGACTTTATCTCCAATTTCTGGTGCTGGGAAACAATTTGCTGGAACTCCTCTGGACAAGGGGGCCCAGCAGCTCACAGTGCTTCAGGCGTTTGACCTGATTGATCCAAACTTGGTGATACAATGCAGAATTTTCAGAATGTGCCTTTTAAGTGGCTAATGGTTACAGAATTGAAAATACAGGCAAGATTGAGGCAGTGAAAAAGGGCTGCAGTGTCAGCTTGTTTTTTTTTGTTTCGGAAGAGTTTATAACTCCTTTATATAAAAAAACACTTTGTTCAGCATTGACTGGGTGAAGTTCCGTGCTGTAAACAATAGGCTTTGCACAAGACTGGGACTCAATTCTCAATTACAGGCTATAAACACCAAAGGTCACTCATTGCAAGCAATCTATTTAACAATTAAAGAGACATTGTACCTTGCCAGATGGTGTTTTTCTATGTTTGTGTTGCACACATTACCTCAAGAGGCAGCCTTGTCAAAATGACATAGTTGGCACATTGCAGCCCCCAACAAAGTGACGAATCCCCAGCGCCAAACCCCCCTTGTCGCAAATCTGTCAGCTTCCTGCCTTGTTTGTAAACACATTAATTTAATCGTTTGACTTCACAATGACCTTATCGTTTCACCTCACACACCTGGTCTGTCTCTATTTCGACGTTCAGAACATAATAGACAGGAGCAGGAGTCGGCCAGTCAGCCCCTCGAGCCTGCTCCCCTATCTAATAAGATCAGGGCTGATCTCCTGCCTCGAACTCCACTTTCCCTGCCCTATCCCTTGATTTTCTTAGTGCCCGAAAATCTATCAATCTCACCGTCTCTGATATACTCAACAACGGAGGAACCACAGCCCTTTGGGGTTGAGAATTCCAAAGATTCAACAACCCTCCAGCGAAGAAATTTCTCCTCATCTCAGTCCAGAACGGCCGACCCCTTGTCCTGAGACTGTGACCCCGCCTCCGCTAGTTCTAGACTCTCTAACTGCAGGAGGCGAGGGCAGCCTCTCAGCATCTACCCTGAAAAACCTGCTAAGAATGTTATATATTTCTTCTAAACTGAAGCGAAGCTCTCTCCAATCTTGAAGGGCAGTGACTCTGTACTGGGATACACTTTATGGAGGCCATCAACCCTCCAGGCAGCTCACTCATCTGGTCAATTTTCACGTGTGAGCCAATTATATCTGACCTATTTGGAGTGCGGTACTGTCAGAGATGCCGTCTTTCAGATGAAACATTAAACTCAGGCCCATTTTGCCCTCTCAGATGGACCTTAAAGGTCCCAAGGCCACCAATGGAAGAAGAGCTGGGGGCGGCGGAGCAGAGGGGGGGGGGGGGGGTGGGGGGGAGTTCTCCCCGGGGTACTGCCCAATATTTATCCCTCAATCAACATCACTAAACCGTACTATCTGCTCATTATCTCATTGCTGTTTGTGGGAGCTTGCTATGCGCAAATTGGCTGCTGCATTTCCTACATCGCAACAGGGACTACACTTCGAAGTTACTTCATTCGCTGTAAAATGCTTTGGAGTGTCTTAAGATGACAGAAGGAACTATAGAAACGCAAAGTCCTTTCTCTTTGCTTTTGTATTCACATGCAGGTGACGGCAGAAGTATGAAGTGTGGGATCTGGACTGTTATTCTCACTGGGTGGCTGGCTGTTTGGATGGATCATGGTTATTACTGTAAAGTCCACAGGCAGGCCCCAAGGGCTGCAGCGAGGCCTGACCACAAGCAGGACGAATTGCCAGAAGCAGAATCTGATGCCGACCCCATCAGCAGGGCCCCAGGCAAGAACAGGTTTGTCTCTCGTGATGCCCTGACAGAGCAACGCTACTACCTGCTGCAGCTCTTCCGGCATTATGGAGAGAATGGGAAGTTGTCCTTCGATGGGCTCCACAAACTGCTCATGAACCTGGGCCTGGGTGAACTACAGGTGGTGGAGATTGAGCACGAGGAGCTGGGCCATGACCACGTCTCACACCTGGATGTTCTGGACCTGCAGGAGAACAGGCATGTGCATAGCCACACCACA
The DNA here is from genome assembly GCA_026770705.1 of Isurus oxyrinchus. Classification (NCBI taxonomy): domain Eukaryota; kingdom Metazoa; phylum Chordata; class Chondrichthyes; order Lamniformes; family Lamnidae; genus Isurus; species Isurus oxyrinchus. Next base: position 29,339 of record JANJGN010000629.1, read on the forward strand.
ATGGATCATATCTCCATGTTGACTAAGGATGGCGAGGCGACCAGTCTAGTGCCCCACCAGCCAGACTTCCCTAATGCAAGAACAACCATGGCCTCCAGCCTGAGGTAAGTAAAACTAGCCTGTTGCTTGGTGGGGCCAAGAGGCTCATTTTGTTTACAAGATTTTAGTACAATGATGTAGACTTTGTGCTTTTTTTTATTCTTACATGGGATGTGGGCTTCACTGGCAAGGCCAACATTTGTTGCCCGTCCCTAATTGCCCTTGAACGGAGTGTCTTGCTTGGCCGTTTCAGAGGGGCGGTTAAAGGTCAGCCACACCGCTGTGTGGGTCTGGAGTCACGTGTAGGGCCAGACCGGGGTAAGGAGGGCAGATTTCCTTCCCTAAAGGGGACGTTAGTGAACCAGGCGGGTTTTTAAGACAATCGATGACCGTCGTCACGGTCCCCGTCACTGAGACTCGCTCTCGCTTCCAGGTTTTATTAATTGAATTTAAATTCCACCAGCGGCCGTGGTGAGATTTGACCCCTGGAAATTAGCCTGTGACATTACTACTACATCACCAGCTCCAGCAGAATGTTCTGTGGTAAGTAAGTTCAAAAGGATTTTCCCTTCTATTTCTCTGGTGCCATCCCACAAATGATCAGGTTTGTTGAAGTTGAATTTGCAACTTGCCCTGGTGCATTTGAACTTGGAGTTGAGGCATTAGTGAGTAGCTCTCCTGCCTCTGAGTCAAAAGGTTGTGGATCATGATCCTCACTCCAGAGGTGAAAACAAAATCTAGGCTGACAACACCAGTGCCAGTGCTGAGGGAGCGCCGCACTGTCGGAGGGTCAGTACTGAGGGAGCGCCGCACTGTCGGAGGGTCAGTGCTGAGGGAGCGCCGCACTGTCGGAGAGTCAGTACTGAGGGAGCGCCGCACTGTCGGAGGGTCAGTGCTGAGGGAGTGCCGCACTGTCGGAGGGTCAGTGCTGAGGGAGCGCCGCACTGTCAGAGGGTCAGTGCTGAGGGAGTGCCGCACTGTCGGAGGGTCAGTACTGAGGGAGCGCCGCACTGTCGGAGGGTCAGTACTGAGGGAGTGCAACACTGTCAGAGGGTCAGTACTGAGGGAGCGCCGCACTGTCGGAGGGTCAGTGCTGAGGGAGAGCCGCACTGTGGGAGGGCCAGTGCTGAGGGAGCGCCGCACTGTCGGAGTGTCAGTACTGAGGGAGTGCCGCACTGTCGGAGGATCAGTGCTGAGGGAGAGCCACACTGTCGGAGGGTCAGTACTGAGGGAGCGCCGCACTGTCGGAGGGTCAGTACTGAGGGAGCGCCGCACTGTCGGAGGGTCAGTGCTGAGGGAGTGCTGCACTGTGGGAGGGTCAGTGCTGAGGGAGAGCCGCACTGTGGGAGGGTCAGCGCTGAGGGAGCGCCGCACTGTCGGAGGGTCAGTGCTGAGGGAGCGCCGCACTGTCGGAGGGTTAGTGCTGAGGGAGAGCCACACTGTCGGAGGGTCAGTACTGAGGGAGCGCCGCACTGTCGGAGGGTCAGCGCTGAGGGTGTGCCGCACTATCTGAAGGTTAGTACTGAGGAAGCGCCGCACTGTCAGTGAGAAAGCACTGAGGGAGCATTGCACTGTTGGAGAGTCAGTACTGAGGGAATGCTGCATTATTGGGAGGTAATACTGAGGGAATGCTACACTGTTGAAGGGTCAGTACTGAGGGATTGCCACACTATTGGGGGGACAATACTGAGGTAGTGCCGCACTGTCAGAGGGTCAGTAATAAGGGAATGCTACACTGTCTGATGGGCAGTACTAAGGGTGCACTGCACTATCTGAGGCGCCATCTTTCAGATATGTTGTTAAAATGAGGCCCTCTCAGGTGGACATAAAAGATCCCACGGTTGCTATTTGAATGAAAAGCAAATGCGTTCTTCCTGCTGTCCTGGAACAATACAACCGTGATTATTTTAAAAAATAAACATTGAATATGGTCATTATGACATTGCTGTCTGTGGGATCCTGCTGTGCGCAAATTGACTGCTGCATTTCCGACATTACAACAGTGACCACGCTTGCAAAAAGTTGTTCAGTGGCTGTGAGGTGCTTTAAGCTGTCCTGAGGTCAGGCAAGATGCAAAATGCAAATGATTTCTTTTTTTGGCAAACCTCTTGCTAGTCCGCTACAATAAGCCATCATGGTTATGATAACCACTCTCTGACACAGGGTACAATGCCTGCCTTGCACTACCTCACCCCAAGTGCCCATTCTCCAGACATGACCCTGGACAAGACGGTTTGTTGGACTATTTCACCAAGGGATCCTCAAAATGACTTTCATCCCATCCCCCACCCCCTCCCTCCCATTGACAGAAGCGTACTGACCAGTGGGGGCCCTTGGCTGATGGTCAACAGCTGGAATCCTGGCTGATGTTTTCTTTCCAGAGTCAGGGAATGTTGTGGCCAAACTGTAAAATCAGCACCATTGGCCTAGCTGAGGTTAGCTTGCACAGAGCACTGGGGGTGGAATCCTAAGACCACTGGCCACTGGCAGCTTGATATACCAGGTGCTTTTGGTTAATGCAGCTGAACCAGAATGTGATGAGGATGGTCCACCTGAACGGAGCCACTGACTTAGTGTGACCCTGACTTCCCAGAGCCTGTCCACCATGTACAAGGCACAAGTCAGGAGTGTGATGGGACATTCCCCACTCGCCTGGATGAGTGCGGCTCCCACAACACTCAAGAAGCTCGACACCGTCCAGGACAAAGCAGCCCCCGCTCGATGGGGCTCCCCATCCACAAACATTCACTCCCTCCACCACCACCACCGAACGCACAGGGGCAGCAGTGTGTGTACCATCTACAAGATGCACTGCAGCAACTCGCCAAGGGCTCCTTCGACAGCGCCACCCAAACCCACCACCTCTACCGTCTAGAAGGACGAGGGCAGCAGACACATGGGGAACACCACCACCTGCAAGTTCCCCTCCCAGCCACTCACCATCCCAACTTGGGAATATATCGGCCGTTCCTTCACTGTTGCTGGGTCAGAATCCTGGAACTCCCTCTCTAACAGCGCCGTGGGTGTACCTACACCACACGGACAAAATCCTGGAACTCCCTCCCTAACAGCGCCGTGGGTGTACCTACACCACACGGACAAAATCCTGGAACTCCCTCTCTAACAGCGCCGTGGGTGTACCTACACCACACAGACAAAATCCTGGAACTCCCTCCCTAACAGCGCCGTGGGTGTACCTACACCACACGGACAAAATCCTGGAACTCCCTCCCTAACAGCGCCGTGGGTGTACCTACACCACAGGGACAAAATCCTGGAACTCCCTCCCTAACAGCACTGTGGGTGTACCTACACCACACGGACAAAATCCTGGAACTCCCTCCCTAACAGCACCGTGGGTGTACCTACACCACACGGACAAAATCCTGGAACTCCCTCCCTAACAGCGCTGCGGGTGTACCTACACCACACGGACAAAATCCTGGAACTCCCTCCCTAACAGCGCTGCGGGTGTACCTACACCACACGGACAAAATCCTGGAACTCCCTCCCTAACAGCACCGTGGGTGTACCTACACCACACGGACAAAATCCTGGAACTCCCTCCCTAACAGCACCGTGGGTGTACCTACACCACACGGGGACTGCAGTGGTTCAAGAAGGCAGCTCACCACCACCTTCTCATGGGCAACTAGGGATGGGCAACAAATGTTGGCCCAGCCAGCGATGCCCACATCCAGTAGATGAATAAATAAAGGAAAACAGCAGCAGCCCGTGCATTTTTAGTGACACTCTCTTTCTCTCTGATTGAAACTCTTCGTCTGCAGGTCCCCAAAATACACACGAGGGAAAACCACACTGTCCACCTCAGGCAGACGCGATGTGCCGAGAGATTGGCAGGCAGGCGGCCAAGGAAGGGAGAGACTTCAGCGGCGCAGCGCAGCCAAGCACCATGAGGAATTGCCCAAAGGTCATCCCTTGGCAAAATCCCACAGCACCGCTGCTGAGGACAAGATCCTGAATCATTCAGAGTACAACCACCTGCATGAAAACGTGAGCCTTTGGAAGATCAAGAGCATCAGCTTTCGATTTTTACTGTTCTCAATGTAACTATGGACGGGAGGTGGTGGGGGGAGTGGGTGTTAATTCTAATTACTCTTAGATGGGATGTGGTCATCACTGGCAAGGCCAGCGTTTGTTGCCCATCGGTTAACCTTGAACTGAGTGGCCTGCTGGGCCATTTCAGAAGGCAGCTAAGAGTCAACCACATTGCTGTGGGTCTGGAGTCACATGTAGGCCAGACTGGGTAAGGACAGCAGGTTTCTTTCCCTAAAGGGCAATAATAAACCAAATGGGTTTTTACAACAATTGATGATGGTCTAGCTTTATAATCCAGATTTATTAACTGAATATAAGTCCACCAGCTGCTGCGATGGGATTTGAACCTGTATTCCCAGAACATTAGCCTGGGCCTCTGGATTACTAGCTCAGTGACAATACCACTCCCCCACTGTCTTTCTCCTCCCACCCTCTCCATTGAACCTGTCCAATTCTAAAACTGACTGATGGGTTCAACTGGCTGTTTTACAGCTCACCTGCATTTGTTTTCCAGTTGCAGGTATAAAAGATGTGACCAATCAGATCTCGGTTCTCACAAGCAGTTTAGATATGAAGCCCCACCCCCCAACCTCCTCATGTCTTCTTTAGGAATTGGAGTCAGAATAACTAAAAACAATTCTTGAATATTATTGCCATGGATGTTGCAGGTGATGTTTCAGTAAGAAGGGATGTTCCTCAATATTTTGAAATTGGTGCAAATGTGGGCATTTTTCCCTCTTTCAGGTTTTACCCCTTCCTCGTTCCTGTCTCTGCTGTTCAGGGCCACAGTTCCATGAAGCAGCAAGTAAACAGTGAATAGGAAAAAGTCAAATGAGTGCATAGCATTCGAGACATTCTGCTGTAAATCCATCCCTGCATAGGTCTTCTCTGGCTGCTAACTGGTTTTGCAGAATGACTCTTTGAAATGATTCCCACAGAACATTACAGTTGTTAATAGAATTTAAGCCAGTTGGTGAATGCAAAACCATTACACAGAGCTTTTCTATACTGAGAGAGTTTATTGACTTTGTTCAGTCTGTTAGCTCTCCTTCCACACCAATGTCCCAGCTGTCCCCTATTTGTATTCTCTTTTAATGAAACAAATTGTCAAAACAAATGAGCTAATAGACAGGGTGACAGCCTGTAGTGGGGCACTGTAACAAAAATCAAATTTCAAAAGGAAACTTAACAAATCAAACTAAAATATTGTTTCCAGGGCTGATGATGCACTCCAGCCTCTGTTCTGCCCACCAGACACAGAAAGCCTCAAGTATATTGGCAGACACCACATGTTCACTCTCTAGGGCTACCCAGCTGTGAACATAGTTGCAGAAGAGGGGGGCAGACAGTCAGGCCAGACACCCCCTCGACTGCCCACTGCCCGGACCTGTTGTTGGTCACTTTGGCCAGGCCCAGGAGCAAGCTTATGAGGAGGTCCTCCTCTCTCCCCGCTCCCCTCCGCATTAGGTGACCAGTTCCCCATTCATGCTCTTTTGAGTAATCAAATAAACAATTAAAGGGGACAAATTGACAAAAGAGCAAATGAACAAATTAAAGGGGCAGGTCCCTTAAAGGGGAACTGCAACAAAAGACAAAACCAGGAAGGAAACTAACAAAGGTTAATCCAAAATGTGATTTCTGGGGTCAACAATGCACCCCAGTCCCTGCGGCGCCCACCAGTCATGGAAGGGCCTCTAGCGTGCCGGCGGACACCACGTGCTCCCTCTCCATGGACACATGGCCATGGAAGAGGGGCAGACAGTCTGGTTGGCCAGGCCCAGGAGCAGGTTCACAAGGAGGTCCTCCACCCTTCCCACCCCTCTCCGCACCAGGTGACCAGTCCCCTATTTATATGTGCTCGAAGTTCTTAACTAAACAATGCCCTTCACCTGTGTATCCTTACAATATAATTACTATACCATTAACAAGAGTCAGTCTTGTGCTTTTTTTACACATGCCAAATGAAGAAACTTTGAAATTGTTACAAAGTATTCTTGCTCTGTGATAGTCAAATTTCTGTTACAGTAGGAAGAGAACAATGTGCAGGAGAAAAGAAAACTGCTTAAATGAAAGAAAAGAAATTTGAATATGGAACTTTACCAGGAGGATGTTATGAGTGGGTTACTGATAGTGACTCATTTTTGCTTTAACATTGACAGTGTTTGAATGTGACCCAGCTCCTGGTCAACTTTGGTATGAGTAACATGCATGAGATCACCCCAAAGCAGTTCACTTACATATGCCCAGCTCTGCTATATCAGATTGACAGCAGAGTCTGCATCCAGCACCTCGACTGGCTGGAGGTTCCACAGGAAGACGTAATCTCTAAATCAGGTGAGCACACCATGTGGTTTTTAATTCCGAATACTTTCTCTTTCCGTTCTCTCTGCACCACTTGTGTCATCCTCACCAATAAGATGGGCAAGATACCAGCTCCAGGGCATCTGCCAACTGTATGATGGGTCACACTTGAGTGTGCAATAGCTGCCCAGAGGTACTTCATCTGAGGCAATACAATTGTGTCCCTGGATTAGACAGGAGAAGAATGGGACAGCATTTATGTTTTGAGGGACAGGCTGGAGGAGCTAAATGGCCAACTCCTCTTCCGCTGCTTCTGTTGGGTAGTTGGGTTTAGCTAGGATATTGTCATATCTTCATGCTACTCTGATGTGGGTGATATATGATATTGCCATATATCTCTACTGCCCTGATGTGGGGTATTATCGGATATTGCCATACATCTCTACTGCCCTGATGTGGGGTATTATCGGATATTGTCATATATCTCTACTGCCCTGATGTGGGGTAATATAGGATATTGTCATATATCCTTTACCCTGAAGTGGGGTAATGTAGGTATTACATTTATATTTTGGATATTATGATACATTCTGAACCCTCTAATAAAAGTTTGAAGACCAGGAGACATTGAAAGCCTCTAGTTAATGCTCTTTATTACATCATGTGAATGAGATGTAAAATTCAGTTGTAGGTACTAATTAGAAATCACATACCGGTGATACTTTCAGGAGAGCGAAAGCATGTCGTCGTTAATTGCTTAAACTAGCCCCAGCAAGACTAGATTTAAAAAGCCCTCCAGGGACCCTGCTTCTTCATATGTTTAATTGTGTCCCTCCTAACGTAATTATCAATGTGTTTGACTACATCTGGTTAAATTCCATTCAGTGAGGCTGCATAATAATCTCTCTAACTAATGATAAACCCTAGGAATCAGTTATGGCTTCCTCTTATCTCTCCCTGGTACAGTTCTAATGCAAAAGATGACCTCTCTACAGTCTGTTTTGATTGATTACTATATGCCTGCTATATTTCTTAATCTCATCTCATGGATGGTTAATGAGATCATGTCTTCACTGCTGCAGGCTGATGTTTGTAAGAACCATTGTGGAATAAGTGACAACATAAGAACTAGGAGCAGGAGTAGGCCACACAGCCCCTCGAGCCTGCTCCACTATTTAATATGATCGTAGCTGATCTTCTACCTCAACTCCACTTTATTCCTGTCCACTCCCAATATCCCCTAATTCCCTTTAGTGTTCAAAAATCCATCAGTCTTCAATATACTTGATGACAGAGCATCCACAGCCGTTTGACGTAGAAAATGCCAACGATTCACAACTGTGTACTGAAGAAATTTCTCCTCATCTCAGTCCAAAATGGTCAGTGCCTTATCCTGAGACTGTGACCCCTGCCCCCACTAACTCACCCCTAGTCACATACAAACTTATGAATTAGGAGCAGGAGTAGGCCACTTTCAGCCCGCTCCACCATTCAATAAGGTCACAGCTGATCTAATTTTAACCCTACCCCCGATAACATTCCCAGCACCGATCCATGTGGCACACCACTTGTCACATGCTGCCAACCAGAAAAAGTCCCATTTATGCCTACTCTCTGTTTCCTGTTTGCTAGCCAATTTTCCATCCACGCCAATATGTTACCCCCTTATATCATTTATTCTTTTGCAATAACCTTTGAAGTGGCACCTTACCAAATGTCTTCTGGAAATCCAAGTGCAGCACATCCGCCAGTTCCCCTGTTTCCACAGCACATGTTACTTCCTCAAAGAACTCCAATAAATTGGTTAAACGTGATTTCGCTTTCACAGAACCATATTGACTCTGCCGGAGTACCTTGAATTTATCTAAGCGCCCTGTGCCAGGCCCTCCAGCCAGCAGAGGGGGAGCAGCCTCTCAACATTTACCAAGACCTTTTAGAATTTTATACCTTTCAATGAGTGCTAATACCTGGATCTATGTTTTAAACACTTACAGAATCCTGTGGCCTTTCCTGGCATGTGTGTGTGTTTGATGAGTACAAAACTGAGTTTCGCTGTGTTAAGCAGCTGATCAAAACTCACTGGATAAACTTCAAACCGTCAGTTGGATGATGCCAAACAGGGTTTCCAAAACCTGAGGAATGACATCTGACATAATTGAGTCAGCCCCTTCAGGACAACCGACAGGACAATGTCCCGACAATATATCTTGCTGTGTGTGTGTGTGTGTGTGTGAATGAAAAGGACTCCACACTACATGAAGGAGGTCAATAATGGCGGTTGCGTAGAAGAATTTCTAACTTAAACTGGATGCTGTCTCTGAAAAGCATGGCCTCCTTTCACCTGCTGTTTCTTCTTCCTTGCAGTGTGGGCCTATGGTTTTGTTGCCATTACTCTGATCAGCCTGACGTCACTCATGGCTGTGGCCATCATCCCCATCCTCAGCCACTCCTTTTCCAAGGTCCTCCTTACCTTCCTGGTGGCACTGGCGATTGGCACTCTGTCCGCAGATGCCCTGCTTCACCTCATCCCTCACGTAAGTACAGGGGGCTGACCCATCTTAACCCAGCTTAACACCTTAAATGCTACTTGACTCTAGCACAAAGGAAGACGGTTGTGGTTGTTGGAGGTCAGTCACCTCAGCTCCAGGACATCACTGCAGGAGTTCCTCAGGGTAGTGTCCTCGGCCCAACCATCTTCAGCTGCTTCATCAATGACCTTCCTTCCATCATAAGGTCAGAAGTGGGGATGTTCGCTGATGATTGCACAATGTTCAGCACCATTCGCGATTCCTCAGATACTGAAGCAGTCCATGTCCAAATGCAGCAAGACCTGGACAATATCCAGGCTTGGGCTGACAAGTGGCAAGTAACATCCACACCACACAAGTGTCAGGCAATGACCATCTCCAGAGAATCTAATCATCACCCCTTGATGTTCAATGGCATCACCATCACCGAATCCCCCACTATCAACATCCTGGGGGTTACCATTGACCAGGAACTGAATCCCCTGCCCTTTACTGGGGAACGTTGCATAGTCCACAGACAATTAAAGAGGAGCAGAATTCTAGCATTATTCTTTCAAGTCAAGAAAAGCAATGTAAATGCACTGGAGCTGACACCGAGACACACATAAGCTGTACGATACTGGATAGGAGTGGAACATCTACATTTAGCATGTGGGGTAGACCTTACAATGAACTATGTGATCTGAAAGTGAAGACTTGACCTACCCGTCTTTTGATTTTAGTCTCAGAGCAATCAAGGTCACAGACACAAGAGCCCGGAGAATGCAGCCGCAAAGGATTCTATCTGGAAAGGCCTGTCTGTGTTGGGAGGCGTCTACTTACTTTTCCTAATTGAGAATCTCCTCGGTTTGTTCAGGAACTGCAGAGGAGGCAAGGTAAGTGCAGATATAAAGAGCAAGCAATTCTAGATCAGAAGATGTTTAAAGGCTGAAAAATCAAGAACGCTTGTTCATGAGCATGTGTTTAAAAGAAAGGCATATAGCGCCACACAGAAAAATGGCAGTAAAGCTGATCAAAGGATGCTCATCGCTTTAGCCAAAGGTTTGAATTTTTGCTATCCCTGAGACACAGACTGGTAAGGTTTTAGATTCAATGCGTGGTCTTTGTTCATTTAGATAATGTCCACCGGGGCAGCTGTGGATGGGACATCACTGTTGGTCAAAGTGCCTTGGGGAGGGGTGGGGGGAGTTAGCTAGGTCTCAGTGAGCCTTCTCCACCGGAAAGTGTGTGCGATTGTTACATGAGGTGAGAATTGGTCTCCGCTGGGGTGCCTGCCATGGTGGAATAGCTTACCAACATTTGCTCTCTCGGCTAACATGAGGAATGGCCGACTTGGGAGGGTGGTCTGTAGCTTTGGAACTGTACCCTGGTGAGGAGTTGGCACCTTCAGAAGAAGAGGGCAGAAAATTCACAGAACGTACAGCACAGAAACTGGCCATTCAGCCCAACGGGATTGTGTGGGTGTTTCTCCCATGTTATGTTATCTTCAAAACAGGGAGGCAGGTGGGAAGGCTGCCAGTTCTTCCTCTGTTTGGATTTTCCCTGCTGATGGGAGGTGGGGGTGGGGGGGATTGGATGATGCAATTCTCTGAATCAGCAGGGAAACATTAACACCTTAACTCCGATACCTGCCAACACTCCACCTGCTGTTGCTTGCTATTCTTCCTTCTGATGGTCGTTTGGTTTTGTGGAATTGGCTCCATGGCAGGTTCTGTGGAAAGTGTTTGGAAGTGTCTCAACACGTGCTTCTCTCTCAACTGTCTGCCCCCACTCCCCTCTCCCGGGCAAGCGTAGGCATGCACACGATTTTTGATGTGGTCCCCACCATTTAAAGTGGGCCTGTCTCTTACGTTGACCAAGATGTGATAGCCATTAACAAAGAAGACAGTTCATCCCTTAATCATCCCAGAAGCCAAAATTTAGTGTGCCCTAAAGGGGTGTTTGGGTTGCACAAATGTTCCTCCTTTGACAACGGTCACCAAAAAATGGAGGACCCAGTCATTCATTTCTTTCGGGTCTTATTGTGAATAATGTGGCTCCTGCAGATCTGTACATAACAGTGACTACATTTCAAAAGTAATTCTTTGCTTGTGTAGGACATCTTGACCACTCTGAAAATATAGTTGCTTTTGGTGTAATAAAATGATGCCTTGTGTATGGGGCCAATGAGAAACATGCCTGTGTTTACTGGGTATTTCTAGACTCATATAAGGTGACACTCAAATAAGCTGAAGTAGCCTTCTCCATATATTTCAACATTGTGCATTTAAAATTGATTCAAATTTGCAACCTGCTCATAAAACCTTCCTTTCCCATCTACTGTGAATAATTGTAAAGCCTTTCTCGAATAGATTACAAATCATGGCCCTGTCCCTGCATGGAGATGTCATAATGTATGATATTAAAATGCTGTGTCCTCCTTAGCTGGAGCTTGAAACTGACCAGCATCTTCCATTGCAAAGTGCTTTGACTAAACAACAATTCATCCCTGAATGACCTAAGTCTCTATTTACTTAACAATTAGACTGGTCTCAAACTGCCCAACAGAATAATAATGTGAGAAATGCCATATAATATAATATATATAATATAATGTATGCTGCACATTATAAAGACTTTTAACATCTACACTATCTGTCACATTGCAGGTACTAATGCCACTTATTTTTTTAAAAAGGCATAAATTAAGTGTATAGGAAAACTCTTTGAGGAATAGACAATACCAGAAGCGCAACATCTGTGGGTCCTCCATTCACCTTGCTCCAAGCAAAGGGTTTGACAAACAGCCATTATGTTATGAATGAGCTCGCCCAGTATTTGCTTAACTTAAAGGGGCATTTGCCGACACTTCAGTTGCTAGGCTCTGGTGCTGCATCCTAGAATGCTGGAGGACTGTCAGTGAGCAAACAGTAGAGGCTCTGACCACAAGCTTTCAAATACTCCCTTCCAGGTATCAGACAGCCTTCCCTTACCCTGGGAATGGGGATTGTGGTCTCCGCTGGGGACACCTCTTCTCAGGAGGAAGAGAGGGCCAGAAGGGAGAGGAGGCCGGGTGTCCCAGTGCAGCTTTCAGAGGAGGGATTTGTGGGAGGAGAGGCGCAGACACAAGGGGGGCAGGGCCAGCAGGTAGTCCAAGGCAGAAGGGGCCGGAGAAGACACCACTATCCTGCTGCCAGGGTGTACAGGCTGTGATGCAGCTACCTCAATATGTCTGAGGTGCAATGCTGAAGGAGGCTCCGCCTCTCAAGGGACACAGTGACCTCCGTTTGTCAGATGATTGGGTCTGAGATCAGCTCCAGCTGTGTGGGTGGACACCCCACGCCAGTGGCTCTGAAGATCACAGTGGGTCTCAATATCTTAGCTGCTTCATCAATGACCTTCCTTCCATCATAAGGTCAGAAGTGGGGATGCTCACTGAATGCACAATGTTCACCATTCGCGATTCCTCAGATACTGAAGCAGTCCGTGTCCAAATGCAGCAAGACCTGGACAATATCCAGGCTTGGGCTGACAAGTGGCAAGTAACATTCACGCCACACAAGCGTCAGGCAATAACCATCTCCAGCAAGAGAGAATCTAACCATCACTCCTTGGCATTCAATGGCATCACCATTGCTGAATCCCCCACTATCAACATCCTGGGGTTACCATTGACCAGACACTGAACTGCACTAGCCATATAAATACTGTGGCTACAAGAGCAGGTCAGAGGCTAGGAATCCTGTGACAAGTAACTCACCTCCTGACTCCCCAAAGCCTGTCCGCCATTTACAAGGCACAAGCCAGGAATATGATGGAATACTCTCCACTTGCCTGGATGAGTGCAGCTCCAACAACACTCAAGAAGCTTGACACCATCCAGGACAAAGCAGCCCCGCTTGATCAGCACCCCATCCACAAGTATTCACTCCCTCCACCACCAACACACAGTAGCAGCAGTGTGTGTACCATCTACAAGATGCACTGCAGCAACTCAACAAGGCTTCTTAAACAGCACCTTCCAAACCCAAAACCACTACCATTTAGAAGGACAAGGGTAGCAGACAGATGGGAACACCACCACCTGGAAGTTCCCCTCCAAGCCACTCACTATCCTGACTTGAAAATATATCGGCCGTCCCTTCACTGTCGCTGGGTCAAAATCCTGGAACTCCCTCCCTAACAGCACTGTGGGTGTACCTACACCACAGGAACTGCAGCGGTTCAAGAAGGCAGCTCACCACCACCTTCTCAAGGGGCAATTAGAGATGGGCAATAAATGGTGACCCAGCCAGTGAAGCCACGTCCCATGAATGAATGAAAGAAAAGAGGTGGCGTTCAGATATAAGTAGACAGCTGGTTTCTTCCCAACCTTTTATCAACGAGACTGTTCTATTCTCCAGTTGACAGGCAGAAGACGCCAACGCCTTCGTAAGGAGAAAGACATGGCCAGTGCCCAGCTGGACAACAAAGATAACGTTGAACTTAGCCATTTAAAACCTGCCCAAGGTAACGTGAATGACAAACTTTAGTTGCAGCCCAGGGCAGAATATTGGGGAGGGCAAACAGTGTCCCCCGCCACCACCCCTACTCTCATCACAAGAGAAAATGAAGATCGTTCAGCAAGTCCGAGCAGTGTGGGTTAAGGGGACTGAGGAGAGGGCCACCATTTATGGGAATCCATTGAGTGCAGCTTTGAGACAGCAAGGCTGCCCACGGCAAGTTCCCAATCTCAGCCAGGTGGAAGCCAGACACTTCTGCACAAGAAGACAGGAAGATGGGAGTAGGGGCACCTCTTGGGAGAGAACCATTCTGGTCTGCTGAGGAACATTAAAAATGGCATAGGAACAGGGGGAGGCCATTCAGCCCCTTTAGACTGTTCCACCATTTAATGAGACCGTGGCTGATCTGTGACCTAACTCCATCTACCCACCTTTGACCCATATCCTTTTTAATAGCTTTGTTTAACAAAAATCTATTGATCCCATGTTTAGATTTAACAGTTGATGGAATATCTGATCAATCCTGTAGAGGTTGTTGCCCCCTGGCTCTTTTGGCCAAAGGTAGTGGGGATTGTGGTTGGGGGTGTAAATTTAATTTACGTTAAAAAAAGTTTCTTGTGTTTTAAGTTGAATGCATAGCCTACCCGAACTCTAAGTGTCTTTCTTGTCATTGTTATCCTTACCTGGACACCCTGCGTTAGATTCAGATGATCACACTCACGGGGAGGACAAATGGGAGGTCACAGTTAGTGCCTTTGAGTCTTCCAGCGCATGTGAGCAGGATCCAGAGGAGGCAACAGTGACACCTCGGGCATCTTGTACTCACCAAGCTACCGCCAAAACTGACGAGGGCCCAAAGGGTGACCACTCCAAGGATTCTCATTCTGGGAAGCAGCTGTCAGCGAAGAAGAGGTATTCCCATTCCCATGGACATTCCCTTGCAGCAGAAGACATAAAGAACGCTGGGATTGCAAATATTGCCTGGATGGTTATCATGGGTGATGGCGTGCATAACTTCACCGATGGTCTAGCAATTGGTAAGAAGCTTTGTGTTGAACACTTGTGACTGCTGAGGGCTGAGAGAGCCTTCGCTCCATTCCTTTTCTGAGCGGTCAAAGTTGTGTCCCCGAGCCCAGAGTTACAAAGAAAGAAAAGGCTTACATTTCTATAGCACCTTTCATGACCTCATGACATCACCATGCCTTTTACAGCCACTGAAGTACTTTTTGAAGTGTAGTCACTGTTCCAATGTAGGAAACGCAGCAGCCAATTTGTGCACAGCAAGCTCCCACAAATAGCTATGAGATAAATAACCAGATAATCTGTTTTAGTGATGTTGGTGAGGGATAAATATTGGCCCCAGGCAGGACCTCCCTGCTCTTCTTCGAAGTAATGATTGTTGTGTTATTATAATGATATAATACCTTGGGCTTATTTAACCCATAAGACACAAGGCACCAAATACTCATTGTGTGTGTTCATTTATTCAGACTAGGCACATGAGAACGGTTATACATGGCTATAAAGCTTGAAGACATCAGAGCTGCATCTGTGCTCTGCTCAAAGCAAAAGTGAAACTAAGACTGGATCACATGACACATTTCCTTTCTAGTGATGTCATGCTGATATCCCTTAAAGGCATATTACAACACCCCCCTTTCTTTTTAAATCTACTTTCCCCCCTTCCAAAGAAGTATAACTATTTACAGTACATGTTCATGTTTAGTTACCATTACATAAGTGCATAGAACTGATGGATCTGTGAGTCTCTAAAGCATAGAGCTAATCTGCCGGTACACCTAGATCTTGTAATGGTAACCTTGTCTGGAGGTGTCTTTAATTGCTCACTATAATCTATGGGATTGTCATTCTTGGATGTTGATCCTGGTTGCATTTGGGATCTTGTCCCAGATGCAGTAGAACTGTATGGTGGTTGAGAAGCTGGAGTAGATCTGATTTGTCCTCAGTTACACCTCACCATTACACCTTTGTGTGTAATGACTTTAGAGAACCTTGGTTCTGAACAGATCCTTGTCACCTCGGCTGGTTACTTCTGTGGGATCCTGGATGTGAACTTGTCCCAACTGTAAATCTGGAAACTCCATACCTGCATTTTTGTTAGGCACATTGGTCATCTTCTCTTGCAGGTTTAAAAGTTGCTGTCTAGTTTCTGAGAGAGTTGAATGTGTAAGAGTGGGTAAATTGGTACACACTGGTCTGCCAAACATGAGCTCTGCTGATGATGGAATAGTTACACTTAAAGGTGTCGCTCTCAGATTAACATTGCAATATGTAGATCTTGCTTGGCCTAGATTTGAGAATTAAGGATTTCGCCGTGCAAATCATTAATTCAGCTAGGCCGTTAGATCTAGGGTAATGAGGAAAAGAAGTAGTGTGATCGATATTCCGCTTCTCACACATATCCTGAAATGGCTTACCAATAAATTGCTGACTATTATCTGTAATGATCTCTCTAGGCATATCAAATAAACTGAAAATAGCACTTGCAGTGTGGGCGACAGTTGTGCTTGACATATTGTGCAATTGTTGAATAATGGGGTACTTAGTAAAGTAGTCGATGATGATGATGAAGTCAGTGCCATGGACGTGAAAGAGGTCAGATGTGAATTTGGACCAAGGATGGGTAGGAACTTCATGTAGAATCAGTGGTTCTTTGTGCTGCCTTGGCATATGCTCTTGATGTGCCTCACACTTCTTGACAAAGGCTTCAATGTCATTGTTCACACTCAGCCAATAGACTGTCTCCCTTGCGAGTCTTCTCGTCTGATCTATGCCCATGTGTGAGTGATGAAGTTGTTAAAGAAAATCAGGTTGCAAAGATTCCAGTATAATGACTTGCCTGCCCTTAAAAGTGACCACCCCCCCCCCCCCCCCCCCCCCACCGGAGATGCCCAGCTCGTCCTGGTAAGGCCAAAATGGTCTCACGTGTTTGTGGACACGTTGAATTGAATCAGGCCATCCTTGAATGAGTGTTTTCCACAGTTCCGGTAGCGTGGAATCTTTCGCCCTTTCTTCTTATAGTTGTTAGCATTTGCATTACGTAACATGTACCAGCTCAATTTGGGGAACATCGTCACGTTCAGTGCCAATTAAGTCAACTTGTAGATATAAGGATATATCTTCTGTTTGCGCTGGGTTAGGCAATTTGCTAAGTGTATCTGATGTGACCATCAAATGACCTGGCTTGTACCCAATCTCACAGTTGTAACCTTGAATCTTTATCAAGAGACTTTGAATCTTGGCAGTGAACTGGTCAATGGTTTTCACCAAATCACCTCCAGGTTGGTCTGTATGACAAATCTTTTGCCAAAGAGATAGGTATGAAAACGTATGATTCCAAACACTAAAGCTAATATTTCCCACTTGACGTTGGAGTAGTTGGATTATGTTACAGACAGAGATTTTGAAGCAAATGCAATCAGCTTGCCTTTCTGTAGTATGCATGCTCCCAGAACTTTCTATCAAGCATCCATCACCAGGGTAGTTGTCTCCCTGGGATTGTAAAGTTGCAATGTGGATGCTTCTGAAAATGACTGTTTCAAGTGCTTCGAAGAGGTGTTGGTGGTTTTCATACCACCAGAACAGCACATCCTTTCCCAACAATTCCCTTAGTGATGGAGATTTTGGAACAAAATTGGGAATGTACGGAGACAAGAAATGAAAGAGACCGAGACATCTTTGAAGATCATCCTTATCTTGAGGAGTTGGCATGGCCTTAATATCCACTATTTTACTGGGATTGGGACATATGCCAGCACTGGAATAAATAGAACCGAAGAAATTGATCTGCTGCACGTTGATGTCACATTTCAGACTGTTGAACACCAATCCTTCATTATGTGCCGCCAGATCAATAAGTGCAGATTATGGTCATGTTCTTGCTTTGTTCTTCCCACAACAGCTAAGCAATCAATGATACAGAAAGATCCCGACACAGTGCATGTAATGCATTCCATGTGAACTTGAAAGATATCCTGGCTAACAGATAGCCCAAAGAAAGTCATTGAAAACAGTATAATCCAAATGGGATTCCAAACATAGTAAGCCTTTGGGACTTGTCTGACCAATAACCATGCTTGGCATCAAGCTTCAAGAAGAACTTTGCCACTGCAAATCTTGGATTTAACTCTTTTAATGTGGGAATTTTGTAAGGATGACATTTCAAAGCTGCGCTTAAATGTTGTAGATTGAGGCACACTCCCAATGGTCCATCTTTCTTTATAATATGTGATCGAGCTGCACCAATCTGTGTGCTCTTATACTCTTCTAATTTTTCTGTCATTCTCCATTTTGTCTAGTTTGACCTTCAATTTTTTTTGTATGTGGGTGCTGCATTTATGTGGTGGATCAATGGATGGACTTGCATTCTCCTGCAAGTGTAAGGTTGCAACTCCCTTGAAACTATAAATTTTGTCAAAACATTCTGGATATTTCGATGTCAGGTCATGAACTGAGATGATAGGAGTAGTTTCTGAGGTTGATCTGCCTTGTGATACCTGACTGATTCCATGGACTGTTACTAGTGTGAGGTCCCAACATGCTTGTAGACCTGCAATCTCTGGACCTTTAGTCTCCATGATGTAAAACGTCTGTGGTTCCTAGCAGGATTGATTATACTTGCACTCCAGGACTATGGATCCTGCACATGGAATTAGTGAACCGTTGTGCGCTGGAAGTTTCACAACAGTAGCTTTTGCAATGGCCTTGCACATCTGTAGATACATGTCTTTTAGAATTTACAGAGGTAGTATGTTGGCATTTGCCCCATGTCAATCTTGGCCAATAATGAGTCATTACCAACTTTCTTAGGGCAGATAATTCGAATCTTGGTAAACACTTCAGACAGTGAGATGGCATCAATGATTTCCATGAGATTGACAGTGTGAAACATCTGTTCACAACTCTTTGTCTCATCATACACATCATAGGCATTTTCTGGTTTGTCAACCACCTCACGGACATGTTTCTGATGGGATACTGGATGCTCATTCTTATTGGTTGAATGGTCTATGTACGGTTTGTTTGGATCAGTGCACGGCCTTTGTAGTTGCATCAGCCTTTGCTGTCATGCACTGTCACTGCCAATGCCCCTTCTGCCACAAGCCTTGCAGAATTGATGAAAAGCTGGGCATTTCCTTGGTCCATGTAGAAGGCCACACATTCCGCATGCCTCGCCAGGTTTAGGTGTTCTAGTAAGTGCGTCAACAATCGGGATTGTACTTAGGACCTGTAAGCTTTATTGACCTGTGAGGATTGCTAAATAGTTATTCCATCCTTGAGTAGCTCTTCAATGCCATACCTTTGAGGCTTGTCTATCAGATGGCTCTGGAATGCTCCCACGGCAGTGGGTGCAATCACCAACTCACCAATTCTGTCGGCTTGCTCTGCGTTTGTAAAATCACAGTACATACCCTTTGTTCTGCATCTGCTGACCAAGTGGTCTATGTATTCTGTAGGCCGTTGTCAGAATGACAGGAACTCTCATCGGTGAATACGAAAGATTAGCCTGATTCTGAACTGGTCTTCCAAGGTAGTCGATATTTTTTAGGGATCTTTTAGCTGTCTGCTGTTAACCCTGATGTGCCTGTGTAGACCCTCATTCCCAATTGTTCGGTGAATTTTTATGGCTTGCTTGCTTGGTTCAAGCAGACCTGAATCAAGAAACCACAGCTCTGGGCGCTGTTTAAACATTTTGAATTTCAGATAGTAGGTCAGCTGTATCCCAGATCAAAGGGGAATTTTGTGGGCATTCTGGCAATATCCCGTTGACATCCCTTCTCCTGGAGTACCTGGGATGAGTGTCACTATAGCCGCCTTCATGTGCTTTTCCAAAGCTCCGCCCACAAAGACAACTTGTGGCAGGAACACACTAGAAAGAATCGGTATCTTTACGTTTTACTCAATGTATTGTTCAGCAACTGCCAAATCCGACAGTTATAATCACAACCTTTTCTGACCTGATTTGTGTGGGGATTTTCCGTTCCTGTTTTGCGCACTATTGATCCAGGCCACATTACAAGAGTGACGACAGGATCCAGGACATTCAGCTGAGAGTGCAGGCAGGACTGACACAAAGACGGCCCCAACAACACTCCAACAAACCCACAGTGCTGCACCGGGAGAGTCAGTCTGCAATGTTGTGCTTGGGTTGCTGGTTTGGGACTGGGAACCACAACCTGAACTGACCGCAGTCAGGACAGACCACAGTCAGGACAGACCGCAGTCAGGACAGTCCGCAGTCAGGACAGTCCGCAGTCAGGACAGTCCGCAGTCAGGACAGACCGCAGTCCGGACAGACCACAGTCAGGAGAGACCACAGTCAGGACAGACCACAGTCAGGACAGACCACAGTCAGGACAGACCACAGTCAGGACAGACCACAGTGAGGACAGACCACAGTCAGGACAGACCACAGTCAGGACTTCCTCAGTCAGGACAGACCACAGTCCGGACAGACCACAGTCAGGAGAGACCACAGTCAGGACAGACCACAGTCAGGACAGACCACAGTGAGGACAGACCACAGTCAGGACAGACCACAGTGAGGACAGACCACAGTCAGGACAAACCACAGTTAGGACAGACCACAGTCAGGACAGACCACAGTCAGGACAGACCGCAGTCAGGACAGACCACAGTGAGGACAGACCACAGTCAGGACAGACCACAGTTAGGACAGACCACAGTCAGGACAAACCACAGTCAGGACAGACCACAGTGAGGACAGACCACAGTCAGGACAGACCACAGTTAGGACAGACCACAGTCAGGACAGACCACAGTCAGGACAGACCGCAGTCAGGACAGACCACAGTCAGGACAGACACAGTCAGGGCTGACCACAGTCAGGACAGACCACAGTCAGGGCTGACCACAGTCAGGACAGACCACAGTCAGGACAGACCACAGTCAGGACAGACCACAGTCAGGACAGACCGCAGTCAGGACAGACCACAGTCAGGACAGACACAGTCAGGGCTGACCACAGTCAGGACAGACCACAGTCAGGACAGACCACAGTCAGGAGAGACCACAGTCAGGACAGACCACAGTTAGGACAGACCACAGTAAGGATAGACCACAGTCAGGACAGACACAGTCAGGGCTGACCACAGTCAGGACAGACCACAGTCAGGACAGACCACAGTCAGGCCAGACCACAGTCAGGGCTGACCACAGTCAGGACAGACCACAGACAGGACAGACCGCAGTCAGCACAGACCACAGTCAGGACAGACGACAGTCAGGGCTGACCACAATCAAGACAGACCATAGTCAAGACAGACCACAGTCAGGACAGACCGCAGTCAGGACAGACCACAGTCAGGGCTGACCACAGTCAGGACAGACCACAGTCAGGATAGACCACAGTCAGGAGAGACCACAGTCAGGACAGACCACAGACAGGACAGACGACAGTCAGGGTTGACCACAGTCAGGAGAGACCACAGTCAGGACAGACCACAGTCAGGACAGACCACAGTCAGGGCAGACCACAGTCAGGAGAGACCACAGTCAGCAGAGACCACAGTCAGGAGAGACCACAGTCAGGACAGACCACAGTCAGGGCTGACCGCAGTCAGGACAGACCGCAGTCAGGACAGTCCGCAGTGAGGACAGACCGCAGTCAGGACAGACCGCAGTCAGGACAGACCACAGTCAGGGCTGACCACAGACAGGACAGACCACAGTCAGGACAGACCACATTCAGGACAGACCACAGTCAGGGCTGACCACAGTCAGGACAGACCACAGTCAGGACAGACCACAGTCAGGACAGACCGCAGTCAGGACAGACCGCAGTCCGGACAGACCACAGTCAGGACAGACCACAGTCCGGACAGACCACAGTCAGGAGAGACCACAGTCAGGGCAGACCACAGTCAGGACAGACCACAGTAAGGATAGACCACAGTCAGGACAGACACAGTCAGGGCTGACCACAGTCAGGACAGACCACAGTCAGGGCTGACCACAGTCAGGACAGACCACAGTCAGGACAGACCACAGTCAGGCCAGACCACAGTCAGGGCAGACCACAGTCAGGACAGACCACAGTTAGGACAGACCACAGTAAGGATAGACCACAGTCAGGACAGACACAGTCAGGGCTGACCACAGTCAGGACAGACCACAGTCAGGACAGACCACAGTCAGGAGAGACCACAGTCAGGACAGACCACAGTTAGGACAGACCACAGTAAGGATAGACCACAGTCAGGACAGACACAGTCAGGGCTGACCACAGTCAGGACAGACCACAGTCAGGACAGACCACAGTCAGGCCAGACCACAGTCAGGGCTGACCACAGTCAGGACAGACCACAGACAGGACAGACCGCAGTCAGCACAGACCACAGTCAGGACAGACGACAGTCAGGGCTGACCACAGTCAGGACAGACCATAGTCAAGACAGACCACAGTCAGGACAGACCGCAGTCAGGACAGACCACAGTCAGGGCTGACCACAGTCAGGACAGACCACAGTCAGGATAGACCACAGTCAGGAGAGACCACAGTCAGGACAGACCACAGACAGGACAGACGACAGTCAGGGTTGACCACAGTCAGGAGAGACCACAGTCAGGACAGACCACAGTCAGGACAGACCACAGTCAGGGCAGACCACAGTCAGGAGAGACCACAGTCAGCAGAGACCACAGTCAGGAGAGACCACAGTCAGGACAGACCACAGTCAGGGCTGACCGCAGTCAGGACAGACCGCAGTCAGGACAGTCCGCAGTCAGGACAGACCGCAGTCAGGACAGACCGCAGTCAGGACAGACCACAGTCAGGGCTGACCACAGACAGGACAGACCACAGTCAGGACAGACCACATTCAGGACAGACCACAGTCAGGGCTGACCACAGTCAGGACAGACCACAGTCAGGACAGACCACAGTCAGGACAGACCACAGTCAGGGCTGACCACAGTCAGGACAGTCCACAGTCAGGACAGACCACAGTCAGGGCTGACCACAGACAGGACAGACCACAGTCAGGGCTAACCACAGTCAGGGCTGACCACAGTCAGGACAGACCAAAGTCAGGAGAGACCACAGTCAGGGCAAACCACAGTCAGGACAGACAACAGTCCGGACAGGCACAGTCAGGACAGACCACAGTCAGGACAGACCACAGTCAGGACAGAACACAGTAAGGATAGACCACAGTCAGGAGAGACCACAGTCAGGGCTAACCACAGTCAGCACAGCCCAAAGTCAGGACAGACCACAGTCAGGACAGACCACAGTCAGGACAGACCACAGTCAGGACAGACCACAGTCAGGAGAGACCCCAGTTAGGACAGACCACAGACAGGACAGACGACAGTCAGGGCTGACCACAGTCAGGAGAGACCACAGTCAGGACAGACCTCAGTCAGGACAGACCACAGTCAGGGCTGACCACAGTCAGGGCTGACCACAGTCAGGACAGACCACAGTTAGGACAGACCACAGTAAGGACAGACCACAGTCAGGACAGACACAGTCAGGGCTGACCACAGTCAGGACAGACCACAGTCAGGACAGACCACAGTCAGGCCAGACCACAGTCAGGGCTGACCACAGTCAGGACAGACCACAGACAGGACAGACCGCAGTCAGGACAGACCACAGTCAGGACAGACGACAGTCATGGCTGACCACAGTCAGGACAGACCATAGTCAAGACAGACCACAGTCAGGACAGACCGCAGTCAGGACAGACCACAGTCAGGACAGACCAAAGACAGGAGAGACCGCAGTCAGGACAGACCACAGTCAGGACAGACCGCAGTCAGGACAGATCGCAGTCAGGACAGACCACAGTCTGGACAGACCACAGTCAGGGCTAACCACAGTCAGGACAGACCACAGTCAGAACAGACCACAGTCAAGACAGACCACAGTCAGGAGAGACCACAGTCAGGACAGACCACAGTTAGGACTGACCACAGTCTGGGCTGACCACAGTCAGGACAGACCACAGTCAGGACAGACCACAGTCAGGACAGACCACAGTCAGGCCTGACCACATTCAGGACAGACCGCAGTCAGGATAGACCCCAGTCAGGATAGACCACTGTCAGGGCTGACCACAGTCAGGACAGACCACAGTCAGAACAGACCACAGTCAGGGCTGACCACAGACAGGGCTGACCACAGTCAGGACAGACCACAGTCAGGACAGACCACAGTCAGGGCTGATCACAGTCAGGACAGACCACAGTCAGGACAGAGACCGTCAGGACAGACGACATTCAGGACAGACCACAGTCAGGACAGAACAAAGTCAGGGCTGACCACAGTCAGGACAGACCACAGTCAGGGCTGACCACAGTTAGGACAGACCACAGTCAGTGTTGACCACAGTCCGGACAGTCCACAGTCAGTACAGACCACAGTCAGGAGAGACCACAGTCAGGGCTGACCACAGTCAGGACAGACCACAGTCAGGACAGACCACAGTCAGGACAGACCACAGTCAGGGCTGACCACAGACAGGGCTGACCACTGTCAGGACAGACCACAGTCGGGACAGACCACATTCAGGGCTGACCACAGTCAGGGCTGACCACAGTCAGGACAGACCACAGTCAGGACAGAGACCGTCAGGAGAGACCACAGTCAGGACAGACCACAGTCAGGACAGACCACAGACAGGGCTGACCACAGTCAGGACTGACCACAGTCAGGACAGACCACAGTCAGGACAGACCACAGTCAGGGCAGACCACAGTCAGGACAGACCGCAGTCAGGACAGTCCGCAGTCTGGACAGACCGCAGTCATGACAGACCGCAGTCAGGACAGACCGCAGTCAGGACTGACCGCAGTCAGGACAGACCACAGTCAGGGCTGACCACAGACAGGACAGACCACAGTCAGGACAGACCACATTCAGGACAGACCACAGTCAGGGCTGACCACAGTCAGGACAGACCACAGTCAGGACAGACCACAGTCAGGACAGACCACAGTCAGGGCTGACCACAGTCAGGACAGACCACAACCAGGACAGGCCACAGTCAGGGCTGACCACAGACAGGACAGACCACAGTCAGGGCTAACCACAGTCAGGGCTGACCACAGTCAGGACAGACCACAGTCAGGACAGACGAAAGTCAGGACAGAGACCGTCAGCCCAGACGACAGTCAGGACAGACCACAGTCAGGGCTGACCACAGTCAGGGCTAACCACAGTCAGGACAGACCACAGTCAGGACAGACCACAGTCAGGACAGACCACAGTCAGGATAGACCACAGTCAGGAGAGACCACAGTCAGGGCTAACCACAGTCAGCACAGACCAAAGTCAGGACAGACCACAGTCAGGACTGACCAAAGTCAGGGCTGACCACAGTCAGGACAGACCACAGTCAGGACAGACCACAGTCAGGAGAGACCACAGTCAGGACAGACCACAGACAGGACAGACGACAGTCAGGGCTGACCACAGTCAGGAGAGACCACAGTCAGGACAGACCACAGTCAGGACAGACCACAGTCAGGGCTGAGCACCGTCAGGAGAGACCACAGTCAGGACAGACCACAGTCAGGATAGACCACAGTCAGGAGAGACCAGAGTCAGGGCTGACCACAGTCAGGACAGACCACAGTCAGGACAGACCACAGTCAGGGCTGACCACAGTCAGGGCTGACCACAGTCAGGACAGACCACAGTCAGGACAGACCACAGTCAGGGCTGACCACAGTCAGGGCTGACCACAGTCAGGACAGACCACAGTCAGGTCAGACCAGAGTCAGGAGAGTCCAGAGTCAGGACAGACCACAGTCAGGACAGACCACAGTCAGGACAGACCACAGTCAGGACAGACCACAGTTAGGACAGACCACAGTAAGGACAGACCACAGTCAGGACAGACACAGTCAGGGCTGACCACAGTCAGGACAGACCACAGTCAGGACAGACCACAGTCAGGCCAGACCACAGTCAGGGCTGACCACAGTCAGGACAGACCACAGACAGGACAGACCGCAGTCAGGACAGACCACAGTCAGGACAGACGACAGTCAGGGCTGACCACAGTCAGGACAGACCATAGTCAAGACAGACCACAGTCAGGACAGACAGCAGTCAGGACAGACCGCAGTCAGGACAGACAGCAGTCAGGACAGACCGCAGTCAGGACAGACCACAGTCAGGACAGACAGCAGTCAGGACAGACCACAGTCAGGACAGACAGCAGTCAGGACAGACCACAGTCAGGACAGACAGCAGTCAGGACAGACCGCAGTCAGGACAGACCACAGTCAGGACAGACCACAGTCAGGGCTAACCACAGTCAGGACAGACCACAGTCAGAACAGACCACAGTCAAGACAGACCACAGTCAGGAGAGACCACAGTCAGGAGAGACCAGAGTCCGGGCTGACCACAGTCAGGAAAGACCACAGTCAGGACAGACCACAGTCAGCACAGACCACAGTCAGGGCAGACCACAGTCAGGGCTGACCACAGTCAGGACAGACCACAGTTAGGACAGACCACAGTAAGGACAGACCACAGTCAGGACAGACACAGTCAGGCTGACCACAGTCAGGACAGACCACAGTCAGGCCAGACCACAGTCAGGGCTGACCACAGTCAGGGCTGACCACAGTCAGGACAGACCACAGACAGGACAGACCGCAGTCAGGACAGACCACAGTCAGGACAGACGACAGTCAGGGCTGACCACAGTCAGGACAGACCATAGTCAAGACAGACCACAGTCAGGACAGACCGCAGTCAGGACAGACCATAGTCAGGGCTGACCACAGTCAGGACAGACCACAGTCAGGATAGACCACAGTCAGGGGAGACCACAGTCAGGACAGACCACAGACAGGACAGACGACAGTCAGGGTTGACCACAGTCAGGAGAGACCACAGTCAGGACAGACCACAGTCAGGACAGACCACAGTCAGGGCAGACCACAGTCCGGAGAGACCACAGTCAGGACAGACCACAGTCAGGGCTGACCACAGTCAGGACAGACCACAGTCAGGACAGACCACAGTCAGGGCTGACCACAGACAGGACAGACCACAGTCAGGGCTAACCACAGTCAGGGCTGACCACAGTCAGGAGAGACAACAGTCAGGACAGACGAAAGTCAGGACAGAGACCGTCAGCACAGACGACAGTCAGGACAGACCACAGTCAGGGCTGACCACAGTCAGGGCTAACCACAGTCAGGACAGACCACAGTCAGGACAGACCACAGTCAGGACAGACCACAGACAGGACAGAACACAGTCAGGATAGACCACAGTCAGGAGAGACCACAGTCACGGCTAACCACAGTCAGCACAGACCAAAGTCAGGACAGACCACAGTCAGGACAGACCACAGTCAGGACAGACCACAGTCAGGGCTGACCACAGTCAGGACAGACCACAGTCAGGAGAGACCACAGTCAGGACAGACCACAGACAGGACAGACGACAGTAAGGGCTGACCACAGTCAGGAGAGACCACAGTCAGGACAGACAACAGTCAGGACAGACCACAGTCAGGGCTGACCACCGTCAGGAGAGACCACAGTCAGGACAGACCACAGTCAGGATAGACCACAGTCAGGAGAGACCAGAGTCAGGGCTGACCACAGTCAGGAAAGACCACTGTCAGGACAGGCCACAGTCAGGACAGACCACAGTCACGGCAGACCACAGTCAATGCTGACCACAGTCAGGACAGACCACAGTTAGGACAGACCACAGTAAGGACAGACCACAGTCAGGACAGACACAGTCAGAGCTGACCACAGTCAGGACAGACCACAGTCAGGACAGACCACATTCAGGCCAGACCACAGTAAGGGCTGACCACAGTCAGGACAGACCACAGACAGGACAGACCGCAGTCAGGACAGACCACAGTCAGGACAGACGACAGTCAGGGCTGACCACAGTCAGGACAGACCATAGTCAAGACAGACCACAGTCAGGAGAGGCCACAGTCAGGAGAGACCAGAGTCAGGGCTGACCACAGTCAGGAAAGACCACAGTCAGGACAGACCACAGTCAGGACAGACCACAGTCAGGGCAGACCACAGTCAGGGCTGACCACAGTCAGGACAGACCACAGTTAGGACAGACCACAGTAAGGACAGACCACAGTCAGGACAGACACAGTCAGGGCTGACCACAGTCAGGACAGACCACAGTCAGGACAGACCACAGTCAGGCCAGACCACAGTCAGGGCTGACCACAGTCAGGACAGACCACAGACAGGACAGACCGCAGTCAGGACAGACCACAGTCAGGACAGACGACAGTCAGGGCTGACCACAGTCAGGACAGACCATAGTCAAGACAGACCACAGTCAGGACAGACCGCAGTCAGGACAGACCACAGTCAGGGCTGACCACAGTCAGGACAGACCACAGTCAGGATAGACCACAGTCAGGAGAGACCACAGTCAGGACAGACCACAGACAGGACAGACGACAGTCAGGGTTGACCACAGTCAGGAGAGACCACAGTCAGGACAGACCACAGTCAGGACAGACCACAGTCAGGGCAGACCACAGTCAGGAGAGACCACAGTCAGCAGAGACCACAGTCAGGAGAGACCACAGTCAGGACAGACCACAGTCAGGGCTGACCACAGTCAGGACTGACCACAGTCAGGACAGACCACAGTCAGGACAGACCACAGTCAGGACAGACCACAGTCAGGGCTGACCGCAGTCAGGACAGACCGCAGTCAGGACAGTCCGCAGTCAGGACAGACCGCAGTCAGGACAGACCACAGTCAGGGCTGACCACAGACAGGACAGACCACAGTCAGGACAGACCACATTCAGGACAGACCACAGTCAGGGCTGACCACAGTCAGGACAGACCACAGTCAGGACAGACCACAGTCAGGACAGACCACAGTCAGGGCTGACCACAGTCAGGACAGACCACAGTCAGGACAGACCACAGTCAGGGCTGACCACAGACAGGACAGACCACAGTCAGGGCTAACCACAGTCAGGGCTGACCACAGTCAGGACAGACAACAGTCAGGACAGACGAAATTCAGGACAGAGTCCGTCAGCACAGACGACAGTCAGGACAGACCACAGTCAGGGCTGACCACAGTCAGGGCTAACCACAGTCAGGACAGACCACAGTCAGGACAGACCACAGTCACGACAGACCACAGTCAGGAGAGACCACAGACAGGACAGAACACTGTCAGGATAGACCACAGTCAGGAGAGACCACAGTCAGGGCTAACCACAGTCAGCACAGACCAAAGTCAGGACAGACCACAGTCAGGACAGACCACAGTCAGGACTGACCACAGTCAGGACAGACCACAGACAGGACAGACGACAGTCAGGGCTGACCACAGTCAGGAGAGACCACAGTCAGGACAGACCACAGTCAGGACAGACCACAGTCAGGGCTGACCACCGTCAGGAGAGACCACAGTCAGGACAGACCACAGTCAGGATAGACCACAGTCAGGAGAGACCAGAGTCAGGGCTGACCACAGTCAGGACCGACCACAGTCAGGAGAGACCACAGTCAGGACAGACCACAGACAGGACAGACGACAGTCAGGGCTGACCACAGTCAGGAGAGACCACAGTCAGGACAGACCACAGTCAGGACAGACCACAGTCAGGGCTGACCACCGTCAGGAGAGACCACAGTCAGGACAGACCACAGTCAGGATAGACCACAGTCAGGAGAGACCAGAGTCAGGGCTGACCACAGTCAGGAAAGACCACAGTCAGGACAGACCACAGTCAGGACAGACCACAGTCAGGGCAGACGACAGTCAGGGCTGACCACAGTCAGGACAGACCACAGTTAGGACAGACCACAGTAAGGACAGACCACAGTCAGGACAGACACAGTCAGGGCTGACCACAGACAGGACAGACCGCAGTCAGGACAGACCACAGTCAGGACAGACGACAGTCAGGGCTGACCACAGTCAGGACAGACCATAGTCAAGACAGACCACAGTCAGGACAGACCGCAGTCAGGACAGACCATAGTCAGGGCTGACCACAGTCAGGACAGACCACAGTCAGGATAGACCACAGTCAGGAGAGACCACAGTCAGGACAGACCACAGACAGGACAGACGACAGTCAGGGTTGACCACAGTCAGGAGAGACCACAGTCAGGACAGACCACAGTCAGGACAGACCACAGTCAGGGCAGACCACAGTCAGGAGAGACCACAGTCAGGACAGACCACAGACAGGGCTGACCACAGTCAGGACAGACCACAGTCAGGACAGACCACAGTCAGGGCTGACCACAGACAGGACAGACCACAGTCAGGGCTAACCACAGTCAGGGCTGACCACAGTCAGGAGAGACAACAGTCAGGACAGACGAAAGTCAGGACAGAGACCGTCAGCAGAGACGACAGTCAGGACAGACCACAGTCAGGGCTGACCACAGTCAGGGCTAACCACAGTCAGGACAGACCACAGTCAGGACAGACCACAGTCAGGACAGACCACAGACAGGACAGAACACAGTCAGGATAGACCACAGTCAGGAGAGACCACAGTCACGGCTAACCACAGTCAGCACAGACCAAAGTCAGGACAGACCACAGTCAGGACAGACCACAGTCAGGGCTGACCACAGTCAGGACAGACCACAGTCAGGAGAGACCACAGTCAGGACAGACCACAGTCAGGACAGACCACAGTCAGGGCTGACCACCGTCAGGAGAGACCACAGTCAGGACAGACCACAGTCAGGATAGACCACAGTCAGGACAGACCACAGTCAGGGCTGACCACAGACAGGGCTGACCACTGTCAGGACAGACCACAGTCAGGACAGACCACATTCAGGGCTGACCACAGTCAGGGCTGACCACAGTCAGGACAGACCACAGTCAGGACAGAGACCGTCAGGACAGACCACAGTCAGGACAGACCACAGTCAGGACAGAACACAGTCAGGGCTGACCACAGTCAGGACAGACCACAGTCATGGCTGACCACAGTCAGGACAGACCACAGTCAGTGCTGACCACAGTCCGGACAGTCCACAGTCAGGACAGACCACAGTCAGGAGAGATCACAGTCAGGACAGACCACAGTGAGGATTGCCCACAGTCAGGAGAGACCACAGTCAGGGCTAACCATTGTCAGGACAGACCACAGTCAGGACAGACCACAGTCAGGACAGACCACAGTCAGGGCTGACCACAGTCAGGGCTAACCACAGTGAGGAGAGTCCACAGTCAGGACAGACCAAAGTCAGGACAGACCACAGTCAGGACAGACCACAGTCAGGATAGTCCACAGTCAGGGGAGACCAGAGTCAGGGCTAACCACAGTCAGGACAGACCGCAGTCAGGACAGACCGCAGTCAGGACAGACCGCAGTCAGGACAGACCGCAGTCAGGACAGACCACAGTCAGGACAGACCGCATTCAGGACAGACCACAGTCAGGACAGACCACAGTCAGGACAGACCACAGTCAGGACAGTCCTCAGTCAGGAGAGACCACAGTCAGGACAGACCACAGTCAGGACAGACCACAGTCAGATCAGACCACAGTCAGGACAGACCACAGTCAGGACAGACCACCGTCAGGGCCGTCCACAGTCAGGGCCGACCAGAGTCAGGACAGACCACAGTCTGGACAGACCACAGTCAGGACAGACAACAGTCAGGACAGACCACAGTCAGGACAGACCACAGTCAGGAAAGACCACTGTCAGGACAGACCACAGGCAGGTCTGACCTCAGTCAGGACAGAACACATTCAGGGCTGACCACAAAGGGGACAGACCACAGTCAGGGCTGACCACAGTCAGGGCTGACCACAGTCAGAGCTGACCACAGTCAGGACAGACCACAGTCAGGACAGACCACAGTAAGGGCTGACCACAGTCAGGACAAACCACAGTCAGGGCTGACCACAGTCAGGACAGACCACAGTCAGGAGAGACCACAGTCAGGACAGACCACAGACAGGACAGACGACAGTCAGGGCTGACCACAGTCAGGAGAGACCACAGTCAGGACAGACCACAGTCAGGACAGACCACAGTCAGGGCTGACCACCGTCAGGAGAGACCACAGTCAGGACAGACCACAGTCAGGATAGACCACAGTCAGGACAGACCACAGTCAGGGCTGACCACAGACAGGGCTGACCACTGTCAGGACAGAACACAGTCAGGGCTGACCACAGTCAGGACAGACCACAGTCATGGCTGACCACAGTCAGGACAGACCACAGTCAGTGCTGACCACAGTCCGGACAGTCCACAGTCAGGACAGACCACAGTCAGGAGAGATCACAGTCAGGACAGACCACAGTGAGGATTGCCCACAGTCAGGAGAGACCACAGTCAGGGCTAACCATTGTCAGGACAGACCACAGTCAGGACAGACCACAGTCAGGACAGACCACAGTCAGGGCTGACCACAGTCAGGGCTAACCACAGTGAGGAGAGTCCACAGTCAGGACAGACCAAAGTCAGGACAGACCACAATCAGGACAGACCACAGTCAGGATAGTCCACAGTCAGGGGAGACCAGAGTCAGGGCTAACCACAGTCAGGACAGACCGCAGTCAGGACAGACCGCAGTCAGGACAGACCGCAGTCAGGACAGACCGCATTCAGGGCAGACCACAGTCAGGACAGACCACAGTCAGGACAGACAACAGTCAGGACAGACCACAGTCAGGACAGACCTCAGTCAGGAGAGACCACAGTCAGGACAGACCACAGTCAGGACAGACCACAGTCAGATCAGACCACAGTCAGGACAGACCACCGTCAGGGCCGTCCACAGTCAGGGCCGACCAGAGTCAGGACAGACCACAGTCTGGACAGACCACAGTCAGGACAGACAACAGTCAGGACAGACCACAGTCAGGACAGACCACAGTCAGGAAAGACCACTGTCAGGACAGACCACAGGCAGGTCTGACCTCAGTCAGGACAGAACACATTCAGGGCTGACCACAAAGGGGACAGACCACAGTCAGGGCTGACCACAGTCAGGACAGACCACAGTCAGGTCTGACCACAGTCAGGACAGACCACAGTCAGGACAAACCAAAGTCAGGGCTGACCACAGTCAGAGCTGACCACAGTCAGGACAGACCACAGTCAGGACAAACCACAGTCAGGGCTGACCACAGTCAGGACAGACCATAGTCTGGACAGACCACAGTCGGGACAGACCACAGTCAGGGCTGACCACAGTCACGACAGACCATAGTCAGGACAGTCCACAGTCAGGACAGACCACAGTCATGACAAACCACAGTCAGGACAGACCGCAGTCAGGACAGACCGCAGTCAGGACAGACCACAGTCAGGGCTGACCACAGTCAGGACAGACCACAGTCTGGGCTGACCACAGTCAGGACAGACCACAGTGAGGACAGACCGCAGTCAGGACAGACCGCAGTCAGGACAGACCACAGTCAGGGCTGACCAGAGTCAGGACAGACACAGTCAGGACAGACCACAGTCAGGACAGACCACAGTCAGGGCTGACCATAGTCAGGACAGACCACATACAGGACAGACCACAGTCAGGAAAGTCCAAAGTCAGGACAGACCTCAGTCAGGACAGACCACAGTCTAGAAAGACCACAGTCAGGACAGACCACCGTCAGGACAGACCGCAGTCGGGACTGACCGCAGTCGGGACTGACCGCAGTCAGGGCTGACCACAGTCAGGACAGACCCCAGTCAGGACAGACCACAGTCAGGACAGACCACAGTCAGGGTTGACCACAGTCAGGACAGCCCACAGTCAGGAGAGACCACAGTCAGGGCTGACCGCAGTCAGGACATACCACGGTCAGGGCAGACCACAGTCAGAACAGACCACAGTCAGGGCTGACCGCAGTCAGGACAGACCGCAGTCAGGACAGTCCGGAGTCAGGACAGACCACAGTCAGGAGAGACCACAGTCAGGACAGACCACAGTCAGGACAGACCACAGTCAGGGCTGACCACAGACAGGACAGACCACAGTCAGAACAGACCACAGTCAGGACAGACCACAGTCAGGACAGTTCACCGTCAGGGCTGACCACAGACAGGACAGACCACAGTCAGGGCTGACCACAGTCAGGACAGACCACAGTCAGGACAGACCACAGTCAGGACAGAGACCGTCAGGACAGACGACAGTCAGGACAGACCACAGTCAGGACAGAACAGAGTCAGGGCTGACCACAGTCAGGACAGACCACAGTCATGGCTGACCACAGTCAGGACAGACCACAGTCAGGACTGACCACAGTCAGGACAGACCACAGTCAGGGCTGACCACAGTCAGGGCTGACCACAGTCAGGACAGACCACAGTCAGGACAGACCAAGGTCAGGAGAGACCACAGTCAGGACAGACCACAGTCAGGGCAAACCACAGTCAGGACAGACAACAGTCCGGACAGACCACAGTCAGGACAGAGCACAGTCAGGAGAGACCACAGTCAGGACAGACCACAGTCAGGATAGTCCACAGTCAGGAGAGACCACAGTCAGGGCTAACCACAGTCAGGACAGACCACAGTCAGGACAGACCACAGTCAGGACAGACCACATGCAGGGCTGACCACAGTCAGGACAGACCACAGTCAGGACAGACCACAGTCAGGAGACACCACAGTCAGGACAGACCACAGACAGGACAGACGACAGTCAGGGTTGACCACAGACAGGAGAGACCACAGTCAGGACAGACCACAGTCAGGACAGACCACAGTCAGGACAGACCACAGTCAGGACAGACCACAGTCAGGACAGAACACAGTCAGGATAGACCACAGTCAGGAGAGACCACAGTCAGGGCTAACCACAGTCAGCACAGCCCAAAGTCAGGACAGACCACAATCAGGACAGACCACAGTCAGGGCTGACCACAGTCAGGACAGACCACAGTCAGGACAGACCACAGTCAGGAGAGACCCCAGTCAGGACAGACCACAGACAGGACAGACGACAGTCAGGGCTGACCACAGTCAGGAGAGACCACAGTCAGGACAGACCACAGTCAGGGCTGACCACCGTCAGGAGAGACCACAGTCAGGACAGACCACAGTCAGGATAGACCACAGTCAGGAGAGACCAGAGTCAGGGCTGACCACAGTCAGGAGAGACCACAGTCAGGGCAGACCACAGTCAGGGCTGACCACAGTCAGGACAGACCACAGTTAGGACAGACCACAGTAAGGACAGACCACAGTCAGGACAGACACAGTCAGGGCTGACCACAGTCAGGACAGACCATAGTCAAGACAGACCACAGTCAGGACAGACCGCAGTCAGGACAGACCACAGTCAGGACAGACCAAAGACAGGAGAGACCGCAGTCAGGACAGACCACAGTCAGGACAGACCGCAGTCAGGACAGATCGCAGTCAGGACAGACCACAGTCAGGACAGACCACAGTCAGGGCTAACCACAGTCAGGACAGACCACAGTCAGAACAGACCACTGTCAAGACAGACCACAGTCAGGAGAGACCACAGTCAGGACAGACCACAGTTAGGACTGACCACAGTCTGGGCTGACCACAGTCAGGACAGACCACAGTCAGGACAGACCACAGTCAGGACAGACCACAGTCAGGCCTGACCGCAGTCAGGACAGACCGCAGTCAGGATAGACCCCAGTCAGGATAGACCACTGTCAGGGCTGACCACAGTCAGGACAGACCACAGTCAGAACAGACCACAGTCAGGGCTGACCACAGTCAGGACAGACCACAGTCAGGGCAGACCACAGTCAGGGCTGATCACAGTCAGGACAGACCACAGTCAGGACAGAGACCGTCAGGACAGACGACATTCAGGACAGACCACAGTCAGGACAGAACAAAGTCAGGGCTGACCACAGTCAGGACAGACCACAGTCAGGGCTGACCACAGTTAGGACAGACCACAGTCAGTGTTGACCACAGTCCGGACAGTCCACAGACAGTACAGACCACAGTCAGGAGAGACCACAGTCAGGGCTGACCACAGTCAGGACAGACCACAGTCAGGACAGACCACAGTCAGGACAGACCACAGTCAGGGCTGACCACAGACAGGGCTGACCACTGTCAGGACAGACCACAGTCAGGACAGACCGCATTCAGGACAGACCACAGTCAGGACAGACCACAGTCAGGACAGACCACAGTCAGGACAGTCCTCAGTCAGGAGAGACCACAGTCAGGACAGACCACAGTCAGGACAGACCACAGTCAGATCAGACCACAGTCAGGACAGACCACAGTCAGGACAGACCACCGTCAGGGCCGTCCACAGTCAGGGCCGACCAGAGTCAG
Organism: Isurus oxyrinchus; assembly: GCA_026770705.1. Lineage (NCBI taxonomy): Eukaryota > Metazoa > Chordata > Chondrichthyes > Lamniformes > Lamnidae > Isurus > Isurus oxyrinchus. The sequence goes on from JANJGN010000629.1 coordinate 65,049, forward strand.
GACAGACCACAGTCTGGACAGACCACAGTCAGGACAGACAACAGTCAGGACAGACCACAGTCAGGACAGACCACAGTCAGGAAAGACCACTGTCAGGACAGACCACAGGCAGGTCTGACCTCAGTCAGGACAGAACACATTCAGGGCTGACCACAAAGGGGACAGACCACAGTCAGGGCTGACCACAGTCAGGGCTGACCACAGTCAGAGCTGACCACAGTCAGGACAGACCACAGTCAGGACAGACCACAGTAAGGGCTGACCACAGTCAGGACAAACCACAGTCAGGGCTGACCACAGTCAGGACAGACCACAGTCAGGAGAGACCACAGTCAGGACAGACCACAGACAGGACAGACGACAGTCAGGGCTGACCACAGTCAGGAGAGACCACAGTCAGGACAGACCACAGTCAGGACAGACCACAGTCAGGGCTGACCACCGTCAGGAGAGACCACAGTCAGGACAGACCACAGTCAGGATAGACCACAGTCAGGACAGACCACAGTCAGGGCTGACCACAGACAGGGCTGACCACTGTCAGGACAGAACACAGTCAGGGCTGACCACAGTCAGGACAGACCACAGTCATGGCTGACCACAGTCAGGACAGACCACAGTCAGTGCTGACCACAGTCCGGACAGTCCACAGTCAGGACAGACCACAGTCAGGAGAGATCACAGTCAGGACAGACCACAGTGAGGATTGCCCACAGTCAGGAGAGACCACAGTCAGGGCTAACCATTGTCAGGACAGACCACAGTCAGGACAGACCACAGTCAGGACAGACCACAGTCAGGGCTGACCACAGTCAGGGCTAACCACAGTGAGGAGAGTCCACAGTCAGGACAGACCAAAGTCAGGACAGACCACAGTCAGGACAGACCACAGTCAGGATAGTCCACAGTCAGGGGAGACCAGAGTCAGGGCTAACCACAGTCAGGACAGACCGCAGTCAGGACAGACCGCAGTCAGGACAGACCGCAGTCAGGACAGACCGCAGTCAGGACAGACCACAGTCAGGACAGACCGCATTCAGGACAGACCACAGTCAGGACAGACCACAGTCAGGACAGACAACAGTCAGGACAGACCACAGTCAGGACAGACCTCAGTCAGGAGAGACCACAGTCAGGACAGACCACAGTCAGGACAGACCACAGTCAGATCAGACCACAGTCAGGACAGACCACAGTCAGGACAGACCACCGTCAGGGCCGTCCACAGTCAGGGCCGACCAGAGTCAGGACAGACCACAGTCTGGACAGACCACAGTCAGGACAGACAACAGTCAGGACAGACCACAGTCAGGACAGACCACAGTCAGGAAAGACCACTGTCAGGACAGACCACAGGCAGGTCTGACCTCAGTCAGGACAGAACACATTCAGGGCTGACCACAAAGGGGACAGACCACAGTCAGGGCTGACCACAGTCAGGACAGACCACAGTCAGGTCTGACCACAGTCAGGACAGACCACAGTCAGGACAAACCAAAGTCAGGGCTGACCACAGTCAGAGCTGACCACAGTCAGGACAGACCACAGTCAGGACAAACCACAGTCAGGGCTGACCACAGTCAGGACAGACCACAGTCAGGGCTGACCACAGTCAGGACAGACCATAGTCAGGACAGACCACAGTCGGGACAGACCACAGTCAGGGCTGACCACAGTCAGGACAGACCATAGTCAGGACAGTCCACAGTCAGGACAGACCACAGTCATGACAAACCACAGTCAGGACAGACCGCAGTCAGGACAGACCGCAGTCAGGACAGACCACAGTCAGGGCTGACCACAGTCAGGACAGACCACAGTCTGGGCTGACCACAGTCAGGACAGACCACAGTGAGGACAGACCGCAGTCAGGACAGACCGCAGTCAGGACAGACCACAGTCAGGGCTGACCAGAGTCAGGACAGACACAGTCAGGACAGACCACAGTCAGGACAGACCACAGTCAGGGCTGACCATAGTCAGGACAGACCACATACAGGACAGACCACAGTCAGGAAAGTCCAAAGTCAGGACAGACCTCAGTCAGGACAGACCACAGTCTAGAAAGACCACAGTCAGGACAGACCACCGTCAGGACAGACCGCAGTCGGGACTGACCGCAGTCGGGACTGACCGCAGTCAGGGCTGACCACAGTCAGGACAGACCCCAGTCAGGACAGACCACAGTCAGGACAGACCACAGTCAGGGTTGACCACAGTCAGGACAGCCCACAGTCAGGAGAGACCACAGTCAGGGCTGACCGCAGTCAGGACATACCACGGTCAGGGCAGACCACAGTCAGAACAGACCACAGTCAGGGCTGACCGCAGTGAGGACAGACCGCAGTCAGGACAGTCCGGAGTCAGGACAGACCACAGTCAGGAGAGACCACAGTCAGGACAGACCACAGTCAGGACAGACCACAGTCAGGGCTGACCACAGACAGGACAGACCACAGTCAGAACAGACCACAGTCAGGACAGACCACAGTCAGGACAGATCACCGTCAGGGCTGACCACAGACAGGACAGACCACAGTCAGGGCTGACCACAGTCAGGACAGACCACAGTCAGGACAGACCACAGTCAGGACAGAGACCGTCAGGACAGACGACAGTCAGGACAGACCACAGTCAGGACAGAACAGAGTCAGGGCTGACCACAGTCAGGACAGACCACAGTCATGGCTGACATCAGTCAGGACAGACCACAGTCAGGACTGACCACAGTCAGGACAGACCACAGTCAGGGCTGACCACAGTCAGGGCTGACCACAGTCAGGACAGACCACAGTCAGGACAGACCAAAGTCAGGAGAGACCACAGTCAGGACAGACCACAGTCAGGGCAAACCACAGTCAGGACAGACAACAGTCCGGACAGACCACAGTCAGGACAGAGCACAGTCAGGAGAGACCACAGTCAGGACAGACCACAGTCAGGATAGTCCACAGTCAGGAGAGACCACAGTCAGGGCTAACCACAGTCAGGACAGACCACAGTCAGGACAGACCACAGTCAGGACAGACCACATGCAGGGCTGACCACAGTCAGGACAGACCACAGTCAGGACAGACCACAGTCAGGAGACACCACAGTCAGGACAGACCACAGACAGGACAGACGACAGTCAGGGTTGACCACAGACAGGAGAGACCACAGTCAGGACAGACCACAGTCAGGACAGACCACAGTCAGGACAGACCACAGTCAGGACAGACCACAGTCAGGACAGAACACAGTCAGGATAGACCACAGTCAGGAGAGACCACAGTCAGGGCTAACCACAGTCAGCACAGCCCAAAGTCAGGACAGACCACAATCAGGACAGACCACAGTCAGGGCTGACCACAGTCAGGACAGACCACAGTCAGGACAGACCACAGTCAGGAGAGACCCCAGTCAGGACAGACCACAGACAGGACAGACGACAGTCAGGGCTGACCACAGTCAGGAGAGACCACAGTCAGGACAGACCACAGTCAGGGCTGACCACCGTCAGGAGAGACCACAGTCAGGACAGACCACAGTCAGGATAGACCACAGTCAGGAGAGACCAGAGTCAGGGCTGACCACAGTCAGGACAGACCACAGTCAGGACAGACCACAGTCAGGGCAGACCACAGTCAGGGCTGACCACAGTCAGGACAGACCACAGTTAGGACAGACCACAGTAAGGACAGACCACAGTCAGGACAGACACAGTCAGGGCTGACCACAGTCAGGACAGACCATAGTCAAGACAGACCGCAGTCAGGACAGACCGCAGTCAGGACAGACCACAGTCAGGACAGACCAAAGACAGGAGAGACCGCAGTCAGGACAGACCACAGTCAGGACAGACCGCAGTCAGGACAGATCGCAGTCAGGACAGACCACAGTCAGGACAGACCACAGTCAGGGCTAACCACAGTCAGGACAGACCACAGTCAGAACAGACCACTGTCAAGACAGACCACAGTCAGGAGAGACCACAGTCAGGACAGACCACAGTCAGGACTGACCACAGTCTGGGCTGACCACAGTCAGGACAGACCACAGTCAGGACAGACCACAGTCAGGACAGACCACAGTCAGGCCTGACCGCAGTCAGGACAGACCGCAGTCAGGATAGACCCCAGTCAGGATAGACCACTGTCAGGGCTGACCACAGTCAGGACAGACCACAGTCAGAACAGACCACAGTCAGGGCTGACCACAGTCAGGACAGACCACAGTCAGGACAGACCACAGTCAGGGCTGATCACAGTCAGGACAGACCACAGTCAGGACAGAGACCGTCAGGACAGACGACATTCTGGACAGACCACAGTCAGGACAGAACAAAGTCAGGGCTGACCACAGTCAGGACAGACCACAGTCAGGGCTGACCACAGTTAGGACAGACCACAGTCAGTGTTGACCACAGTCCGGACAGTCCACAGACAGTACAGACCACAGTCAGGACAGACCACAGTAAGGGCTGACCACAGTCAGGACAAACCACAGTCAGGGCTGACCACAGTCAGGACAGACCACAGTCAGGAGAGACCACAGTCAGGACAGACCACAGACAGGACAGACGACAGTCAGGGCTGACCACAGTCAGGAGAGACCACAGTCAGGACAGACCACAGTCAGGACAGACCACAGTCAGGGCTGACCACCGTCAGGAGAGACCACAGTCAGGACAGACCACAGTCAGGATAGACCACAGTCAGGACAGACCACAGTCAGGGCTGACCACAGACAGGGCTGACCACTGTCAGGACAGAACACAGTCAGGGCTGACCACAGTCAGGACAGACCACAGTCATGGCTGACCACAGTCAGGACAGACCACAGTCAGTGCTGACCACAGTCCGGACAGTCCACAGTCAGGACAGACCACAGTCAGGAGAGATCACAGTCAGGACAGACCACAGTGAGGATTGCCCACAGTCAGGAGAGACCACAGTCAGGGCTAACCATTGTCAGGACAGACCACAGTCAGGACAGACCACAGTCAGGACAGACCACAGTCAGGGCTGACCACAGTCAGGGCTAACCACAGTGAGGAGAGTCCACAGTCAGGACAGACCAAAGTCAGGACAGACCACAGTCAGGACAGACCACAGTCAGGATAGTCCACAGTCAGGGGAGACCAGAGTCAGGGCTAACCACAGTCAGGACAGACCGCAGTCAGGACAGACCGCAGTCAGGACAGACCGCAGTCAGGACAGACCGCAGTCAGGACAGACCACAGTCAGGACAGACCGCATTCAGGACAGACCACAGTCAGGACAGACCACAGTCAGGACAGACAACAGTCAGGACAGACCACAGTCAGGACAGACCTCAGTCAGGAGAGACCACAGTCAGGACAGACCACAGTCAGGACAGACCACAGTCAGATCAGACCACAGTCAGGACAGACCACAGTCAGGACAGACCACCGTCAGGGCCGTCCACAGTCAGGGCCGACCAGAGTCAGGACAGACCACAGTCTGGACAGACCACAGTCAGGACAGACAACAGTCAGGACAGACCACAGTCAGGACAGACCACAGTCAGGAAAGACCACTGTCAGGACAGACCACAGGCAGGTCTGACCTCAGTCAGGACAGAACACATTCAGGGCTGACCACAAAGGGGACAGACCACAGTCAGGGCTGACCACAGTCAGGACAGACCACAGTCAGGTCTGACCACAGTCAGGACAGACCACAGTCAGGACAAACCAAAGTCAGGGCTGACCACAGTCAGAGCTGACCACAGTCAGGACAGACCACAGTCAGGACAAACCACAGTCAGGGCTGACCACAGTCAGGACAGACCACAGTCAGGGCTGACCACAGTCAGGACAGACCATAGTCAGGACAGACCACAGTCGGGACAGACCACAGTCAGGGCTGACCACAGTCAGGACAGACCATAGTCAGGACAGTCCACAGTCAGGACAGACCACAGTCATGACAAACCACAGTCAGGACAGACCGCAGTCAGGACAGACCGCAGTCAGGACAGACCACAGTCAGGGCTGACCACAGTCAGGACAGACCACAGTCTGGGCTGACCACAGTCAGGACAGACCACAGTGAGGACAGACCGCAGTCAGGACAGACCGCAGTCAGGACAGACCACAGTCAGGGCTGACCAGAGTCAGGACAGACACAGTCAGGACAGACCACAGTCAGGACAGACCACAGTCAGGGCTGACCATAGTCAGGACAGACCACATACAGGACAGACCACAGTCAGGAAAGTCCAAAGTCAGGACAGACCTCAGTCAGGACAGACCACAGTCTAGAAAGACCACAGTCAGGACAGACCACCGTCAGGACAGACCGCAGTCGGGACTGACCGCAGTCGGGACTGACCGCAGTCAGGGCTGACCACAGTCAGGACAGACCCCAGTCAGGACAGACCACAGTCAGGACAGACCACAGTCAGGGTTGACCACAGTCAGGACAGCCCACAGTCAGGAGAGACCACAGTCAGGGCTGACCGCAGTCAGGACATACCACGGTCAGGGCAGACCACAGTCAGAACAGACCACAGTCAGGGCTGACCGCAGTGAGGACAGACCGCAGTCAGGACAGTCCGGAGTCAGGACAGACCACAGTCAGGAGAGACCACAGTCAGGACAGACCACAGTCAGGACAGACCACAGTCAGGGCTGACCACAGACAGGACAGACCACAGTCAGAACAGACCACAGTCAGGACAGACCACAGTCAGGACAGATCACCGTCAGGGCTGACCACAGACAGGACAGACCACAGTCAGGGCTGACCACAGTCAGGACAGACCACAGTCAGGACAGACCACAGTCAGGACAGAGACCGTCAGGACAGACGACAGTCAGGACAGACCACAGTCAGGACAGAACAGAGTCAGGGCTGACCACAGTCAGGACAGACCACAGTCATGGCTGACATCAGTCAGGACAGACCACAGTCAGGACTGACCACAGTCAGGACAGACCACAGTCAGGGCTGACCACAGTCAGGGCTGACCACAGTCAGGACAGACCACAGTCAGGACAGACCAAAGTCAGGAGAGACCACAGTCAGGACAGACCACAGTCAGGGCAAACCACAGTCAGGACAGACAACAGTCCGGACAGACCACAGTCAGGACAGAGCACAGTCAGGAGAGACCACAGTCAGGACAGACCACAGTCAGGATAGTCCACAGTCAGGAGAGACCACAGTCAGGGCTAACCACAGTCAGGACAGACCACAGTCAGGACAGACCACAGTCAGGACAGACCACATGCAGGGCTGACCACAGTCAGGACAGACCACAGTCAGGACAGACCACAGTCAGGAGACACCACAGTCAGGACAGACCACAGACAGGACAGACGACAGTCAGGGTTGACCACAGACAGGAGAGACCACAGTCAGGACAGACCACAGTCAGGACAGACCACAGTCAGGACAGACCACAGTCAGGACAGACCACAGTCAGGACAGAACACAGTCAGGATAGACCACAGTCAGGAGAGACCACAGTCAGGGCTAACCACAGTCAGCACAGCCCAAAGTCAGGACAGACCACAATCAGGACAGACCACAGTCAGGGCTGACCACAGTCAGGACAGACCACAGTCAGGACAGACCACAGTCAGGAGAGACCCCAGTCAGGACAGACCACAGACAGGACAGACGACAGTCAGGGCTGACCACAGTCAGGAGAGACCACAGTCAGGACAGACCACAGTCAGGGCTGACCACCGTCAGGAGAGACCACAGTCAGGACAGACCACAGTCAGGATAGACCACAGTCAGGAGAGACCAGAGTCAGGGCTGACCACAGTCAGGACAGACCACAGTCAGGACAGACCACAGTCAGGGCAGACCACAGTCAGGGCTGACCACAGTCAGGACAGACCACATTTAGGACAGACCACAGTAAGGACAGACCACAGTCAGGACAGACACAGTCAGGGCTGACCACAGTCAGGACAGACCATAGTCAAGACAGACCGCAGTCAGGACAGACCGCAGTCAGGACAGACCACAGTCAGGACAGACCAAAGACAGGAGAGACCGCAGTCAGGACAGACCACAGTCAGGACAGACCGCAGTCAGGACAGATCGCAGTCAGGACAGACCACAGTCAGGACAGACCACAGTCAGGGCTAACCACAGTCAGGACAGACCACAGTCAGAACAGACCACTGTCAAGACAGACCACAGTCAGGAGAGACCACAGTCAGGACAGACCACAGTCAGGACTGACCACAGTCTGGGCTGACCACAGTCAGGACAGACCACAGTCAGGACAGACCACAGTCAGGACAGACCACAGTCAGGCCTGACCGCAGTCAGGACAGACCGCAGTCAGGATAGACCCCAGTCAGGATAGACCACTGTCAGGGCTGACCACAGTCAGGACAGACCACAGTCAGAACAGACCACAGTCAGGGCTGACCACAGTCAGGACAGACCACAGTCAGGACAGACCACAGTCAGGGCTGATCACAGTCAGGACAGACCACAGTCAGGACAGAGACCGTCAGGACAGACGACATTCTGGACAGACCACAGTCAGGACAGAACAAAGTCAGGGCTGACCACAGTCAGGACAGACCACAGTCAGGGCTGACCACAGTTAGGACAGACCACAGTCAGTGTTGACCACAGTCCGGACAGTCCACAGACAGTACAGACCACAGTCAGGAGAGACCACAGTCAGGGCTGACCACAGTCAGGACAGACCACAGTCAGGACAGACCACAGTCAGGACAGACCACAGTCAGGGCTGACCACAGACAGGGCTGACCACTGTCAGGACAGACCACATTCAGGACAGACCACATTCAGGGCTGACCACAGTCATGGCTGACCACAGACAGGACAGACCACAGTCAGGACAGAGACCGTCAGGACAGACGACAGTCAGGACAGACCACAGTCAGGACAGAACACAGTCAGGGCTGACCACAGTCAGGACAGACCACAGTCATAGCTGACCACAGTCAGGACAGACCACAGTCAGTGCTGACCACAGTCAGGACAGACCACAGTCAGGAGAGACCACAGTCAGGACAGACCACAGTGAGGATTGCCCACAGTCAGGAGAGACCACAGTCAGGGCTAACCATAGTCAGGACAGACCACAGTCAGGACAGACGACAGTCAGGACAGACCACAGTAAGGGCTGACCACAGTCAGGGCTAACCACAGTGAGGACAGTCCACAGTCAGGACAGATCAAAGTCAGGACAGACCACAGTCAGGACAGACCACAGTCAGGTTAGCCCACAGTCAGGGGAGACCAGAGTCAGGGCTAACCACAGTCAGGACAGACCGCAGTCAGGACAGACCGCAGTCAGGACAGACCGCAGTCAGGACAGACCGCAGTCAGGACAGACCTCAATCAGGACAGACCACAGTCAGGACAGACCTCAGTCAGGACAGACCACAGTCAGGACAGACCACATTCAGGACAGACCACAGTCAGGACAGACCACAGTCAGGACAGACCTCAGTCAGGACAGACCACAGTCAGGACAGACCCCAGTCAGGACAGACCACAGACAGATCAGACCACAGTCAGGACAGAGCACAGTCAGGACAGACCTCAGGCAGGACAGACCACATTCAGAACAGAATACCGTCAGGGCTGACCACAGTCAGGTCAGAACACAGTCAGGGCTGACCACAGTCAGGACAGACCACAGTCAGGACAGACCACAGTCAGGATAGACCACAGTCAGGACAGACCACAGTCAGGACAGTCCACAGTCAGGACAGTCCACAGTGAGGACAGACCACAGTCAGGGCTGACCACAGTCAGGGCAGACCACAGTCAGGACAGACGACATTCAGGACACTCCACAGTCAGGACAGTCCACAGTCAGGGCTGACCCTGTCAACACAGACAACAGTCAGGACAGACCACAGTCAGGACAGACACAGTCAGGACAGACCACACTCAGGACTGACCACAGTCAGGGCAGACAACAGTCAGGACAGACCACAGTCAGGACAGACCACAGTCAGGACAGACCAATGTCAGGGCTCACCCCAGATAGGACAGACCACAGTCAGGACAGACCACAGTCAGAACAGACCACACTCAGGACAGACCACAGTCAGGGCTGACCACAGTCAGGACAGACCACAGTCAGGACAGACCACAGTCAGGACAGAGACCGTCAGGACAGACGACAGTCAGGACAGACCACAGTCAGGACAGAACAGAGTCAGGGCTGACCACAGTCAGGACAGACCACAGTCAGGACAGACCAAAGTCAGGAGAGACCACAGTCAGGACAGACCACAGTCAGGACAGACCACAGTCAGGATAGACCACAGTCAGGAGAGACCACAGTCAGGGCAAACCACAGTCAGGACAGACCACAGTCAGGACAGACCACAGTCAGGACAGACCACAGTCAGGAGAGACCACAGTCAGGACAGACCACAGTCAGGATAGTCCACAGTCAGGAGAGACAACAGTCAGGGCTAACCACAGTCAGGACAGACCACAGTCAGGACAGACCACAGTCTGGACAGACCATAGTCAGGGCTGACCACAGTCAGGACAGACCACAGTCAGGACAGACCACAGTCAGGAGAGACCACAGTCAGGACAGACCACAGACAGGACAGACGACAGTCAGGGTGGACCACAGTCAGGAGAGACCACAGTCAGGACAGACCACAGTCAGGACAGACCACAGTCAGGGCTGACCACAGTCAGGAGAGACCACAGTCAGGACAGACCACAGTCAGGACAGACCACAGACAGGGCTGACCACAGTCAGGACTGACCACAGTCAGGACAGACCACAGTCAGGACAGACCACAGTCAGGGCTGACCACAGTCAGGACAGACCGCAGTCAGGACAGTCCGCAGTCTGGACAGTCCGCAGTCTGGACAGTCCGCAGTCATGACAGACCGCAGTCACGACAGACCGCAGTCAGGACTGACCGCAGTCAGGATAGACCCCAGTCAGGATAGACCACAGTCAGGGCTGATCACAGTCAGGACAGACCACAGTCAGGACAGAGACCGTCAGGACAGACGACATTCAGGACAGACCACAGTCAGGACAGAACAAAGTCAGGGCTGACCACAGTCAGGACAGACCACAGTCAGGGCTGACCACAGTTAGGACAGACCACAGTCAGTGTTGACCACAGTCCGGACAGTCCACAGTCAGTACAGACCACAGTCAGGAGAGACCACAGTCAGGGCTGACCACAGTCAGGACAGACCACAGTCATGGCTGACCACAGTCAGGACAGACCACAGTCAGGACAGACCACATTCAGGGCTGACCACCGTCAGGGCTGACCACAGTCAGGACAGACCACAGTCAGGACAGACCAAAGTCAGGAGAGACCACAGTCAGGACAGACCACAGTCAGGACAGACCACAGTCAGGATAGACCACAGTCAGGAGAGACCACAGTCAGGGCAAACCACAGTCAGGACAGACCACAGTCAGGACAGACCACAGTCAGGACAGACCACAGTCAGGACAGACACAGTCAGGGCTGACCACAGTCAGGACAGACCACAGTCAGGACAGACCACAGTCAGGCCAGACCACAGTCAGGGCTGACCACAGTCAGGACAGACCACATTCAGGGCTGACCACAGTCATGGCTGACCACAGACAGGACAGACCACAGTCAGGACAGAGACGGTCAGGACAGACGACAGTCAGGACAGACCACAGTCAGGACAGAACACAGTCAGGGCTGACCACAGTCAGGACAGACCACAGTCATGGCTGACCACAGTCAGGACAGACCACAGTCAGTGCTGACCACAGTCAGGACAGACCACAGTCAGGAGAGACCACAGTCAGGACAGACCACAGTGAGGATTGCCCACAGTCAGGAGAGACCACAGTCAGGGCTAACCATAGTCAGGACAGACCACAGTCAGGACAGACGACAGTCAGGACAGACCACAGTAAGGGCTGACCACAGTCAGGGCTAACCACAGTGAGGACAGTCCACAGTCAGGACAGACCAAAGTCAGGACAGACCACAGTCAGGACAGACCACAGTCAGGTTAGCCCACAGTCAGGGGAGACCAGAGTCAGGGCTAACCACAGTCAGGACAGACCGCAGTCAGGACAGACCGCAGTCAGGACAGACCGCAGTCAGGACAGACCTCAATCAGGACAGACCACAGTCAGGACAGACCTCAGTCAGGACAGACCACAGTCAGGACAGACCACATTCAGGACAGACCACAGTCAGGACAGACCACAGTCAGGACAGACCTCAGTCAGGACAGACCACAGTCAGGACAGACCCCAGTCAGGACAGACCACAGACAGATCAGACCACAGTCAGGACAGAGCACAGTCAGGACAGACCTCAGGCAGGACAGACCACATTCAGAACAGAATACCGTCAGGGCTGACCACAGTCAGGTCAGAACACAGTCAGGGCTGACCACAGTCAGGACAGACCACAGTCAGGACAGACCACAGTCAGGATAGACCACAGTCAGGACAGACCACAGTCAGGACAGACCACAGTCAGGACAGTCCACAGTCAGGACAGTCCACAGTGAGGACAGACCACAGTCAGGGCTGACCACAGTCAGGGCAGACCACAGTCAGGACAGACGACATTCAGGACACTCCACAGTCAGGACAGTCCACAGTCAGGGCTGACCCTGTCAACACAGACAACAGTCAGGACAGACCACAGTCAGGACAGACACAGTCAGGACAGACCACACTCAGGACTGACCACAGTCAGGGCAGACAACAGTCAGGACAGACCACAGTCAGGACAGACCACAGTCAGGACAGACCAATGTCAGGGCTCACCCCAGATAGGACAGACCACAGTCAGGACAGACCACAGTCAGAACAGACCACAGTCAGGACAGACCACAGTCAGGGCTGACCACAGTCAGGACAGACCACAGTCAGGACAGACCACAGTCAGGACAGAGACCGTCAGGACAGACGACAGTCAGGACAGACGACAGTCAGGACAGAACAGAGTCAGGGCTGACCACAGTCAGGACAGACCACAGTCAGGACAGACCAAAGTCAGGAGAGACCACAGTCAGGACAGACCACAGTCAGGACAGACCACAGTCAGGACAGACCACAGTCAGGAGAGACCACAGTCAGGGCAAACCACAGTCAGGACAGACCACAGTCAGGACAGACCACAGTCAGGACAGACCACAGTCAGGAGAGACCACAGTCAGGACAGACCACAGTCAGGATAGTCTACAGTCAGGAGAGACAACAGTCAGGGCTAACCACAGTCTGGACAGACCACAGTCAGGACAGACCACAGTCTGGACAGACCATAGTCAGGGCTGACCACAGTCAGGACAGACCACAGTCAGGACAGACCACAGTCAGGAGAGACCACAGTCAGGACAGACCACAGACAGGACAGACGACAGTCAGGGTGGACCACAGTCAGGAGAGACCACAGTCAGGACAGACCACAGTCAGGACAGACCACAGTCAGGGCTGACCACAGTCAGGAGAGACCACAGTCAGGACAGACCACAGTCAGGACAGACCACAGACAGGGCTGACCACAGTCAGGACTGACCACAGTCAGGACAGACCACAGTCAGGACAGACCACAGTCAGGGCTGACCACAGTCAGGACAGACCGCAGTCAGGACAGTCCGCAGTCTGGACAGTCCGCAGTCATGACAGACCGCAGTCACGACAGACCGCAGTCAGGACTGACCGCAGTCAGGATAGACCCCAGTCAGGATAGACCACAGTCAGGGCTGATCACAGTCAGGACAGACCACAGTCAGGACAGAGACCGTCAGGACAGACGACATTCAGGACAGACCACAGTCAGGACAGAACAAAGTCAGGGCTGACCACAGTCAGGACAGACCACAGTCAGGGCTGACCACAGTTAGGACAGACCACAGTCAGTGTTGACCACAGTCCGGACAGTCCACAGTCAGTACAGACCACAGTCAGGAGAGACCACAGTCAGGGCTGACCACAGTCAGGACAGACCACAGTCATGGCTGACCACAGTCAGGACAGACCACAGTCAGGACAGACCACAGTCAGGACAGACCACATTCAGGGCTGACCACCGTCAGGGCTGACCACAGTCAGGACAGACCACAGTCAGGACAGACCAAAGTCAGGAGAGACCACAGTCAGGACAGACCACAGTCAGGACAGACCACAGTCAGGATAGACCACAGTCAGGAGAGACCACAGTCAGGGCAAACCACAGTCAGGACAGACCACAGTCAGGACAGACCACAGTCAGGACAGACCACAGTCAGGACAGACACAGTCAGGGCTGACCACAGTCAGGACAGACCACAGTCAGGACAGACCACAGTCAGGCCAGACCACAGTCAGGGCTGACCACAGTCAGGACAGACCACATTCAGGGCTGACCACAGTCATGGCTGACCACAGACAGGACAGACCACAGTCAGGACAGAGACCGTCAGGACAGACGACAGTCAGGACAGACCACAGTCAGGACAGAACACAGTCAGGGCTGACCACAGTCAGGACAGACCACAGTCATGGCTGACCACAGTCAGGACAGACCACAGTCAGTGCTGACCACAGTCAGGACAGACCACAGTCAGGAGAGACCACAGTCAGGACAGACCACAGTGAGGATTGCCCACAGTCAGGAGAGACCACAGTCAGGGCTAACCATAGTCAGGACAGACCACAGTCAGGACAGACGACAGTCAGGACAGACCACAGTAAGGGCTGACCACAGTCAGGGCTAACCACAGTGAGGACAGTCCACAGTCAGGACAGACCAAAGTCAGGACAGACCACAGTCAGGACAGACCACAGTCAGGTTAGCCCACAGTCAGGGGAGACCAGAGTCAGGGCTAACCACAGTCAGGACAGACCGCACTCAGGACAGACCGCAGTCAGGACAGACCGCAGTCAGGACAGACCGCAGTCAGGACAGACCTCAATCAGGACAGACCACAGTCAGGACAGACCTCAGTCAGGACAGACCACAGTCAGGACAGACCACATTCAGGACAGACCACAGTCAGGACAGACCACAGTCAGGACAGACCTCAGTCAGGACAGACCACAGTCAGGACAGACCCCAGTCAGGACAGACCACAGACAGATCAGACCACAGTCAGGACAGAGCACAGTCAGGACAGACCTCAGGCAGGACAGACCACATTCAGAACAGAATACCGTCAGGGCTGACCACAGTCAGGTCAGAACACAGTCAGGGCTGACCACAGTCAGGACAGACCACAGTCAGGACAGACCACAGTCAGGATAGACCACAGTCAGGACAGACCACAGTCAGGACAGTCCACAGTCAGGACAGTCCACAGTGAGGACAGACCACAGTCAGGGCTGACCACAGTCAGGGCAGACCACAGTCAGGACAGACGACATTCAGGACACTCCACAGTCAGGACAGTCCACAGTCAGGGCTGACCCTGTCAACACAGACAACAGTCAGGACAGACCACAGTCAGGACAGACACAGTCAGGACAGACCACACTCAGGACTGACCACAGTCAGGGCAGACAACAGTCAGGACAGACCACAGTCAGGACAGACCACAGTCAGGACAGACCAATGTCAGGGCTCACCCCAGATAGGACAGACCACAGTCAGGACAGACCACAGTCAGAACAGACCACAGTCAGGACAGACCACAGTCAGGGCTGACCACAGTCAGGACAGACCACAGTCAGGACAGACCACAGTCAGGACAGAGACCGTCAGGACAGACGACAGTCAGGACAGACCACAGTCAGGACAGAACAGAGTCAGGGCTGACCACAGTCAGGACAGACCACAGTCAGGACAGACCAAAGTCAGGAGAGACCACAGTCAGGACAGACCACAGTCAGGACAGACCACAGTCAGGATAGACCACAGTCAGGAGAGACCACAGTCAGGGCAAACCACAGTCAGGACAGACCACAGTCAGGACAGACCACAGTCAGGACAGACCACAGTCAGGAGAGACCACAGTCAGGACAGACCACAGTCAGGATAGTCCACAGTCAGGAGAGACAACAGTCAGGGCTAACCACAGTCAGGACAGACCACAGTCAGGACAGACCACAGTCTGGACAGACCATAGTCAGGGCTGACCACAGTCAGGACAGACCACAGTCAGGACAGACCACAGTCAGGAGAGACCACAGTCAGGACAGACCACAGACAGGACAGACGACAGTCAGGGTGGACCACAGTCAGGAGAGACCACAGTCAGGACAGACCACAGTCAGGACAGACCACAGTCAGGGCTGACCACAGTCAGGAGAGACCACAGTCAGGACAGACCACAGTCAGGACAGACCACAGACAGGGCTGACCACAGTCAGGACTTACCACAGTCAGGACAGACCACAGTCAGGACAGACCACAGTCAGGGCTGACCACAGTCAGGACAGACCGCAGTCAGGACAGTCCGCAGTCTGGACAGTCCGCAGTCATGACAGACCGCAGTCACGACAGACCGCAGTCAGGACTGACCGCAGTCAGGATAGACCCCAGTCAGGATAGACCACAGTCAGGGCTGATCACAGTCAGGACAGACCACAGTCAGGACAGAGACCGTCAGGACAGACGACATTCAGGACAGACCACAGTCAGGACAGAACAAAGTCAGGGCTGACCACAGTCAGGACAGACCACAGTCAGGGCTGACCACAGTTAGGACAGACCACAGTCAGTGTTGACCACAGTCCGGACAGTCCACAGTCAGTACAGACCACAGTCAGGAGAGACCACAGTCAGGGCTGACCACAGTCAGGACAGACCACAGTCATGGCTGACCACAGTCAGGACAGACCACAGTCAGGACAGACCACAGTCAGGACAGACCACATTCAGGGCTGACCACCGTCAGGGCTGACCACAGTCAGGACAGACCACAGTCAGGACAGACCAAAGTCAGGAGAGACCACAGTCAGGACAGACCACAGTCAGGACAGACGACAGTCAGGGCTGACCACAGTCAGGACAGACCACAGACAGGACAGACCGCAGTCAGGACAGACCACAGTCAGGACAGACGACAGTCAGGGCTGACCACAGTCAGGACAGACCATAGTCAAGACAGACCGCAGTCAGGACAGACCACAGTCAGGACAGACCACAGACAGGAGAGACCGCAGTCAGGACAGACCACAGTCAGGACAGACCACAGTCAGGGCTGACCACAGTCAGGACAGACCGCAGTCAGGACAGACCGCAGTCAGGACAGACCACAGTCAGGACAGACCACAGTCAGGGCTAACCACAGTCAGGACAGACCACAGTCAGAACAGACCACAGTCATGACAGACCACAGGTAGGACTGACCACAGTCTGGGCTGACCACAGTCAGGACAGACCACAGTCAAGACAGAACACAGTCAGGACAGACCACAGTCAGGACAGACACAGTCAGGGCTGACCACAGTCAGGGCTGACCACAGTCAGGACAGACCGCAGTCAGGACAGTCCGCAGTCTGGACAGTCCGCAGTCATGACAGACCGCAGTCACGACAGACCGCAGTCAGGACTGACCGCAGTCAGGATAGACCCCAGTCAGGATAGACCACAGTCAGGGCTGATCACAGTCAGGACAGACCACAGTCAGGACAGAGACCGTCAGGACAGACGACATTCAGGACAGACCACAGTCAGGACAGAACAAAGTCAGGGCTGACCACAGTCAGGACAGACCACAGTCAGGGCTGACCACAGTTAGGACAGACCACAGTCAGTGTTGACCACAGTCCGGACAGTCCACAGTCAGTACAGACCACAGTCAGGAGAGACCACAGTCAGGGCTGACCACAGTCAGGACAGACCACAGTCATGGCTGACCACAGTCAGGACAGACCACAGTCAGGACAGACCACAGTCAGGACAGACCACATTCAGGGCTGACCACCGTCAGGGCTGACCACAGTCAGGACAGACCACAGTCAGGACAGACCAAAGTCAGGAGAGACCACAGTCAGGACAGACCACAGTCAGGACAGACCACAGTCAGGATAGACCACAGTAAGGAGAGACCACAGTCAGGGCAAACCACAGTCAGGACAGACCACAGTCAGGACAGACCACAGTCAGGACAGACCACAGTCAGGACAGACACAGTCAGGGCTGACCACAGTCAGGACAGACCACAGTCAGGACAGACCACAGTCAGGCCAGACCACAGTCAGGGCTGACCACAGTCAGGACAGACCACATTCAGCGCTGACCACAGTCATGGCTGACCACAGACAGGACAGACCACAGTCAGGACAGAGACCGTCAGGACAGACGACAGTCAGGACAGACCACAGTCAGGACAGAACACAGTCAGGGCTGACCACAGTCAGGACAGACCACAGTCATGGCTGACCACAGTCAGGACAGACCACAGTCAGTGCTGACCACAGTCAGGACAGACCACAGTCAGGAGAGACCACAGTCAGGACAGACCACAGTGAGGATTGCCCACAGTCAGGAGAGACCACAGTCAGGGCTAACCATAGTCAGGACAGACCACAGTCAGGACAGACGACAGTCAGGACAGACCACAGTAAGGGCTGACCACAGTCAGGGCTAACCACAGTGAGGACAGTCCACAGTCAGGACAGACCAAAGTCAGGACAGACCACAGTCAGGACAGACCACAGTCAGGTTAGCCCACAGTCAGGGGAGACCAGAGTCAGGGCTAACCACAGTCAGGACAGACCGCAGTCAGGACAGACCGCAGTCAGGACAGACCGCAGTCAGGACAGACCGCAGTCAGGACAGACCTCAATCAGGACAGACCACAGTCAGGACAGACCTCAGTCAGGACAGACCACAGTCAGGACAGACCACATTCAGGACAGACCACAGTCAGGACAGACCACAGTCAGGACAGACCACAGTCAGGACAGACCCCAGTCAGGACAGACCACAGACAGATCAGACCACAGTCAGGACAGAGCACAGTCAGGACAGACCTCAGGCAGGACAGACCACATTCAGAACAGAATACCGTCAGGGCTGACCACAGTCAGGTCAGAACACAGTCAGGGCTGACCACAGTCAGGACAGACCACAGTCAGGACAGACCACAGTCAGGATAGACCACAGTCAGGACAGACCACAGTCAGGACAGTCCACAGTCAGGACAGTCCACAGTGAGGACAGACCACAGTCAGGGCTGACCACAGTCAGGGCAGACCACAGTCAGGACAGACGACATTCAGGACACTCCACAGTCAGGACAGTCCACAGTCAGGGCTGACCCTGTCAACACAGACAACAGTCAGGACAGACCACAGTCAGGACAGACACAGTCAGGACAGACCACACTCAGGACTGACCACAGTCAGGGCAGACAACAGTCAGGACAGACCACAGTCAGGACAGACCACAGTCAGGACAGACCAATGTCAGGGCTCGCCCCAGATAGGACAGACCACAGTCAGGACAGACCACAGTCAGAACAGACCACAGTCAGGACAGACCACAGTCAGGGCTGACCACAGTCAGGACAGACCACAGTCAGGACAGACCACAGTCAGGACAGAGACCGTCAGGACAGACGACAGTCAGGACAGACCACAGTCAGGACAGAACAGAGTCAGGGCTGACCAGAGTCAGGACAGACCACAGTCAGGACAGACCAAAGTCAGGAGAGACCACAGTCAGGACAGACCACAGTCAGGACAGACCACAGTCAGGATAGACCACAGTCAGGAGAGACCACAGTCAGGGCAAACCACAGTCAGGACAGACCACAGTCAGGACAGACCACAGTCAGGACAGACCACAGTCAGGAGAGACCACAGTCAGGACAGACCACAGTCAGGATAGTCCACAGTCAGGAGAGACAACAGTCAGGGCTAACCACAGTCAGGACAGACCACAGTCAGGACAGACCACAGTCTGGACAGACCATAGTCAGGGCTGACAACAGTCAGGACAGACCACAGTCAGGACAGACCACAGTCAGGAGAGACCACAGTCAGGACAGACCACAGACAGGACAGACGACAGTCAGGGTGGACCACAGTCAGGAGAGACCACAGTCAGGACAGACCACAGTCAGGACAGACCACAGTCAGGGCTGACCACAGTCAGGAGAGACCACAGTCAGGACAGACCACAGTCAGGACAGACCACAGACAGGGCTGACCACAGTCAGGACTGACCACAGTCAGGACAGACCACAGTCAGGACAGACCACAGTCAGGGCTGACCACAGTCAGGACAGACCGCAGTCAGGACAGTCCGCAGTCTGGACAGTCCGCAGTCATGACAGACCGCAGTCACGACAGACCGCAGTCAGGACTGACCGCAGTCAGGATAGACCCCAGTCAGGATAGACCACAGTCAGGGCTGATCACAGTCAGGACAGACCACAGTCAGGACAGAGACCGTCAGGACAGACGACATTCAGGACAGACCACAGTCAGGACAGAACAAAGTCAGGGCTGACCACAGTCAGGACAGACCACAGTCAGGGCTGACCACAGTTAGGACAGACCACAGTCAGTGTTGACCACAGTCCGGACAGTCCACAGTCAGTACAGACCACAGTCAGGAGAGACCACAGTCAGGGCTGACCACAGTCAGGACAGACCACAGTCATGGCTGACCACAGTCAGGACAGACCACAGTCAGGACAGACCACAGTCAGGACAGACCACATTCAGGGCTGACCACCGTCAGGGCTGACCACAGTCAGGACAGACCACAGTCAGGACAGACCAAAGTCAGGAGAGACCACAGTCAGGACAGACCACAGTCAGGACAGACCACAGTCAGGATAGACCACAGTCAGGAGAGACCACAGTCAGGGCAAACCACAGTCAGGACAGACCACAGTCAGGACAGACCACAGTCAGGACAGACCACAGTCAGGACAGACACAGTCAGGGCTGACCACAGTCAGGACAGACCACAGTCAGGACAGACCACAGTCAGGCCAGACCACAGTCAGGGCTGACCACAGTCAGGACAGACCACAGACAGGACAGACCGCAGTCAGGACAGACCACAGTCAGGACAGACGACAGTCAGGGCTGACCACAGTCAGGACAGACCATAGTCAAGACAGACCACAGTCAGGACAGACCACAGTCAGGACAGACCGCAGTCAGGACAGACCACAGTCAGGACAGACCATAGTCAAGACAGACCACAGACAGGAGAGACCGCAGTCAGGACAGACCACAGTCAGGACAGACCGCAGTCAGGACAGACCGCAGTCAGGACAGACCACAGTCAGGACAGACCACAGTCAGGGCTAACCACAGTCAGGACAGACCACAGTCAGAACAGACCACAGTCAAGACAGACCACAGTCAGGAGAGACCACAGTCAGGACAGACCACAGGTAGGACTGACCACAGTCTGGGCTGACCACAGTCAGGACAGACCACAGTCAAGACAGAACACAGTCAGGACAGACCACAGTCAGGACAGACCACAGTCAGGACAGACACAGTCAGGGCTGACCACAGTCAGGACAGACCACAGTCAGGGCTGACCACAGTCAGGACAGAGACCGTCAGGACAGACGACATTCAGGACAGGCCACAGTCAGGACAGAACAAAGTCAGGGCTGACCACAGTCAGGACAGACCACAGTCAGGGCTGACCACAGTCAGGACAGACCACAGTCAGTGCTGACCACAGTCCGGCCAGTCCACTGTCAGTACAGACCACAGTCAGGAGAGACCACAGTCAGGGCTGACCACAGTCAGGACAGACCACAGTCAGGACAGACCACAGTCAGGGCTGACCACAGACAGGGCTGACCACTGTCAGGACAGACCACAGTCAGGACAGACCACATTCAGGGCTGACCACAGTCAGGGCTGACCACAGTCAGGACAGACCACAGTCAGGACAGAGACCGTCAGGACAGACGACATCAGGACAGACCACAGTCAGGACAGAACACAGTCAGGGCTGACCACAGTCAGGACAGACCACAGTCATGGCTGACCACAGTCAGGACAGACCACAGTCAGGGCTGACCACAGTCAGGACAGACCACAGTCATGGCTGACCACAGTCAGGACAGACCACAGTCAGGACAGACCACATTCAGGGCTGACCACCGTCAGGGCTGACCACAGTCAGGACAGACCACAGTCATGACAGACCAAAGTCAGGAGAGACCACAGTCAGGACAGACCACAGTCAGGACAGACCACAGTCAGGATAGACCACAGTCAGGAGAGACCACAGTCAGGGCAAACCACAGTCAGGACAGACCACAGTCAGGACAGACCACAGTCAGGACAGACCACAGTCAGGACAGACACAGTCAGGGCTGACCACAGTCAGGACAGACCACAGTCAGGACAGACCACAGTCAGGCCAGACCACAGTCAGGGCTGACCACAGTCAGGACAGACCACACTCAGGACAGACCGCAGTCAGGACAGACCACAGTCAGGACAGACGACAGTCAGGGCTGACCACAGTCAGGACAGACCATAGTCAAGACAGACCACAGTCAGGACAGACCGCAGTCAGGGCAGACCGCAGTCAGGACAGACCGCAGTCAGGACAGACCACAGTCAGGACAGACCACAGTCAGGGCTAACCACAGTCAGGACAGACCACAGTCAGAACAGACCACAGTCAAGACAGACCACAGTCAGGAGAGACCACAGTCAGGACAGACCACAGGTAGGACTGACCACAGTCTGGGCTGACCACAGTCAGGACAGACCACAGTCAAGACAGAACACAGTCAGGGCTGACCACAGTCAGGACAGACCACAGTCAGGACTGACCACAGTCAGGACAGAGACCGTCAGGACAGACGACATTCAGGACAGACCACAGTCAGGACAGAACAAAGTCAGGGCTGACCACAGTCAGGACAGACCACGGTCAGGGCTGACCACAGTCAGGACAGACCACAGTCAGTGCTGACCACAGTCCGGCCAGTCCACTGTCAGTACAGACCACAGTCAGGAGAGACCACAGTCAGGGCTGACCACAGTCAGGACAGACCACAGTCAGGACAGACCACAGTCAGGGCTGACCACAGACAGGGCTGACCACTGTCAGGACAGACCACAGTCAGGACAGACCACATTCAGGGCTGACCACAGTCAGGGCTGACCACAGTCAGGACAGAGACCGTCAGGACAGACGACATCAGGACAGACCACAGTCAGGACAGAACACAGTCAGGGCTGACCACAGTCAGGACAGACCACAGTCATGGCTGACCACAGTCAGGACAGACCACAGTCAGTGCTGACCACAATCCGGACAGTCCACATTCAGGACAGACCACAGTCAGGAGAGACCACAGTCAGGACAGACCACAGTCAGGACAGACCACAGTCAGGAGAGACCAGAGTCAGGGCTGACCACAGTCAGGGCTAACCACTGTGTGGACAGTCCACAGTCAGGACAGTCCAAAGTCAGGACAGACCACAGTCAGGACAGACCACAGTCAGGATAGCCCACAGTCAGGGGAGACCAGAGTCAGGACAGACCTCAGTCAGGACAGACCACAGTCAGGACAGACCACAGTCAGGACAGACCACAGTCAGGACAGACAACAGTCAGGACAGACCTCAGTCAGGACAGACCACAGTCAGGACAGACCACAGTCAGGACAGACCACAGTCAGATCAGACCACAGTCAGGACAGACCACAGTCAGGACAGACCACAGTCAGGGCCGACCACAGTCAGGGCCGTCCAGAGTCAGGACAGACCACAGTCTGGACAGTCCACAGTCAGGACAGACAAGAGTCAGGACAGACCACAGTCAGGACAGACCACAGTCAGGACAGACCACAGTCAGGGCCGACCAGAGTCAGGACAGACCACAGTCTGGACAGACCACAGTCAGGACAGTCAAGAGTCAGGACAGACCACAGATAGGACAGACCACAGGCAGGTCTGACCTCAGTCAGGACAGAACACATTCATGGCTGACCACAAACGGGACAGACCACAGTCAGGGCTGACCACAGTCAGGATAGACCACAGTCAGGTCTGACCACAGTCAGGACAGACCACAGTCAGGACAAACCGCAGTCAGGGCTGACCACAGTCAGGGCTGACCACAGTCAGGACAAACCACAGTCAGGGCTGACCACTTTCAGGACAGACCACAGTCAGGGCTGAGCACAGTCAGGACAGACCATAGTCAGGACAGACCACAGTCGGGACAGACCACAGTCAGGGATGACCACAGACAGGACAGACCATAGTCAGGACAGACCACAGTCAGGACAGACACAGTCAGGACAGACCACACTCAGGACTGACCACAGTCAGGATAGACCACAGTCAGGGCAGACCACAGTCACTACAGACCATCGTCAGGGCAGACCACAGTCAGGACAGACGACAGTCAGGACAGACCACAGTCAGGACAGACCACAGTCAGGACAGACCACAGTCAGGTCAGACTAAAGTCAGGACGGACCACAGTCAGGACGGACCACAGTCAGGGCTGACCACAGTCAGGACAGACCACAGCCAGGACAGACCACAGTCAGGACAGACACAGTCAGGACAGACCACATTCAGGACAGACCACAGTCAGGGCCGCCCACAGTCAGGGCCGAACAGAGTCAGGACAGACCACACTCAGGACAGACCACAGTCAGGACAGACAACAGTCAGGACAGACCACAGTCCGATCAGACCACAGTCAGGACAGACCACAGTCAGGACAGACGACAGTCAGGGCCGACCAGAGTCAGAACAGACCACAGTCAGGACAGACCACAGTCAGGACAGACAACAGTCAGGACAGACCACAGTCAGGACAGACCACAGTCAGGGCCGACCACAGTCAGGGCCGACCAGAGTCATGACAGACCACAGTCAGGACAGACCACAGTCAGGGCTGACCACAGTCAGGGCTGACCACTGTCAGGACAGACCACAGTCAGGACAGACCACAGTCTGGGCTGACCACAGTCAGGACAGACCACAGTCAGGACAAACCACAGTCAGGGCTGACCACAGTCAGGGCTGACCACATTCAGGACAGACCACAGTCAGGACAGACAACAGTAAGGGCTGACCACAGTCAGGACAAACCACAGTCAGGGCTGACCACAGTCAGGACAGACCATAGTCTGGACAGACCACAGTCAGGACAGACCACAGTCAGGGCTGACCACAGTCAGGACAGACCATAGTCAGGACAGACCACAGTCATGACAGTCCACAGTCAGGACAGACCACAGTCAGGACAGACCGCAGTCAGGACAGACCACAGTCAGGGCTGACCACAGTCAGGACAGACCGCTGTCAGGACAGATCACAGTCAGGGCTGACCACAGTCATGACAGACCACAGTCAGGACAGAACGCAGTCAGGACATACCGCAGTCAGGACAGACCGCAGTCAGGGCTGACCACAGTCAGGACAGACCACAGTCAGGGCTGACCACAGTCAGGACTGACCACAGTCAGGGCTGACCACAGTCAGGACAGACCACAGTCAGGGCTGACCACAGTCAGGAAAGACCCAGTCAGGACAGACCACTGTCAGGAAAATCCACTGGCAGGGCTGACCACAGTCCGGACAGACAACAGTCAGGACAGACCACAGTAAGGGCTGACCAGAGTCTGGACAGACAACAGTCAGGACAGACAACAGTCAGGTCAGACCACAGTCAGGACAGACCACAGTGAGGGCTGACCACAGTCAGGACAGACCACAGTCAGGACAGACCACAGTCAGGACAGACCACAGTCAGGTCAGACTAAAGTCAGGACGGACCTCAGTCAGGACGGACCACAGTCAGGGCTGACCACAGTCAGGACAGACCACAGCCAGGACAGACCACAGTCAGGACAGACACAGTCAGGACAGACCACAGTCAGGACAGACCACAGTCAGGGCCGCCCACAGTCAGGGCCGAACAGAGTCAGGACAGACCACACTCAGGACAGACCACAGTCAGGACAGACAACAGTCAGGACAGACCACAGTCCGATCTGACCACAGTCAGGACAGACCACAGTCAGGACAGACGACAGTCAGGGCCGACCAGAGTCAGAACAGACCACAGTCAGGACAGACCACAGTCAGGACAGACAACAGTCAGGACAGACCACAGTCAGGACAGACCACAGTCAGGGCCGACCACAGTCAGGGCCGACCAGAGTCATGACAGACCACAGTCAGGACAGACCACAGTCAGGGCTGACCACAGTCAGGGCTGACCACAGTCAGGACAGACCACAGTCAGGGCTGACCACAGTCAGGACAAACCACGATAAGGGCTGACCACAGTCAGGACAAACCACAGTCAGGGCTGACCACAGTCAGGACAGACCATAGTCTGGACAGACCACAGTCAGGACAGACCACAGTCAGGGCTGACCACAGTCAGGACAGACCATAGTCAGGACAGACCACAGTCATGACAGTCCACAGTCAGGACAGACAAGAGTCAGGACAGACCACAGTCAGGACAGACCACAGTCAGGACAGACCACAGTCAGGGCCGACCAGAGTCAGGACAGACCACAGTCTGGACAGACCACAGTCAGGACAGACAAGAGTCAGGACAGACCACAGATAGGACAGACCACAGGCAGGTCTGACATCAGTCAGGACAGAACACATTCAGGGCTGACCACAAACGGGACAGACCACAGTCAGGGCTGACCACAGTCAGGATAGACCACAGTCAGGTCTGACCACAGTCAGGACAGACCACAGTCAGGACAAACCACAGTCAGGGCTGACCACAGTCAGGGCTGACCACAGTCAGGACAAACCACAGTCAGGGCTGACCACTTTCAGGACAGACCACAGTCAGGGCTGAGCACAGTCAGGACAGACCATAGTCAGGACAGACCACAGTCGGGACAGACCACAGTCAGGGATGACCACAGACAGGACAGACCATAGTCAGGACAGACCACAGTCAGGACAGACACAGTCAGGACAGACCACACTCAGGACAGACCACAGTCACTACAGACCATCGTCAGGGCAGACCACAGTCAGGACAGACGACAGTCAGGACAGACCACAGTCAGGACAGACCACAGTCAGGACAGACCACAGTCAGGTCAGACTAAAGTCAGGACGGACCACAGTCAGGACGGACCACAGTCAGGGCTGACCACAGTCAGGACAGACCACAGCCAGGACAGACCACAGTCAGGACAGACACAGTCAGGACAGACCACATTCAGGACAGACCACAGTCAGGGCCGCCCACAGTCAGGGCCGAACAGAGTCAGGACAGACCACACTCAGGACAGACCACAGTCAGGACAGACAACAGTCAGGACAGACCACAGTCCGATCAGACCACAGTCAGGACAGACCACAGTCAGGACAGACGACAGTCAGGGCCGACCAGAGTCAGAACAGACCACAGTCAGGACAGACCACAGTCAGGACAGACCACAGTCAGGACAGACCACAGTCAGGGCCGACCACAGTCAGGGCCGACCAGAGTCATGACAGACCACAGTCAGGACAGACCACAGTCAGGGCTGACCACAGTCAGGGCTGACCACAGTCAGGACAGTCCACAGTCAGGACAGACCACAGTCTGGGCTGACCACAGTCAGGACAGACCACAGTCAGGACAGACCACAGTCAGGACAGACCACGATAAGGGCTGACCACAGTCAGGACAAACCACAGTCAGGGCTGACCACAGTCAGGACAGACCATAGTCTGGACAGACCACAGTCAGGACAGACCACAGTCAGGGCTGACCACAGTCAGGACAGACCATAGTCAGGACAGACCACAGTCATGACAGTCCACAGTCAGGACAGACAAGAGTCAGGACAGACCACAGTCAGGACAGACCACAGTCAGGACAGACCACAGTCAGGGCCGACCAGAGTCAGGACAGACCACAGTCTGGACAGACCACAGTCAGGACAGACAAGAGTCAGGACAGACCACAGATAGGACAGACCACAGGCAGGTCTGACATCAGTCAGGACAGAACACATTCAGGGCTGACCACAAACGGGACAGACCACAGTCAGGGCTGACCACAGTCAGGATAGACCACAGTCAGGTCTGACCACAGTCAGGACAGACCACAGTCAGGACAAACCACAGTCAGGGCTGACCACAGTCAGGGCTGACCACAGTCAGGACAAACCACAGTCAGGGCTGACCACTTTCAGGACAGACCACAGTCAGGGCTGAGCACAGTCAGGACAGACCATAGTCAGGACAGACCACAGTCGGGACAGACCACAGTCAGGGATGACCACAGACAGGACAGACCATAGTCAGGACAGACCACAGTCAGGACAGACACAGTCAGGACAGACCACACTCAGGACAGACCACAGTCACTACAGACCATCGTCAGGGCAGACCACAGTCAGGACAGACGACAGTCAGGACAGACCACAGTCAGGACAGACCACAGTCAGGACAGACCACAGTCAGGTCAGACTAAAGTCAGGACGGACCACAGTCAGGACGGACCACAGTCAGGGCTGACCACAGTCAGGACAGACCACAGCCAGGACAGACCACAGTCAGGACAGACACAGTCAGGACAGACCACATTCAGGACAGACCACAGTCAGGGCCGCCCACAGTCAGGGCCGAACAGAGTCAGGACAGACCACACTCAGGACAGACCACAGTCAGGACAGACCACAGTCAGGACTGACCACAGTCAGGACAGAGACCGTCAGGACAGACGACATTCAGGACAGACCACAGTCAGGACAGAACAAAGTCAGGGCTGACCACAGTCAGGACAGACCACAGTCAGGGCTGACCACAGTCAGGACAGACCACAGTCAGTGCTGACCACAGTCCGGCCAGTCCACTGTCAGTACAGACCACAGTCAGGAGAGACCACAGTCAGGGCTGACCACAGTCAGGACAGACCACAGTCAGGACAGACCACAGTCAGGGCTGACCACAGACAGGGCTGACCACTGTCAGGACAGACCACAGTCAGGACAGACCACATTCTGGGCTGACCACAGTCAGGGCTGACCACAGTCAGGACAGAGACCGTCAGGACAGACGACATCAGGACAGACCACAGTCAGGACAGAACACAGTCAGGGCTGACCACAGTCAGGACAGACCACAGTCATGGCTGACCACAGTCAGGACAGACCACAGTCAGTGCTGACCAGAATCCGGACAGTCCACATTCAGGACAGACCACAGTCAGGAGAGACCACAGTCAGGACAGACCACAGTCAGGACAGACCACAGTCAGGAGAGACCAGAGTCAGGGCTGACCACAGTCAGGGCTAACCACTGTGTGGACAGTCCACAGTCAGGACAGTCCAAAGTCAGGACAGACCACAGTCAGGACAGACCACAGTCAGGATAGCCCACAGTCAGGGGAGACCAGAGTCAGGACAGACCTCAGTCAGGACAGACCACAGTCAGGACAGACCACAGTCAGGACAGACCACAGTCAGGACAGACAACAGTCAGGACAGACCTCAGTCAGGACAGACCACAGTCAGGACAGACCACAGTCAGGACAGACCACAGTCAGATCAGACCACAGTCAGGACAGACCACAGTCAGGACAGACCACAGTCAGGGCCGACCACAGTCAGGGCCGTCCAGAGTCAGGACAGACCACAGTCTGGACAGTCCACAGTCAGGACAGACAAGAGTCAGGACAGACCACAGTCAGGACAGACCACAGTCAGGACAGACCACAGTCAGGGCCGACCAGAGTCAGGACAGACCACAGTCTGGACAGACCACAGTCAGGACAGTCAAGAGTCAGGACAGACCACAGATAGGACAGACCACAGGCAGGTCTGACCTCAGTCAGGACAGAACACATTCATGGCTGACCACAAACGGGACAGACCACTGTCAGGGCTGACCACAGTCAGGATAGACCACAGTCAGGTCTGACCACAGTCAGGACAGACCACAGTCAGGACAAACCACAGTCAGGGCTGACCACAGTCAGGGCTGACCACAGTCAGGACAAACCACAGTCAGGGCTGACCACTTTCAGGACAGACCACAGTCAGGGCTGAGCACAGTCAGGACAGACCATAGTCAGGACAGACCACAGTCGGGACAGACCACAGTCAGGGATGACCACAGACAGGACAGACCATAGTCAGGACAGACCACAGTCAGGACAGACACAGTCAGGACAGACCACACTCAGGACTGACCACAGTCAGGATAGACCACAGTCAGGGCAGACCACAGTCACTACAGACCATCGTCAGGGCAGACCACAGTCAGGACAGACGACAGTCAGGACAGACCACAGTCAGGACAGACCACAGTCAGGACAGACCACAGTCAGGTCAGACTAAAGTCAGGACGGACCACAGTCAGGACGGACCACAGTCAGGGCTGACCACAGTCAGGACAGACCACAGCCAGGACAGACCACAGTCAGGACAGACACAGTCAGGACAGACCACATTCAGGACAGACCACAGTCAGGGCCGCCCACAGTCAGGGCCGAACAGAGTCAGGACAGACCACACTCAGGACAGACCACAGTCAGGACAGACAACAGTCAGGACAGACCACAGTCCGATCAGACCACAGTCAGGACAGACCACAGTCAGGACAGACGACAGTCAGGGCCGACCAGAGTCAGAACAGACCACAGTCAGGACAGACCACAGTCAGGACAGACAACAGTCAGGACAGACCACAGTCAGGACAGACCACAGTCAGGGCCGACCACAGTCAGGGCCGACCAGAGTCATGACAGACCACAGTCAGGACAGACCACAGTCAGGGCTGACCACAGTCAGGACAGACCACAGTCAGGACAGACCACAGTCAGGGCTGACCACAGTCAGGACAGACCGCAGTCAGGACAGTCCGCAGTCTGGACAGTCCGCAGTCATGACAGACCGCAGTCACGACAGACCGCAGTCAGGACTGACCGCAGTCAGGATAGACCCCAGTCAGGATAGACCACAGTCAGGGCTGATCACAGTCAGGACAGACCACAGTCAGGACAGAGACCGTCAGGACAGACGACATTCAGGACAGACCACAGTCAGGACAGAACAAAGTCAGGGCTGACCACAGTCAGGACAGACCACAGTCAGGGCTGACCACAGTTAGGACAGACCACAGTCAGTGTTGACCACAGTCCGGACAGTCCACAGTCAGTACAGACCACAGTCAGGAGAGACCACAGTCAGGGCTGACCACAGTCAGGACAGACCACAGTCATGGCTGACCACAGTCAGGACAGACCACAGTCAGGACAGACCACAGTCAGGACAGACCACATTCAGGGCTGACCACCGTCAGGGCTGACCACAGTCAGGACAGACCACAGTCAGGATAGACCACAGTCAGGAGAGACCACAGTCAGGGCAAACCACAGTCAGGACAGACCACAGTCAGGACAGACCACAGTCAGGACAGACCACAGTCAGGACAGACACAGTCAGGGCTGACCACAGTCAGGACAGACCACAGTCAGGACAGACCACAGTCAGGCCAGACCACAGTCAGGGCTGACCACAGTCAGGACAGACCACAGTCAGGGCTGACCACAGTCAGGACAGACCATAGTCAAGACAGACCACAGTCAGGACAGACCGCAGTCAGGACAGACCACAGTCAGGACAGACCACAGACAGGACAGACCACAGTCAGGACAGACCACAGTCAGGACAGACCGCAGTCAGGGCTAACCACAGTCAGGACAGACCGCAGTCAGGACAGACCGCAGTCAGGACAGACCACAGTCAGGACAGACCACAGTCAGGGCTAACCACAGTCAGGACAGACCACAGTCAGAACAGACCACAGTCAAGACAGACCACAGTCAGGAGAGACCACAGTCAGGACAGACCACAGGTAGGACTGACCACAGTCTGGGCTGACCACAGTCAGGACAGACCACAGTCAAGACAGAACACAGTCAGGACAGACCACAGTCAGGACAGACCACAGTCAGGACAGACACAGTCAGGGCTGACCACAGTCAGGACAGACCACAGTCAGGACTGACCACAGTCAGGACAGAGACCGTCAGGACAGACGACATTCAGGACAGGCCACAGTCAGGACAGAACAAAGTCAGGGCTGACCACAGTCAGGACAGACCACAGTCAGGGCTGACCACAGTCAGGACAGACCACAGTCAGTGCTGACCACAGTCCGGCCAGTCCACTGTCAGTACAGACCACAGTCAGGAGAGACCACAGTCAGGGCTGACCACAGTCAGGACAGACCACAGTCAGGACAGACCACAGTCAGGGCTGACCACAGACAGGGCTGACCACTGTCAGGACAGACCACAGTCAGGACAGACCACATTCAGGGCTGACCACAGTCAGGGCTGACCACAGTCAGGACAGACCACAGTCAGGACAGAGACCGTCAGGACAGACGACATCAGGACAGACCACAGTCAGGACAGAACACAGTCAGGGCTGACCACAGTCAGGACAGACCACAGTCATGGCTGACCACAGTCAGGACAGACCACAGTCAGGGCTGACCACAGTCAGGACAGACCACAGTCATGGCTGACCACAGTCAGGACAGACCACAGTCAGGACAGACCACATTCAGGGCTGACCACCGTCAGGGCTGACCACAGTCAGGACAGACCACAGTCATGACAGACCAAAGTCAGGAGAGACCACAGTCAGGACAGACCACAGTCAGGACAGACCACAGTCAGGATAGACCACAGTCAGGAGAGACCACAGTCAGGGCAAACCACAGTCAGGACAGACCACAGTCAGGACAGACCACAGTCAGGACAGACCACAGTCAGGACAGACCACAGTCAGGACAGACACAGTCAGGGCTGACCACAGTCAGGACAGACCACAGTCAGGACAGACCACAGTCAGGCCAGACCACAGTCAGGGCTGACCACAGTCAGGACAGACCACACTCAGGACAGACCGCAGTCAGGACAGACCACAGTCAGGACAGACGACAGTCAGGGCTGACCACAGTCAGGACAGACCATAGTCAAGACAGACCACAGTCAGGACAGACCGCAGTCAGGACAGACCACAGTCAGGACAGACCACAGACAGGAGAGACCGCAGTCAGGACAGACCACAGTCAGGGCAGACCGCAGTCAGGACAGACCGCAGTCAGGACAGACCACAGTCAGGACAGACCACAGTCAGGGCTAACCACAGTCAGGACAGACCACAGTCAGAACAGACCACAGTCAAGACAGACCACAGTCAGGAGAGACCACAGTCAGGACAGACCACAGGTAGGACTGACCACAGTCTGGGCTGACCACAGTCAGGACAGACCACAGTCAAGACAGAACACAGTCAGGACAGACCACAGTCAGGACTGACCACAGTCAGGACAGAGACCGTCAGGACAGACGACATTCAGGACAGACCACAGTCAGGACAGAACAAAGTCAGGGCTGACCACAGTCAGGACAGACCACGGTCAGGGCTGACCACAGTCAGGACAGACCACAGTCAGTGCTGACCACAGTCCGGCCAGTCCACTGTCAGTACAGACCACAGTCAGGAGAGACCACAGTCAGGGCTGACCACAGTCAGGACAGACCACAGTCAGGACAGACCACAGTCAGGGCTGACCACAGACAGGGCTGACCACTGTCAGGACAGACCACAGTCAGGACAGACCACATTCAGGGCTGACCACAGTCAGGGCTGACCACAGTCAGGACAGAGACCGTCAGGACAGACGACATCAGGACAGACCACAGTCAGGACAGAACACAGTCAGGGCTGACCACAGTCAGGACAGACCACAGTCATGGCTGACCACAGTCAGGACAGACCACAGTCAGTGCTGACCACAATCCGGACAGTCCACATTCAGGACAGACCACAGTCAGGAGAGACCACAGTCAGGACAGACCACAGTCAGGACAGACCACAGTCAGGAGAGACCAGAGTCAGGGCTGACCACAGTCAGGGCTAACCACTGTGTGGACAGTCCACAGTCAGGACAGTCCAAAGTCAGGACAGACCACAGTCAGGACAGACCACAGTCAGGATAGCCCACAGTCAGGGGAGACCAGAGTCAGGACAGACCTCAGTCAGGACAGACCACAGTCAGGACAGACCACAGTCAGGACAGACCACAGTCAGGACAGACAACAGTCAGGACAGACCTCAGTCAGGACAGACCACAGTCAGGACAGACCACAGTCAGGACAGACCACAGTCAGATCAGACCACAGTCAGGACAGACCACAGTCAGGACAGACCACAGTCAGGGCCGACCACAGTCAGGGCCGTCCAGAGTCAGGACAGACCACAGTCTGGACAGTCCACAGTCAGGACAGACAAGAGTCAGGACAGACCACAGTCAGGACAGACCACAGTCAGGACAGACCACAGTCAGGGCCGACCAGAGTCAGGACAGACCACAGTCTGGACAGACCACAGTCAGGACAGTCAAGAGTCAGGACAGACCACAGATAGGACAGACCACAGGCAGGTCTGACCTCAGTCAGGACAGAACACATTCATGGCTGACCACAAACGGGACAGACCACAGTCAGGGCTGACCACAGTCAGGATAGACCACAGTCAGGTCTGACCACAGTCAGGACAGACCACAGTCAGGACAAACCGCAGTCAGGGCTGACCACAGTCAGGGCTGACCACAGTCAGGACAAACCACAGTCAGGGCTGACCACTTTCAGGACAGACCACAGTCAGGGCTGAGCACAGTCAGGACAGACCATAGTCAGGACAGACCACAGTCGGGACAGACCACAGTCAGGGATGACCACAGACAGGACAGACCATAGTCAGGACAGACCACAGTCAGGACAGACACAGTCAGGACAGACCACACTCAGGACTGACCACAGTCAGGATAGACCACAATCAGGGCAGACCACAGTCACTACAGACCATCGTCAGGGCAGACCACAGTCAGGACAGACGACAGTCAGGACAGACCACAGTCAGGACAGACCACAGTCAGGACAGACCACAGTCAGGTCAGACTAAAGTCAGGACGGACCACAGTCAGGACGGACCACAGTCAGGGCTGACCACAGTCAGGACAGACCACAGCCAGGACTGACCACAGTCAGGACAGACACAGTCAGGACAGACCACATTCAGGACAGACCACAGTCAGGGCCGCCCACAGTCAGGGCCGAACAGAGTCAGGACAGACCACACTCAGGACAGACCACAGTCAGGACAGACAACAGTCAGGACAGACCACAGTCCGATCAGACCACAGTCAGGACAGACCACAGTCAGGACAGACGACAGTCAGGGCCGACCAGAGTCAGAACAGACCACAGTCAGGACAGACCACAGTCAGGACAGACAACAGTCAGGACAGACCACAGTCAGGACAGACCACAGTCAGGGCCGACCACAGTCAGGGCCGACCAGAGTCATGACAGACCACAGTCAGGACAGACCACAGTCAGGGCTGACCACAGTCAGGGCTGACCACTGTCAGGACAGACCACAGTCAGGACAGACCACAGTCTGGGCTGACCACAGTCAGGACAGACCACAGTCAGGACAAACCACAGTCAGGGCTGACCACAGTCAGGGCTGACCACATTCAGGACAGACCACAGTCAGGACAGACAACAGTAAGGGCTGACCACAGTCAGGACAAACCACAGTCAGGGCTGACCACAGTCAGGACAGACCATAGTCTGGACAGACCACAGTCAGGACAGACCACAGTCAGGGCTGACCACAGTCAGGACAGACCATAGTCAGGACAGACCACAGTCATGACAGTCCACAGTCAGGACAGACCACAGTCAGGACAGACCGCAGTCAGGACAGACCACAGTCAGGGCTGACCACAGTCAGGACAGACCGCTGTCAGGACAGATCACAGTCAGGGCTGACCACAGTCATGACAGACCACAGTCAGGACAGAACGCAGTCAGGACATACCGCAGTCAGGACAGACCGCAGTCAGGGCTGACCACAGTCAGGACAGACCACAGTCAGGGCTGACCACAGTCAGGACTGACCACAGTCAGGGCTGACCACAGTCAGGACAGACCACAGTCAGGGCTGACCACAGTCAGGAAAGACCCAGTCAGGACAGACCACTGTCAGGAAAATCCACTGGCAGGGCTGACCACAGTCCGGACAGACAACAGTCAGGACAGACCACAGTAAGGGCTGACCAGAGTCTGGACAGACAACAGTCAGGACAGACAACAGTCAGGTCAGACCACAGTCAGGACAGACCACAGTGAGGGCTGACCACAGTCAGGACAGACCACAGTCAGGACAGACCACAGTCAGGACAGACCACAGTCAGGTCAGACTAAAGTCAGGACGGACCTCAGTCAGGACGGACCACAGTCAGGGCTGACCACAGTCAGGACAGACCACAGCCAGGACAGACCACAGTCAGGACAGACACAGTCAGGACAGACCACAGTCAGGACAGACCACAGTCAGGGCCGCCCACAGTCAGGGCCGAACAGAGTCAGGACAGACCACACTCAGGACAGACCACAGTCAGGACAGACAACAGTCAGGACAGACCACAGTCCGATCTGACCACAGTCAGGACAGACCACAGTCAGGACAGACGACAGTCAGGGCCGACCAGAGTCAGAACAGACCACAGTCAGGACAGACCACAGTCAGGACAGACAACAGTCAGGACAGACCACAGTCAGGACAGACCACAGTCAGGGCCGACCACAGTCAGGGCCGACCAGAGTCATGACAGACCACAGTCAGGACAGACCACAGTCAGGGCTGACCACAGTCAGGGCTGACCACAGTCAGGACAGACCACAGTCAGGGCTGACCACAGTCAGGACAAACCACGATAAGGGCTGACCACAGTCAGGACAAACCACAGTCAGGGCTGACCACAGTCAGGACAGACCATAGTCAGGACAGACCACAGTCATGACAGTCCACAGTCAGGACAGACAAGAGTCAGGACAGACCACAGTCAGGACAGACCACAGTCAGGACAGACCACAGTCAGGGCCGACCAGAGTCAGGACAGACCACAGTCTGGACAGACCACAGTCAGGACAGACAAGAGTCAGGACAGACCACAGATAGGACAGACCACAGGCAGGTCTGACATCAGTCAGGACAGAACACATTCAGGGCTGACCACAAACGGGACAGACCACAGTCAGGGCTGACCACAGTCAGGATAGACCACAGTCAGGTCTGACCACAGTCAGGACAGACCACAGTCAGGACAAACCACAGTCAGGGCTGACCACAGTCAGGGCTGACCACAGTCAGGACAAACCACAGTCAGGGCTGACCACTTTCAGGACAGACCACAGTCAGGGCTGAGCACAGTCAGGACAGACCATAGTCAGGACAGACCACAGTCGGGACAGACCACAGTCAGGGATGACCACAGACAGGACAGACCATAGTCAGGACAGACCACAGTCAGGACAGACACAGTCAGGACAGACCACACTCAGGACAGACCACAGTCACTACAGACCATCGTCAGGGCAGACCACAGTCAGGACAGACGACAGTCAGGACAGACCACAGTCAGGACAGACCACAGTCAGGACAGACCACAGTCAGGTCAGACTAAAGTCAGGACGGACCACAGTCAGGACGGACCACAGTCAGGGCTGACCACAGTCAGGACAGACCACAGCCAGGACAGACCACAGTCAGGACAGACACAGTCAGGACAGACCACATTCAGGACAGACCACAGTCAGGGCCGCCCACAGTCAGGGCCGAACAGAGTCAGGACAGACCACACTCAGGACAGACCACAGTCAGGACAGACAACAGTCAGGACAGACCACAGTCCGATCAGACCACAGTCAGGACAGACCACAGTCAGGACAGACGACAGTCAGGGCCGACCAGAGTCAGAACAGACCACAGTCAGGACAGACCACAGTCAGGACAGACCACAGTCAGGACAGACCACAGTCAGGGCCGACCACAGTCAGGGCCGACCAGAGTCATGACAGACCACAGTCAGGACAGACCACAGTCAGGGCTGACCACAGTCAGGGCTGACCACAGTCAGGACAGTCCACAGTCAGGACAGACCACAGTCTGGGCTGACCACAGTCAGGACAGACCACAGTCAGGACAGACCACAGTCAGGACAGACCACGATAAGGGCTGACCACAGTCAGGACAAACCACAGTCAGGGCTGACCACAGTCAGGACAGACCATAGTCTGGACAGACCACAGTCAGGACAGACCACAGTCAGGGCTGACCACAGTCAGGACAGACCATAGTCAGGACAGACCACAGTCATGACAGTCCACAGTCAGGACAGACAAGAGTCAGGACAGACCACAGTCAGGACAGACCACAGTCAGGACAGACCACAGTCAGGGCCGACCAGAGTCAGGACAGACCACAGTCTGGACAGACCACAGTCAGGACAGACAAGAGTCAGGACAGACCACAGATAGGACAGACCACAGGCAGGTCTGACATCAGTCAGGACAGAACACATTCAGGGCTGACCACAAACGGGACAGACCACAGTCAGGGCTGACCACAGTCAGGATAGACCACAGTCAGGTCTGACCACAGTCAGGACAGACCACAGTCAGGACAAACCACAGTCAGGGCTGACCACAGTCAGGGCTGACCACAGTCAGGACAAACCACAGTCAGGGCTGACCACTTTCAGGACAGACCACAGTCAGGGCTGAGCACAGTCAGGACAGACCATAGTCAGGACAGACCACAGTCGGGACAGACCACAGTCAGGGATGACCACAGACAGGACAGACCATAGTCAGGACAGACCACAGTCAGGACAGACACAGTCAGGACAGACCACACTCAGGACAGACCACAGTCACTACAGACCATCGTCAGGGCAGACCACAGTCAGGACAGACGACAGTCAGGACAGACCACAGTCAGGACAGACCACAGTCAGGACAGACCACAGTCAGGTCAGACTAAAGTCAGGACGGACCACAGTCAGGACGGACCACAGTCAGGGCTGACCACAGTCAGGACAGACCACAGCCAGGACAGACCACAGTCAGGACAGACACAGTCAGGACAGACCACATTCAGGACAGACCACAGTCAGGGCCGCCCACAGTCAGGGCCGAACAGAGTCAGGACAGACCACACTCAGGACAGACCACAGTCAGGACAGACCACAGTCAGGACTGACCACAGTCAGGACAGAGACCGTCAGGACAGACGACATTCAGGACAGACCACAGTCAGGACAGAACAAAGTCAGGGCTGACCACAGTCAGGACAGACCACAGTCAGGGCTGACCACAGTCAGGACAGACCACAGTCAGTGCTGACCACAGTCCGGCCAGTCCACTGTCAGTACAGACCACAGTCAGGAGAGACCACAGTCAGGGCTGACCACAGTCAGGACAGACCACAGTCAGGACAGACCACAGTCAGGGCTGACCACAGACAGGGCTGACCACTGTCAGGACAGACCACAGTCAGGACAGACCACATTCTGGGCTGACCACAGTCAGGGCTGACCACAGTCAGGACAGAGACCGTCAGGACAGACGACATCAGGACAGACCACAGTCAGGACAGAACACAGTCAGGGCTGACCACAGTCAGGACAGACCACAGTCATGGCTGACCACAGTCAGGACAGACCACAGTCAGTGCTGACCAGAATCCGGACAGTCCACATTCAGGACAGACCACAGTCAGGAGAGACCACAGTCAGGACAGACCACAGTCAGGACAGACCACAGTCAGGAGAGACCAGAGTCAGGGCTGACCACAGTCAGGGCTAACCACTGTGTGGACAGTCCACAGTCAGGACAGTCCAAAGTCAGGACAGACCACAGTCAGGACAGACCACAGTCAGGATAGCCCACAGTCAGGGGAGACCAGAGTCAGGACAGACCTCAGTCAGGACAGACCACAGTCAGGACAGACCACAGTCAGGACAGACCACAGTCAGGACAGACAACAGTCAGGACAGACCTCAGTCAGGACAGACCACAGTCAGGACAGACCACAGTCAGGACAGACCACAGTCAGATCAGACCACAGTCAGGACAGACCACAGTCAGGACAGACCACAGTCAGGGCCGACCACAGTCAGGGCCGTCCAGAGTCAGGACAGACCACAGTCTGGACAGTCCACAGTCAGGACAGACAAGAGTCAGGACAGACCACAGTCAGGACAGACCACAGTCAGGACAGACCACAGTCAGGGCCGACCAGAGTCAGGACAGACCACAGTCTGGACAGACCACAGTCAGGACAGTCAAGAGTCAGGACAGACCACAGATAGGACAGACCACAGGCAGGTCTGACCTCAGTCAGGACAGAACACATTCATGGCTGACCACAAACGGGACAGACCACTGTCAGGGCTGACCACAGTCAGGATAGACCACAGTCAGGTCTGACCACAGTCAGGACAGACCACAGTCAGGACAAACCACAGTCAGGGCTGACCACAGTCAGGGCTGACCACAGTCAGGACAAACCACAGTCAGGGCTGACCACTTTCAGGACAGACCACAGTCAGGGCTGAGCACAGTCAGGACAGACCATAGTCAGGACAGACCACAGTCGGGACAGACCACAGTCAGGGATGACCACAGACAGGACAGACCATAGTCAGGACAGACCACAGTCAGGACAGACACAGTCAGGACAGACCACACTCAGGACTGACCACAGTCAGGATAGACCACAGTCAGGGCAGACCACAGTCACTACAGACCATCGTCAGGGCAGACCACAGTCAGGACAGACGACAGTCAGGACAGACCACAGTCAGGACAGACCACAGTCAGGACAGACCACAGTCAGGTCAGACTAAAGTCAGGACGGACCACAGTCAGGACGGACCACAGTCAGGGCTGACCACAGTCAGGACAGACCACAGCCAGGACAGACCACAGTCAGGACAGACACAGTCAGGACAGACCACATTCAGGACAGACCACAGTCAGGGCCGCCCACAGTCAGGGCCGAACAGAGTCAGGACAGACCACACTCAGGACAGACCACAGTCAGGACAGACAACAGTCAGGACAGACCACAGTCCGATCAGACCACAGTCAGGACAGACCACAGTCAGGACAGACGACAGTCAGGGCCGACCAGAGTCAGAACAGACCACAGTCAGGACAGACCACAGTCAGGACAGACCACAGTCAGGACAGACCACAGTCAGGGCCGACCACAGTCAGGGCCGACCAGAGTCATGACAGACCACAGTCAGGACAGACCACAGTCAGGGCTGACCACAGTCAGGGCTGACCACAGTCAGGACAGTCCACAGTCAGGACAGACCACAGTCTGGGCTGACCACAGTCAGGACAGACCACAGTCCGGACAAACCTCAGTCAGGGCTGACCACAGTCAGGGCTGACCACATTCAGGACAGACCACAGTCAGGACAGACAACAGTAAGGGCTGACCACAGTCAGGACAAACCACAGTCAGGGCTGACAACAGTCAGGACAGACCATAGTCTGGACAGACCACAGTCAGGACAGACCACAGTCAGGGCTGACCACAGTCAGGACAGACCATAGTCAGGACAGACCACAGTCATGACAGTCCACAGTCAGGACAGACCACAGTCAGGACAGACCGCAGTCAGGACAGACCACAGTCAGGGCTGACCACAGTCAGGACAGACCGCTGTCAGGACAGATCACAGTCAGGGCTGACCACAGTCATGACAGACCACAGTCAGGACAGAACGCAGTCAGGACATACCGCAGTCAGGACAGACCGCAGTCAGGGCTGACCACAGTCAGGACAGACCACAGTCAGGGCTGACCACAGTCAGGACTGACCACAGTCAGGGCTGACCACAGTCAGGACAGACCACAGTCAGGGCTGACCACAGTCAGGACAGACCATAGTCAGGACAGACCACAGTCATGACAGTCCACAGTCAGGACAGACAAGAGTCAGGACAGACCACAGTCAGGACAGACCACAGTCAGGACAGACCACAGTCAGGGCCGACCAGAGTCAGGACAGACCACAGTCTGGACAGACCACAGTCAGGACAGACAAGAGTCAGGACAGACCACAGATAGGACAGACCACAGGCAGGTCTGACATCAGTCAGGACAGAACACATTCAGGGCTGACCACAAACGGGACAGACCACAGTCAGGGCTGACCACAGTCAGGATAGACCACAGTCAGGTCTGACCACAGTCAGGACAGACCACGGTCAGGACAAACCACAGTCAGGGCTGACCACAGTCAGGGCTGACCACAGTCAGGACAAACCACAGTCAGGGCTGACCACTTTCAGGACAGACCACAGTCAGGGCTGAGCACAGTCAGGACAAACCATAGTCAGGACAGACCACAGTCGGGACAGACCACAGTCAGGGATGACCACAGACAGGACAGACCATAGTCAGGACAGACCACAGTCAGGACAGACACAGTCAGGACAGACCACACTCAGGACAGACCACACTCAGGACAGACCACAGTCACTACAGACCATCGTCAGGGCAGACCACAGTCAGGACAGACGACAGTCAGGACAGACCACAGTCAGGACAGACCACAGTCAGGACAGACCACAGTCAGGTCAGACTAAAGTCAGGACGGACCACAGTCAGGACGGACCACAGTCAGGGCTGACCACAGTCAGGACAGACCACAGCCAGGACAGACCACAGTCAGGACAGACACAGTCAGGACAGACCACATTCAGGACAGACCACAGTCAGGGCCGCCCACCGTCAGGGCCGAACAGAGTCAGGA
The DNA here is from genome assembly GCA_026770705.1 of Isurus oxyrinchus. NCBI lineage: Eukaryota > Metazoa > Chordata > Chondrichthyes > Lamniformes > Lamnidae > Isurus > Isurus oxyrinchus. Next base: position 107,627 of record JANJGN010000629.1, read on the forward strand.
CAGAACACACTCAGGACAGACCACAGTCAGGACAGACAACAGTCAGGACAGACCACAGTCCGATCAGACCACAGTCAGGACAGACCACAGTCAGGACAGACGACAGTCAGGGCCGACCAGAGTCAGAACAGACCACAGTCAGGACAGACCACAGTCAGGACAGACCACAGTCAGGACAGACCACAGTCAGGGCCGACCACAGTCAGGGCCGACCAGAGTCATGACAGACCACAGTCAGGACAGACCACAGTCAGGGCTGACCACAGTCAGGGCTGACCACAGTCAGGACAGTCCACAGTCAGGACAGACCACAGTCTGGGCTGACCACAGTCAGGACAGACCACAGTCAGGACAAACCACAGTCAGGGCTGACCACAGTCAGGGCTGACCACATTCAGGACAGACCACAGTCAGGACAGACAACAGTAAGGGCTGACCACAGTCAGGACAAACCACAGTCAGGGCTGACCACAGTCAGGACAGACCATAGTCTGGACAGACCACAGTCAGGACAGACCACAGTCAGGGCTGACCACAGTCAGGACAGACCATAGTCAGGACAGACCACAGTCATGACAGTCCACAGTCAGGACAGACCACAGTCAGGACAGACCGCAGTCAGGACAGACCACAGTCAGGGCTGACCACAGTCAGGACAGACCGCTGTCAGGACAGATCACAGTCAGGGCTGACCACAGTCATGACAGACCACAGTCAGGACAGAACGCAGTCAGGACATACCGCAGTCAGGACAGACCGCAGTCAGGGCTGACCACAGTCAGGACAGACCACAGTCAGGGCTGACCACAGTCAGGACTGACCACAGTCAGGGCTGACCACAGTCAGGACAGACCACAGTCAGGGCTGACCACTGTCAGGAAAGACCCAGTCAGGACAGACCACTGTCAGGAAAATCCACTGGCAGGGCTGACCACAGTCCGGACAGACAACAGTCAGGACAGACCACAGTAAGGGCTGACCAGAGTCTGGACAGACAACAGTCAGGACAGACAACAGTCAGGTCAGACCACAGTCAGGACAGACCACAGTCAGGGCTGACCACAGTCAGGACAGACCACAGTCAGGACAGACCACAGTCAGGACAGACCACAGTCAGGTCAGACTAAAGTCAGGACGGACCTCAGTCAGGACGGACCACAGTCAGGGCTGACCACAGTCAGGACAGACCACAGCCAGGACAGACCACAGTCAGGACAGACACAGTCAGGACAGACCACAGTCAGGACAGACCACAGTCAGGGCCGCCCACAGTCAGGGCCGAACAGAGTCAGGACAGACCACACTCAGGACAGACCACAGTCAGGACAGACAACAGTCAGGACAGACCACAGTCCGATCTGACCACAGTCAGGACAGACCACAGTCAGGACAGACGACAGTCAGGGCCGACCAGAGTCAGAACAGACCACAGTCAGGACAGACCACAGTCAGGACAGACAACAGTCAGGACAGACCACAGTCAGGACAGACCACAGTCAGGGCCGACCACAGTCAGGGCCGACCAGAGTCATGACAGACCACAGTCAGGACAGACCACAGTCAGGGCTGACCACAGTCAGGGCTGACCACAGTCAGGACAGACCACAGTCTGGGCTGACCACAGTCAGGACAAACCACAGTCAGGGCTGACCACAGTCAGGGCTGACCACATTCAGGACAGACCACAGTCAGGACAGACCACGATAAGGGCTGACCACAGTCAGGACAAACCACAGTCAGGGCTGACCACAGTCAGGACAGACCATAGTCTGGACAGACCACAGTCAGGACAGACCACAGTCAGGGCTGACCACAGTCAGGACAGACCATAGTCAGGACAGACCACAGTCATGACAGTCCACAGTCAGGACAGACAAGAGTCAGGACAGACCACAGTCAGGACAGACCACAGTCAGGACAGACCACAGTCAGGGCCGACCAGAGTCAGGACAGACCACAGTCTGGACAGACCACAGTCAGGACAGACAAGAGTCAGGACAGACCACAGATAGGACAGACCACAGGCAGGTCTGACATCAGTCAGGACAGAACACATTCAGGGCTGACCACAAACGGGACAGACCACAGTCAGGGCTGACCACAGTCAGGATAGACCACAGTCAGGTCTGACCACAGTCAGGACAGACCACAGTCAGGACAAACCACAGTCAGGGCTGACCACAGTCAGGGCTGACCACAGTCAGGACAAACCACAGTCAGGGCTGACCACTTTCAGGACAGACCACAGTCAGGGCTGAGCACAGTCAGGACAGACCATAGTCAGGACAGACCACAGTCGGGACAGACCACAGTCAGGGATGACCACAGACAGGACAGAACATAGTCAGGACAGACCACAGTCAGGACAGACACAGTCAGGACAGACCACACTCAGTACAGACCACAGTCACTACAGACCATCGTCAGGGCAGACCACAGTCAGGACAGACGACAGTCAGGACAGACCACAGTCAGGACAGACCACAGTCAGGACAGACCACAGTCAGGTCAGACTAAAGTCAGGACGGACCACAGTCAGGACGGACCACAGTCAGGGCTGACCACAGTCAGGACAGACCACAGCCAGGACAGACCACAGTCAGGACAGACACAGTCAGGACAGACCACATTCAGGACAGACCACAGTCAGGGCCGCCCACAGTCAGGGCCGAACAGAGTCAGGACAGACCACACTCAGGACAGACCACAGTCAGGACAGACAACAGTCAGGACAGACCACAGTCCGATCAGACCACAGTCAGGACAGACCACAGTCAGGACAGACGACAGTCAGGGCCGACCAGAGTCAGAACAGACCACAGTCAGGACAGACCACAGTCAGGACAGACCACAGTCAGGACAGACCACAGTCAGGGCCGACCACAGTCAGGGCCGACCAGAGTCATGACAGACCACAGTCAGGACAGACCACAGTCAGGGCTGACCACAGTCAGGACAGACCACAGTCAGGACAGACCACAGTCTGGGCTGACCACAGTCAGGACAGACCACAGTCAGGGCTGACCACAGTCAGGACAAACCACAGTCAGGGCTGACCACAGTCAGGGCTGACCACATTCAGGACAGACCACAGTCAGGACAGACCATAGTCTGGACAGACCACAGTCAGGACAGACTACAGTCAGGGCTGACCACAGTCAGGACAGACCATAGTCAGGACAGACCACAGTCATGACAGTCCACAGTCAGGACAGACCACCGTCAGGACAGACCGCAGTCAGGACAGATCACTGTCAGGGTTGACCACAGTCAGGACAGACCACAGTCATGACAAACCACAGTCAGGACAGACCGCAGTCAGGAGAGACCGCAGTCAGGACAGATCACTGTCAGGGTTGACCACAGTCAGGACAGACCACAGTCTGGGCTGACCACAGGCATGACAGACCACAGTCAGGACAGAACGCAGTCAGGACAGACCGCAGTCAGCGCTGACCACATTCAGGACAGACCACAGTCAGGGCTGACCACAGTCAGGACAGACCACAGTCAGGGCTGACCACAGTCAGGACAGACCACAGTCAGGGCTGACCACAGTCAGGGCTGACCACAGTCAGGACAGACCGCAGTCAGGACAGACCACAGTCAGGGCTGACCACAGTCAGGACAGACCACAGTTTGGGCTGACCACAGTCAGGACAGACCACAGTGAGGACAGACCGCAGTCAGGACAGACAGCAGTCAGGACGGACCACAGTCAGGGCTGACCAGAGTCAGGACAGACAAAGTCAGGACAGACCACAGTCAGGACAGACCACAGTCAGGGCTGACCATAGTCAGGACAGACCACATTCAGGACAGACCACAGTCAGGACAGTCCAAAGTCAGGACAGACCTCAGTCAGGACAGACCACAGTCTAGAAAGACCACAGTCAGGACAGACCACAGTCTAGAAAGACCACAGTCAGGACAGACCACAGTCAGGGCTGACCACAGCCAGGACAGACCATAGACAGGACAGACCACAGTCAGGGCTGACGACAGTCAGGACAGACCACAGTCAGGGCTGAACACAGTCAGGACAGACCACAGTCAGGACAGACCACAGTCAGGACAGGTCACAGTCAGGGCTGACCACAGTCAAGACAGAGCACAGTCAGGACAGACCTCAGTCAGGACAGACCACATTCAGGACAGAATACAGTCAGGGCTGACCACAGTCAGGTCAGAACACAGTCAGGGCTGTCCACAGTCTGGACAGACCACAGTCAGGACAGACCACAGTCAGGATAGACCACCGAGAGGACAGACCACAGTCAGGGCTGACCACAGTCAGGACAGACCACAGTCAGGACAGACCACAGTCAGGGCTGACCACAGTCAGGGCTGACCACAGTCAGGACAGACCACAGTCAGGACAGACCACAGTCTGGGCTGACCACAGTCAGGACAGACCACAGTCAGGGCTGACCACAGTCAGGACAAACCACAGTCAGGGCTGACCACAGTAAGGGCTAACCACATTCAGGACAGACCACAGTCAGGACAGACCACAGTAAGGGCTGAACACAGTCAGGACAAACCACAGTCAGGGCTGACCACAGTCAGGACAGACCATTGTCTGGACAGACCACAGTCAGGTCAGACCACAGTCAGGGCTGACCAGAGTCAGGACAGACCATAGTCAGGACAGACCACAGTCATGACAGTCCACAGTCAGGACAGACCACAGTCAGGACAGACCATAGTCAGGACAGACCACAGTCATGACAGTCCACAGTCAGGACAGACCACAGTCAGGACAGACCACAGTCAGGACAGACCACAGTCAGGACAGACCACAGTCAGGGCTGACCACAGTCAGGACAGACCACAGGCAGGTCTGACCTCAGTCAGGACAGACCACAGTCAGGTCTGACCACAGTCAGGACAGACCACAGTCAGGACAAACCACAGTCAGGGCTGACCATTGTCAGGGCTGACCACAGTCAGGACAGACCACAGACAGGACAGACCACAGTAAGGGCTGACCACAGTCAGGACAAACCACAGTCAGGGCTGACCACAGTCAGGACAGACCACAGTCAGGGCTGACCACAGTCAGGACAGACCATAGTCTGGACAGACCACAGTCGGGACAGACCACAGTCAGGGCTGACCACAGTCAGGACAGTCCATAGTCAGGACAGTCCACAGTCAGGACAGACCACAGTCAGGGCTGACCACAGTCAGGACAGACCACAGTCTGGGCTGACCACAGTCAGGACAGACCACAGTGAGGACAGACCGCTGTCAGGACAGACAGCAGTCAGGACAAACCACAGTCAGGACAGACCACTGTCAGGGCTGACCAGAGTCAGGACAGACACAGTCAGGAAAGACCACAGTCAGGACAGACCACAGTCAGGGCTGACCATAGTCAGGACAGACCACGTTCAGGACAGACCACAGTCAGGACAGTCCAAAGTCAGGACAGACCTCAGTCAGGACAGACGACAGTCTAGAAAGACCACAGTCAGGACAGACCACAGTCAGGGCTGTCCACAGTCAGGACAGACCACAGTCAGGGCTGACCACAGCCAGGACAGACCATAGACAGGACAGACCACAGTCAGGGCTGACGACAGTCAGGACAGACCACAGTCAGGGCTGAACACAGTCAGGACAGACCACAGTCAGGACAGACCACAGTCAGGACAGGCCACATTCAGGGCTGACCACAGTCAGGACAGAGCACAGTCAGGACAGACCTCAGTCAGGACAGACCACATTCAGGACAGAATACAGTCATGGCTGACCACAGTCAGGTCAGAACACAGTCAGGGCTGACCACAGTCTGGACAGACCACAGTCAGGACAGACCACAGTCAGGATAGACCACAGTGAGGACAGACCACAGTCAGGGCTGACCACAGTCAGGACAGACCACAGTCAGGACAGACGACATTCAGGACACTCCACAGTCAGGACAGTCCACAGTCAGGGCTGATCCTGTCAACACAGACAACAGTCAGGACAGACCACATTCAGGACAGACACAGTCAGGACAGACCACACACAGGACTGACCACAGTCAGGATAGACCACAGTCAGGACAGACCACAGTCACTACAGACCATAGTCAGGGCAGACAACAGTCAGGACAGACCACAGTCAGGGCTGACCACAGTCAGGACAGACCACAGTCAGGTCAGACCACAATCAGGACGGACCACAGTCATGACGGACCACAGTCAGGGCTGACCACAGTCAGGGCTGACCACAGTCAGGACAGACCACAGCCAGGACAGACCACAGTCAGGACAGTCCGAAGTCAGGACAGACCTCAGTCAGGACAGACGACAGTCTAGAAAGACCACAGTCAGGACAGACCACAGTCAGGGCTGTCCACAGTCAGGACAGACCACAGTCAGGGCTGACCACAGCCAGGACAGACCATAGACAGGACAGACCACAGTCAGGGCTGACGACAGTCAGGACAGACCACAGTCAGGGCTGAACACAGTCAGGACAGACCACAGTCAGGACAGACCACAGTCAGGACAGGCCACATTCAGGGCTGACCACAGTCAGGACAGAGCACAGTCAGGACAGACCTCAGTCAGGACAGACCACATTCAGGACAGAATACAGTCATGGCTGACCACAGTCAGGTCAGAACACAGTCAGGACAGACCACAGTCAGGGCTGACCACAGTCAGGACAGACCACAGTCAGGGCTGACCACAGTCAGGACAGACCACAGTCAGGGCTGACCACAGTCAGGGCTGACCACAGTCAGGACAGACCATATTCAGGACAGTGCACAGTCAGGACAGACCACAGTCATGACAAACCACAGTCAGGACAGACCGCAGTCAGGACAGACCGCAGTCAGGACAGACCACAGTCAGGGCTGACCACAGTCAGGACAGACCACAGTTTGGGCTGACCACAGTCAGGACAGACCACAGTGAGGACAGACCGCAGTCAGGACAGACAGCAGTCAGGACGGACCACAGTCAGGGCTGACCAGAGTCAGGACAGACAAAGTCAGGACAGACCACAGTCAGGACAGACCACAGTCAGGGCTGACCATAGTCAGGACAGACCACATTCAGGACAGACCACAGTCAGGACAGTCCAAAGTCAGGACAGACCTCAGTCAGGACAGACCACAGTCTAGAAAGACCACAGTCAGGACAGACCACAGTCTAGAAAGACCACAGTCAGGACAGACCACAGTCAGGGCTGACCACAGCCAGGACAGACCATAGACAGGACAGACCACAGTCAGGGCTGACGACAGTCAGGACAGACCACAGTCAGGGCTGAACACAGTCAGGACAGACCACAGTCAGGACAGACCACAGTCAGGACAGGTCACAGTCAGGGCTGACCACAGTCAAGACAGAGCACAGTCAGGACAGACCTCAGTCAGGACAGACCACATTCAGGACAGAATACAGTCAGGGCTGACCACAGTCAGGTCAGAACACAGTCAGGGCTGTCCACAGTCTGGACAGACCACAGTCAGGACAGACCACAGTCAGGATAGACCACAGAGAGGACAGACCACAGTCAGGGCTGACCACAGTCAGGACAGACCACAGTCAGGACAGACCACAGTCAGGGCTGACCACAGTCAGGGCTGACCACAGTCAGGACAGACCACAGTCAGGACAGACCACAGTCTGGGCTGACCACAGTCAGGACAGACCACAGTCAGGGCTGACCACAGTCAGGACAAACCACAGTCAGGGCTGACCACAGTAAGGGCTAACCACATTCAGGACAGACCACAGTCAGGACAGACCACAGTAAGGGCTGAACACAGTCAGGACAAACCACAGTCAGGGCTGACCACAGTCAGGACAGACCATTGTCTGGACAGACCACAGTCAGGTCAGACCACAGTCAGGGCTGACCAGAGTCAGGACAGACCATAGTCAGGACAGACCACAGTCATGACAGTCCACAGTCAGGACAGACCACAGTCAGGACAGACCATAGTCAGGACAGACCACAGTCATGACAGTCCACAGTCAGGACAGACCACAGTCAGGACAGACCACAGTCAGGACAGACCACAGTCAGGACAGACCACAGTCAGGGCTGACCACAGTCAGGACAGACCACAGGCAGGTCTGACCTCAGTCAGGACAGACCACAGTCAGGTCTGACCACAGTCAGGACAGACCACAGTCAGGACAAACCACAGTCAGGGCTGACCACAGTCAGGGCTGACCACAGTCAGGACAGACCACAGACAGGACAGACCACAGTAAGGGCTGACCACAGTCAGGACAAACCACAGTCAGGGCTGACCACAGTCAGGACAGACCACAGTCAGGGCTGACCACAGTCAGGACAGACCATAGTCTGGACAGACCACAGTCGGGACAGACCACAGTCAGGGCTGACCACAGTCAGGACAGTCCATAGTCAGGACAGTCCACAGTCAGGACAGACCACAGTCAGGGCTGACCACAGTCAGGACAGACCACAGTCTGGGCTGACCACAGTCAGGACAGACCACAGTGAGGACAGACCGCTGTCAGGACAGACAGCAGTCAGGACAAACCACAGTCAGGACAGACCACTGTCAGGGCTGACCAGAGTCAGGACAGACACAGTCAGGAAAGACCACAGTCAGGACAGACCACAGTCAGGGCTGACCATAGTCAGGACAGACCACGTTCAGGACAGACCACAGTCAGGACAGTCCAAAGTCAGGACAGACCTCAGTCAGGACAGACGACAGTCTAGAAAGACCACAGTCAGGACAGACCACAGTCAGGGCTGTCCACAGTCAGGACAGACCACAGTCAGGGCTGACCACAGCCAGGACAGACCATAGACAGGACAGACCACAGTCAGGGCTGACGACAGTCAGGACAGACCACAGTCAGGGCTGAACACAGTCAGGACAGACCACAGTCAGGACAGACCACAGTCAGGACAGGCCACATTCAGGGCTGACCACAGTCAGGACAGAGCACAGTCAGGACAGACCTCAGTCAGGACAGACCACATTCAGGACAGAATACAGTCATGGCTGACCACAGTCAGGTCAGAACACAGTCAGGGCTGACCACAGTCTGGACAGACCACAGTCAGGACAGACCACAGTCAGGATAGACCACAGTGAGGACAGACCACAGTCAGGGCTGACCACAGTCAGGACAGACCACAGTCAGGACAGACGACATTCAGGACACTCCACAGTCAGGACAGTCCACAGTCAGGGCTGATCCTGTCAACACAGACAACAGTCAGGACAGACCACATTCAGGACAGACACAGTCAGGACAGACCACACACAGGACTGACCACAGTCAGGATAGACCACAGTCAGGACAGACCACAGTCACTACAGACCATAGTCAGGGCAGACAACAGTCAGGACAGACCACAGTCAGGGCTGACCACAGTCAGGACAGACCACAGTCAGGTCAGACCACAATCAGGACGGACCACAGTCAGGACGGACCACAGTCAGGGCTGACCACAGTCAGGGCTGACCACAGTCAGGACAGACCACAGCCAGGACAGACCACAGTCAGGACAGACACAGTCAGGACAGACCACAGTCAGGACAGACCACATTCAGGACAGACCACAGTCAGGACTGACCACAGTCAGGACAGACCACAGTCTGGGCTGACCACAGTCAGGACAGACCACAGTGAGGACAGACCGCTGTCAGGACAGACAGCAGTCAGGACAGACCACTGTCAGGGCTGACCAGAGTCAGGACAGACACAGTCAGGACAGACCACAGTCAGGACAGACAACAGTCAGGGCTGACCATAGTCAGGACAGACCACATTCAGGACAGACCACAGTCAGGACAGTCCAAAGTCAGGACAGACCTCAGTCAGGACAGACCACAGTCAGGGCTGTCCACAGTCAGGACAGACCACAGTCAGGGCTGACCACAGCCAGGACAGACCATAGACAGGACAGACCACAGTCAGGGCTGACGACAGTCAGGACAGACCACAGTCAGGGCTGAACACAGTCAGGACAGACCACAGTCAGTACAGACCACAGTCAGGACAGGCCACAGTCAGGGCTGACCACAGTCAGGACAGAGCACAGTCAGGACAGACCTCAGTCAGGACAGACCACATTCAGGACAGAATACAGTCATGGCTGACCACAGTCAGGTCAGAACACAGTCAGGGCTGACCACAGTCTGGACAGACCACAGTCAGGACAGACCACAGTCAGGATAGACCACAGTGAGGACAGACCACAGTCAGGGCTGACCACAGTCAGGACAGACCACAGTCAGGACAGACGACATTTAGGACACTCCACAGTCAGGACAGTCCACAGTCAGGGCTGATCCTGTCAACACAGACAACAGTCAGGACAGACCACATTCAGGACAGACCACAGTCAGGACAGTCCAAAGTCAGGACAGACCTCAGTCAGGACAGACCACAGTCTAGAAAGACCACAGTCAGGACAGACCATAGTCAGGGCAGACAACAGTCAGGACAGACCACAGTCAGGGCTGACCACAGTCAGGACAGACCACAGTCAGGTCAGACCACAATCAGGACGGACCACAGTCTGGACGGACCACAGTCAGGGCTGACCACAGTCAGGGCTGACCACAGTCAGGACAGACCACAGCCAGGACAGACCACAGTCAGGACAGACACAGTCAGGACAGACCACAGTCAGGACAGACCACAGTCAGGACAGACCACAGTCAGGGCTGACCACAGTCAGCACAGACCACAGTCAGGGCTGACCACAGTCAGGACAGACCACAGTGAGGACAGACCACAGTCAGGGCTGACCACAGTCAGGACAGGCCACAGTCAGGACAGACACCGTCAGGACAGACCACAGTCAGGACTGACCACAGTCAGGACAGACCACAGTCAGGTCAGACCGCAGTCAAGACAGACCACAGTCAGGACAGACCACAGTCAGGACTGACCACAGCCAGTACAGACCACAGTCAGGACAGACCACAGTCTGGTCAGACCACAGTCAGGTCAGACCACAGTCAGGGCTGACCAAAGACAGAGATGACCACAGTCAGGGCTGACAAAAGTCAGGAAAGACCACAGTCAGGACAGACCCAGTCTGGACAGACCCCAGTCAGGAAAGTCCACTTGCAGGGCTGACCACAGTCCGGACAGACCACAGTCAGGACAGACCACAGTCAGGGCTGACCTCAGTCAGGACAGACCACAGTCAGGACAGACCACAGTCAGATCAGACCACAGTCAGGACAGACCACAGTCAGGACAGACCACAGTCAGGTCCGACCACAGTCAGGGCTGACCAGAGTCAGGACAGACCACAGTCAGGACAGACACAGTCAGGACAGACCACAGTCAGGTCAGACCACAGTCAGGACAGTCCACAGTCAGGACAGACCACAGTCAGGACAGACCACTGTCAGGACCGACCACAGTCAGGGCTGAACTCAGTCAGGACAGACCACAGTCAGGGCTGACCACAGACAGAGATAACCACAGTCAGGGCTGACCACAGTCAGGAAAGACCACAGTCAGGACAGACCACAGTCAGGTCATACCACAGTCAGGACAAACCACAGTCAGGACAGACCTCAGTCTGGACAGACCACAGTCAGGACAGACCACAGTCAGGGCTGACCACAGTCAAGACAGACCACAGTCAGGGCGGAACACAGTCAGGACAGACCACAGTCAGGACAGACAACAGTCAGGACAGACCACAGTCAGGACAGACCACAGTCAGGGCAGACAACAGTCAGGTCAGACCACAGTCAGGACAGACCACAGTCAGGGCTGACCACAGTCAGGACAGACCACAGGCACCGCTGACCACAGTCAGGACAGACCACAGTCAGGACAGACCACATACAGGACAGTCCACAGTCAGGGCTGACCACAAACGGGACAGACCACAGTCAGGACAGACCACAGTCAGGACAGACCACAGTCAGAACAAATCACAGTCAGTGCTGACCACAGTCAGGGCTGACCACAGTCAGGACAGACCACAGTCAGGACAAACCACAGTCAGGGCTGACCACAGTCAGGGCTGACCACAGTCAGGACAGACCACAGTCAGGACAAAACACAGTCAGGGCTGACCACAGTCAGGGCTGACCACAGTCAGGGCTGACCACAGTCAGGACAGACCACAGTCAGGGCTGACCACAGTCAGGGCTGACCACAGTCAGGACAGACCACGGTCATGACAAACCACAGTCAGGACAGACCACAGTCAGGACAGACACAGTCAGGACAGACCACAGTCAGGACAGACCACAGTCAGGGCCGCCCACAGTCAGGGCCGAACAGAGTCAGGACAGACCACACTCAGGACAGACCACAGTCAGGACAGACAACAGTCAGGACAGACCACAGTCCGATCTGACCACAGTCAGGACAGACCACAGTCAGGACAGACGACAGTCAGGGCCGACCAGAGTCAGAACAGACCACAGTCAGGACAGACCACAGTCAGGACAGACCACAGTCAGGACAGACCACAGTCAGGGCCGACCACAGTCAGGGCCGACCAGAGTCATGACAGACCACAGTCAGGACAGACCACAGTCAGGGCTGACCACAGTCAGGGCTGACCACAGTCAGGACAGTCCACAGTCAGGACAGACCACAGTCTGGGCTGACCACAGTCAGGACAGACCACAGTCAGGACAAACCACAGTCAGGGCTGACCACAGTCAGGGCTGATCACATTCAGGACAGACCACAGTCAGGACAGACAACAGTAAGGGCTGACCACAGTCAGGACAAACCACAGTCAGGGCTGACCACAGTCAGGACAGACCATAGTCTGGACAGACCACAGTCAGGACAGACCACAGTCAGGGCTGACCACAGTCAGGACAGACCATAATCAGGACAGACCACAGTCATGACAGTCCACAGTCAGGACAGACCACAGTCAGGACAGACCGCAGTCAGGACAGACCACAGTCAGGGCTGACCACAGTCAGGACAGACCGCTGTCAGGACAGATCACAGTCAGGGCTGACCACAGTCATGACAGACCACAGTCAGGACAGAACGCAGTCAGGACATACCGCAGTCAGGACAGACCGCAGTCAGGGCTGACCACAGTCAGGACAGACCACAGTCAGGGCTGACCACAGTCAGGACTGACCACAGTCAGGGCTGACCACAGTCAGGACAGACCACAGTCAGGGCTGACCACAGTCAGGACAGACCATAGTCAGGACAGACCACAGTCATGACAGTCCACAGTCAGGACAGACAAGAGTCAGGACAGACCACAGTCAGGACAGACCACAGTCAGGACAGACCACAGTCAGGGCCGACCAGAGTCAGGACAGACCACAGTCTGGACAGACCACAGTCAGGACAGACAAGAGTCAGGACAGACCACAGATAGGACAGACCACAGGCAGGTCTGACATCAGTCAGGACAGAACACATTCAGGGCTGACCACAAACGGGACAGACCACAGTCAGGGCTGACCACAGTCAGGATAGACCACAGTCAGGTCTGACCACAGTCAGGACAGACCACAGTCAGGACAAACCACAGTCAGGGCTGACCACAGTCAGGGCTGACCACAGTCAGGACAAACCACAGTCAGGGCTGACCACTTTCAGGACAGACCACAGTCAGGGCTGAGCACAGTCAGGACAGACCATAGTCAGGACAGACCACAGTCGGGACAGACCACAGTCATGGATGACCACAGACAGGACAGACCATAGTCAGGACAGACCACAGTCAGGACAGACACAGTCAGGACAGACCACACTCAGGACAGACCACAGTCACTACAGACCATCGTCAGGGCAGACCACAGTCAGGACAGACGACAGTCAGGACAGACCACAGTCAGGACAGACCACAGTCAGGACAGACCACAGTCAGGTCAGACTAAAGTCAGGACGGACCACAGTCAGGACGGACCACAGTCAGGGCTGACCACAGTCAGGACAGACCACAGCCAGGACAGACCACAGTCAGGACAGACACAGTCAGGACAGACCACATTCAGGACAGACCACAGTCAGGGCCGCCCACAGTCAGGGCCGAACAGAGTCAGGACAGACCACACTCAGGACAGACCACAGTCAGGACAGACAACAGTCAGGACAGACCACAGTCCGATCAGACCACAGTCAGGACAGACCACAGTCAGGACAGACGACAGTCAGGGCCGACCAGAGTCAGAACAGACCACAGTCAGGACAGACCACAGTCAGGACAGACCACAGTCAGGACAGACCACAGTCAGGGCCGACCACAGTCAGGGCCGACCAGAGTCATGACAGACCACAGTCAGGACAGACCACAGTCAGGGCTGACCACAGTCAGGGCTGACCACAGTCAGGACAGTCCACAGTCAGGACAGACCACAGTCTGGGCTGACCACAGTCAGGACAGACCACAGTCAGGACAAACCACAGTCAGTGCTGACCACAGTCAGGGCTGACCACATTCAGGACAGACCACAGTCAGGACAGACAACAGTAAGGGCTGACCACAGTCAGGACAAACCACAGTCAGGGCTGACCACAGTCAGGACAGACCATAGTCTGGACAGACCACAGTCAGGACAGACCACAGTCAGGGCTGACCACAGTCAGGACAGACCATAGTCAGGACAGACCACAGTCATGACAGTCCACAGTCAGGACAGACCACAGTCAGGACAGACCGCAGTCAGGACAGACCACAGTCAGGGCTGACCACAGTCAGGACAGACCGCTGTCAGGACAGATCACAGTCAGGGCTGACCACAGTCATGACAGACCACAGTCAGGACAGAACGCAGTCAGGACATACCGCAGTCAGGACAGACCGCAGTCAGGGCTGACCACAGTCAGGACAGACCACAGTCAGGGCTGACCACAGTCAGGACTGACCACAGTCAGGGCTGACCACAGTCAGGACAGACCACAGTCAGGGCTGACCACTGTCAGGAAAGACCCAGTCAGGACAGACCACTGTCAGGAAAATCCACTGGCAGGGCTGACCACAGTCCGGACAGACAACAGTCAGGACAGACCACAGTAAGGGCTGACCAGAGTCTGGACAGACAACAGTCAGGACAGACAACAGTCAGGGCTGACCACAGTCAGGACAGACCACAGTCAGGGCTGACCACAGTCAGGACAGACCACAGTCAGGACAGACCACAGTCAGGACAGACCACAGTCAGGTCAGACTAAAGTCAGGACGGACCTCAGTCAGGACGGACCACAGTCAGGGCTGACCACAGTCAGGACAGACCACAGCCAGGACAGACCACAGTCAGGACAGACACAGTCAGGACAGACCACAGTCAGGACAGACCACAGTCAGGGCCGCCCACAGTCAGGGCCGAACAGAGTCAGGACAGACCACACTCAGGACAGACCACAGTCAGGACAGACAACAGTCAGGACAGACCACAGTCCGATCTGACCACAGTCAGGACAGACCACAGTCAGGACAGACGACAGTCAGGGCCGACCAGAGTCAGAACAGACCACAGTCAGGACAGACCACAGTCAGGACAGACAACAGTCAGGACAGACCACAGTCAGGACAGACCACAGTCAGGGCCGACCACAGTCAGGGCCGACCAGAGTCATGACAGACCACAGTCAGGACAGACCACAGTCAGGGCTGACCACAGTCAGGGCTGACCACAGTCAGGACAGACCACAGTCAGGGCTGACCACAGTCAGGACAAACCACAGTCAGGGCTGACCACAGTCAGGGCTGACCACATTCAGGACAGACCACAGTCAGGACAGACCACGATAAGGGCTGACCACAGTCAGGACAAACCACAGTCAGGGCTGACCACAGTCAGGACAGACCATAGTCTGGACAGACCACAGTCAGGACAGACCACAGTCAGGGCTGACCACAGTCAGGACAGACCATAGTCAGGACAGACCACAGTCATGACAGTCCACAGTCAGGACAGACAAGAGTCAGGACAGACCACAGTCAGGACAGACCACAGTCAGGACAGACCACAGTCAGGGCCGACCAGAGTCAGGACAGACCACAGTCTGGACAGACCACAGTCAGGACAGACAAGAGTCAGGACAGACCACAGATAGGACAGACCACAGGCAGGTCTGACATCAGTCAGGACAGAACACATTCAGGGCTGACCACAAACGGGACAGACCACAGTCAGGGCTGACCACAGTCAGGATAGACCACAGTCAGGTCTGACCACAGTCAGGACAGACCACAGTCAGGACAAACCACAGTCAGGGCTGACCACATTCAGGGCTGACCACAGTCAGGACAAACCACAGTCAGGGCTGACCACTTTCAGGACAGACCACAGTCAGGGCTGAGCACAGTCAGGACAGACCATAGTCAGGACAGACCACAGTCGGGACAGACCACAGTCAGGGATGACCACAGACAGGACAGACCATAGTCAGGACAGACCACAGTCAGGACAGACACAGTCAGGACAGACCACACTCAGTACAGACCACAGTCACTACAGACCATCGTCAGGGCAGACCACAGTCAGGACAGACGACAGTCAGGACAGACCACAGTCAGGACAGACCACAGTCAGGACAGACCACAGTCAGGTCAGACTAAAGTCAGGACGGACCACAGTCAGGACGGACCACAGTCAGGGCTGACCACAGTCAGGAACAACCACAGCCAGGACAGACCACAGTCAGGACAGACACAGTCAGGACAGACCACATTCAGGACAGACCACAGTCAGGGCCGCCCACAGTCAGGGCCGAACAGAGTCAGGACAGACCACACTCAGGACAGACCACAGTCAGGACAGACAACAGTCAGGACAGACCACAGTCCGATCAGACCACAGTCAGGACAGACCACAGTCAGGACAGACGACAGTCAGGGCCGACCAGAGTCAGAACAGACCACAGTCAGGACAGACCACAGTCAGGACAGACCACAGTCAGGACAGACCACAGTCAGGGCCGACCACAGTCAGGGCCGACCAGAGTCATGACAGACCACAGTCAGGACAGACCACAGTCAGGGCTGACCACAGTCAGGGCTGACCACAGTCAGGACAGACCACAGTCAGGACAGACCACAGTCTGGGCTGACCACAGTCAGGACAGACCACAGTCAGGGCTGACCACAGTCAGGACAAACCACAGTCAGGGCTGACCACAGTCAGGGCTGACCACATTCAGGACAGACCACAGTCAGGACAGACCATAGTCTGGACAGACCACAGTCAGGACAGACTACAGTCAGGGCTGACCACAGTCAGGACAGACCATAGTCAGGACAGACCACAGTCATGACAGTCCACAGTCAGGACAGACCACCGTCAGGACAGACCGCAGTCAGGACAGATCACTGTCAGGGTTGACCACAGTCAGGACAGACCACAGTCATGACAAACCACAGTCAGGACAGACCGCAGTCAGGAGAGACCGCAGTCAGGACAGATCACTGTCAGGGTTGACCACAGTCAGGACAGACCACAGTCTGGGCTGACCACAGGCATGACAGACCACAGTCAGGACAGAACGCAGTCAGGACAGACCGCAGTCAGCGCTGACCACATTCAGGACAGACCACAGTCAGGGCTGACCACAGTCAGGACAGACCACAGTCAGGGCTGACCACAGTCAGGACAGACCACAGTCAGGGCTGACCACAGTCAGGGCTGACCACAGTCAGGACAGACCGCAGTCAGGACAGACCACAGTCAGGGCTGACCACAGTCAGGACAGACCACAGTTTGGGCTGACCACAGTCAGGACAGACCACAGTGAGGACAGACCGCAGTCAGGACAGACAGCAGTCAGGACGGACCACAGTCAGGGCTGACCAGAGTCAGGACAGACAAAGTCAGGACAGACCACAGTCAGGACAGACCACAGTCAGGGCTGACCATAGTCAGGACAGACCACATTCAGGACAGACCACAGTCAGGACAGTCCAAAGTCAGGACAGACCTCAGTCAGGACAGACCACAGTCTAGAAAGACCACAGTCAGGACAGACCACAGTCTAGAAAGACCACAGTCAGGACAGACCACAGTCAGGGCTGACCACAGCCAGGACAGACCATAGACAGGACAGACCACAGTCAGGGCTGACGACAGTCAGGACAGACCACAGTCAGGGCTGAACACAGTCAGGACAGACCACAGTCAGGACAGACCACAGTCAGGACAGGTCACAGTCAGGGCTGACCACAGTCAAGACAGAGCACAGTCAGGACAGACCTCAGTCAGGACAGACCACATTCAGGACAGAATACAGTCAGGGCTGACCACAGTCAGGTCAGAACACAGTCAGGGCTGTCCACAGTCTGGACAGAGCACAGTCAGGACAGACCACAGTCAGGATAGACCACAGAGAGGACAGACCACAGTCAGGGCTGACCACAGTCAGGACAGACCACAGTCAGGACAGACCACAGTCAGGGCTGACCACAGTCAGGGCTGACCACAGTCAGGACAGACCACAGTCAGGACAGACCACAGTCTGGGCTGACCACAGTCAGGACAGACCACAGTCAGGGCTGACCACAGTCAGGACAAACCACAGTCAGGGCTGACCACAGTAAGGGCTAACCACATTCAGGACAGACCACAGTCAGGACAGACCACAGTAAGGGCTGAACACAGTCAGGACAAACCACAGTCAGGGCTGACCACAGTCAGGACAGACCATTGTCTGGACAGACCACAGTCAGGTCAGACCACAGTCAGGGCTGACCAGAGTCAGGACAGACCATAGACAGGACAGACCACAGTCATGACAGTCCACAGTCAGGACAGACCACAGTCAGGACAGACCATAGTCAGGACAGACCACAGTCATGACAGTCCACAGTCAGGACAGACCACAGTCAGGACAGACCACAGTCAGGACAGACCACAGTCAGGGCTGACCACAGTCAGGACAGACCACAGGCAGGTCTGACCTCAGTCAGGACAGACCACAGTCAGGTCTGACCACAGTCAGGACAGACCACAGTCAGGACAAACCACAGTCAGGGCTGACCACAGTCAGGGCTGACCACAGTCAGGACAGACCACAGACAGGACAGACCACAGTAAGGGCTGACCACAGTCAGGACAAACCACAGTCAGGGCTGACCACAGTCAGGACAGACCACAGTCAGGGCTGACCACAGTCAGGACAGACCATAGTCTGGACAGACCACAGTCGGGACAGACCACAGTCAGGGCTGACCACAGTCAGGACAGTCCATAGTCAGGACAGTCCACAGTCAGGACAGACCACAGTCAGGGCTGACCACAGTCAGGACAGACCACAGTCTGGGCTGACCACAGTCAGGACAGACCACAGTGAGGACAGACCGCTGTCAGGACAGACAGCAGTCAGGACAAACCACAGTCAGGACAGACCACTGTCAGGGCTGACCAGAGTCAGGACAGACACAGTCAGGAAAGACCACAGTCAGGACAGACCACAGTCAGGGCTGACCATAGTCAGGACAGACCACGTTCAGGACAGACCACAGTCAGGACAGTCCAAAGTCAGGACAGACCTCAGTCAGGACAGACGACAGTCTAGAAAGACCACAGTCAGGACAGACCACAGTCAGGGCTGTCCACAGTCAGGACAGACCACAGTCAGGGCTGACCACAGCCAGGACAGACCATAGACAGGACAGACCACAGTCAGGGCTGACGACAGTCAGGACAGACCACAGTCAGGGCTGAACACAGTCAGGACAGACCACAGTCAGGACAGACCACAGTCAGGACAGGCCACATTCAGGGCTGACCACAGTCAGGACAGAGCACAGTCAGGACAGACCTCAGTCAGGACAGACCACATTCAGGACAGAATACAGTCATGGCTGACCACAGTCAGGTCAGAACACAGTCAGGACAGACCACAGTCAGGGCTGACCACAGTCAGGACAGACCACAGTCAGGGCTGACCACAGTCAGGACAGACCACAGTCAGGGCTGACCACAGTCAGGGCTGACCACAGTCAGGATAGACCACAGAGAGGACAGACCACAGTCAGGGCTGACCACAGTCAGGACAGACCACAGTCAGGACAGACCACAGTCAGGGCTGACCACAGTCAGGGCTGACCACAGTCAGGACAGACCACAGTCAGGACAGACCACAGTCCGGGCTGACCACAGTCAGGACAGACCACAGTCAGGGCTGACCACAGTCAGGACAAACCACAGTCAGGGCTGACCACAGTAAGGGCTAACCACATTCAGGACAGACCACAGTCAGGACAGACCACAGTAAGGGCTGAACACAGTCAGGACAAACCACAGTCAGGGCTGACCACAGTCAGGACAGACCATTGTCTGGACAGACCACAGTCAGGTCAGACCACAGTCAGGGCTGACCAGAGTCAGGACAGACCATAGTCAGGACAGACCACAGTCATGACAGTCCACAGTCAGGACAGACCACAGTCAGGACAGACCATAGTCAGGACAGACCACAGTCATGACAGTCCACAGTCAGGACAGACCACAGTCAGGACAGACCACAGTCAGGACAGACCACAGTCAGGGCTGACCACAGTCAGGACAGACCACAGGCAGGTCTGACCTCAGTCAGGACAGACCACAGTCAGGTCTGACCACAGTCAGGACAGACCACAGTCAGGACAAACCACAGTCAGGGCTGACCACAGTCAGGGCTGACCACAGTCAGGACAGACCACAGACAGGACAGACCACAGTAAGGGCTGACCACAGTCAGGACAAACCACAGTCAGGGCTGACCACAGTCAGGACAGACCACAGTCAGGGCTGACCACAGTCAGGACAGTCCATAGTCAGGACAGTCCACAGTCAGGACAGACCACAGTCAGGGCTGACCACAGTCAGGACAGACCACAGTCTGGGCTGACCACAGTCAGGACAGACCACAGTGAGGACAGACCGCTGTCAGGACAGACAGCAGTCAGGACAAACCACAGTCAGGACAGACCACTGTCAGGGCTGACCAGAGTCAGGACAGACACAGTCAGGAAAGACCACAGTCAGGACAGACCACAGTCAGGGCTGACCATAGTCAGGACAGACCACGTTCAGGACAGACCACAGTCAGGACAGTCCAAAGTCAGGACAGACCTCAGTCAGGACAGACGACAGTCTAGAAAGACCACAGTCAGGACAGACCACAGTCAGGGCTGTCCACAGTCAGGACAGACCACAGTCAGGGCTGACCACAGCCAGGACAGACCATAGACAGGACAGACCACAGTCAGGGCTGACGACAGTCAGGACAGACCACAGTCAGGGCTGAACACAGTCAGGACAGACCACAGTCAGGACAGACCACAGTCAGGACAGGCCACATTCAGGGCTGACCACAGTCAGGACAGAGCACAGTCAGGACAGACCTCAGTCAGGACAGACCACATTCAGGACAGAATACAGTCATGGCTGACCACAGTCAGGTCAGAACACAGTCAGGACAGACCACAGTCAGGGCTGACCACAGTCAGGACAGACCACAGTCAGGGCTGACCACAGTCAGGACAGACCACAGTCAGGGCTGACCACAGTCAGGGCTGACCACAGTCAGGACAGACCATATTCAGGACAGTGCACAGTCAGGACAGACCACAGTCATGACAAACCACAGTCAGGACAGACCGCAGTCAGGACAGACCGCAGTCAGGACAGACCACAGTCAGGGCTGACCACAGTCAGGACAGACCACAGTTTGGGCTGACCACAGTCAGGACAGACCACAGTGAGGACAGACCGCAGTCAGGACAGACAGCAGTCAGGACGGACCACAGTCAGGGCTGACCAGAGTCAGGACAGACAAAGTCAGGACAGACCACAGTCAGGACAGACCACAGTCAGGGCTGACCATAGTCAGGACAGACCACATTCAGGACAGACCACAGTCAGGACAGTCCAAAGTCAGGACAGACCTCAGTCAGGACAGACCACAGTCTAGAAAGACCACAGTCAGGACAGACCACAGTCTAGAAAGACCACAGTCAGGACAGACCACAGTCAGGGCTGACCACAGCCAGGACAGACCATAGACAGGACAGACCACAGTCAGGGCTGACGACAGTCAGGACAGACCACAGTCAGGGCTGAACACAGTCAGGACAGACCACAGTCAGGACAGACCACAGTCAGGACAGGTCACAGTCAGGGCTGACCACAGTCAAGACAGAGCACAGTCAGGACAGACCTCAGTCAGGACAGACCACATTCAGGACAGAATACAGTCAGGGCTGACCACAGTCAGGTCAGAACACAGTCAGGGCTGTCCACAGTCTGGACAGACCACAGTCAGGACAGACCACAGTCAGGATAGACCACAGAGAGGACAGACCACAGTCAGGGCTGACCACAGTCAGGACAGACCACAGTCAGGACAGACCACAGTCAGGGCTGACCACAGTCAGGGCTGACCACAGTCAGGACAGACCACAGTCAGGACAGACCACAGTCTGGGCTGACCACAGTCAGGACAGACCACAGTCAGGGCTGACCACAGTCAGGACAAACCACAGTCAGGGCTGACCACAGTAAGGGCTAACCACATTCAGGACAGACCACAGTCAGGACAGACCACAGTAAGGGCTGAACACAGTCAGGACAAACCACAGTCAGGGCTGACCACAGTCAGGACAGACCATTGTCTGGACAGACCACAGTCAGGTCAGACCACAGTCAGGGCTGACCAGAGTCAGGACAGACCATAGTCAGGACAGACCACAGTCATGACAGTCCACAGTCAGGACAGACCACAGTCAGGACAGACCATAGTCAGGACAGACCACAGTCATGACAGTCCACAGTCAGGACAGACCACAGTCAGGACAGACCACAGTCAGGACAGACCACAGTCAGGACAGACCACAGTCAGGGCTGACCACAGTCAGGACAGACCACAGGCAGGTCTGACCTCAGTCAGGACAGACCACAGTCAGGTCTGACCACAGTCAGGACAGACCACAGTCAGGACAAACCACAGTCAGGGCTGACCACAGTCAGGGCTGACCACAGTCAGGACAGACCACAGACAGGACAGACCACAGTAAGGGCTGACCACAGTCAGGACAAACCACAGTCAGGGCTGACCACAGTCAGGACAGACCACAGTCAGGGCTTACCACAGTCAGGACAGACCATAGTCTGGACAGACCACAGTCGGGACAGACCACAGTCAGGGCTGACCACAGTCAGGACAGTCCATAGTCAGGACAGTCCACAGTCAGGACAGACCACAGTCAGGGCTGACCACAGTCAGGACAGACCACAGTCTGGGCTGACCACAGTCAGGACAGACCACAGTGAGGACAGACCGCTGTCAGGACAGACAGCAGTCAGGACAAACCACAGTCAGGACAGACCACTGTCAGGGCTGACCAGAGTCAGGACAGACACAGTCAGGAAAGACCACAGTCAGGACAGACCACAGTCAGGGCTGACCATAGTCAGGACAGACCACGTTCAGGACAGACCACAGTCAGGACAGTCCAAAGTCAGGACAGACCTCAGTCAGGACAGACGACAGTCTAGAAAGACCACAGTCAGGACAGACCACAGTCAGGGCTGTCCACAGTCAGGACAGACCACAGTCAGGGCTGACCACAGCCAGGACAGACCATAGACAGGACAGACCACAGTCAGGGCTGACGACAGTCAGGACAGACCACAGTCAGGGCTGAACACAGTCAGGACAGACCACAGTCAGGACAGACCACAGTCAGGACAGGCCACATTCAGGGCTGACCACAGTCAGGACAGAGCACAGTCAGGACAGACCTCAGTCAGGACAGACCACATTCAGGACAGAATACAGTCATGGCTGACCACAGTCAGGTCAGAACACAGTCAGGGCTGACCACAGTCTGGACAGACCACAGTCAGGACAGACCACAGTCAGGATAGACCACAGTGAGGACAGACCACAGTCAGGGCTGACCACAGTCAGGACAGACCACAGTCAGGACAGACGACATTCAGGACACTCCACAGTCAGGACAGTCCACAGTCAGGGCTGATCCTGTCAACACAGACAACAGTCAGGACAGACCACATTCAGGACAGACACAGTCAGGACAGACCACACACAGGACTGACCACAGTCAGGATAGACCACAGTCAGGACAGACCACAGTCACTACAGACCATAGTCAGGGCAGACAACAGTCAGGACAGACCACAGTCAGGGCTGACCACAGTCAGGACAGACCACAGTCAGGTCAGACCACAATCAGGACGGACCACAGTCAGGACGGACCACAGTCAGGGCTGACCACAGTCAGGGCTGACCACAGTCAGGACAGACCACAGCCAGGACAGACCACAGTCAGGACAGACACAGTCAGGACAGACCACAGTCAGGACAGACCACATTCAGGACAGACCACAGTCAGGACTGACCACAGTCAGGACAGACCACAGTCTGGGCTGACCACAGTCAGGACAGACCACAGTGAGGACAGACCGCTGTCAGGACAGACAGCAGTCAGGACAGACCACTGTCAGGGCTGACCAGAGTCAGGACAGACACAGTCAGGACAGACCACAGTCAGGACAGACAACAGTCAGGGCTGACCATAGTCAGGACAGACCACATTCAGGACAGACCACAGTCAGGACAGTCCAAAGTCAGGACAGACCTCAGTCAGGACAGACCACAGTCAGGGCTGTCCACAGTCAGGACAGACCACAGTCAGGGCTGACCACAGCCAGGACAGACCATAGACAGGACAGACCACAGTCAGGGCTGACGACAGTCAGGACAGACCACAGTCAGGGCTGAACACAGTCAGGACAGACCACAGTCAGTACAGACCACAGTCAGGACAGGCCACAGTCAGGGCTGACCACAGTCAGGACAGAGCACAGTCAGGACAGACCTCAGTCAGGACAGACCACATTCAGGACAGAATACAGTCATGGCTGACCACAGTCAGGTCAGAACACAGTCAGGGCTGACCACAGTCTGGACAGACCACAGTCAGGACAGACCACAGTCAGGATAGACCACAGTGAGGACAGACCACAGTCAGGGCTGACCACAGTCAGGACAGACCACAGTCAGGACAGACGACATTCAGGACACTAAACAGTCAGGACAGTCCACAGTCAGGGCTGATCCTGTCAACACAGATAACAGTCAGGACAGACCACATTCAGGACAGACCACAGTCAGGACAGTCCAAAGTCAGGACAGACCTCAGTCAGGACAGACCACAGTCTAGAAAGACCACAGTCAGGACAGACCATAGTCAGGGCAGACAACAGTCAGGACAGACCACAGTCAGGGCTGACCACAGTCAGGACAGACCACAGTCAGGTCAGACCACAATCAGGACGGACCACAGTCTGGACGGACCACAGTCAGGGCTGACCACAGTCAGGGCTGACCACAGTCAGGACAGACCACAGCCAGGACAGACCACAGTCAGGACAGACACAGTCAGGACAGACCACAGTCAGGACAGACCACAGTCAGGACAGACCACAGTCAGGGCTGACCACAGTCAGCACAGACCACAGTCAGGGCTGACCACAGTCAGGACAGACCACAGTGAGGACAGACCACAGTCAGGGCTGACCACAGTCAGGACAGGCCACAGTCAGGACAGACACCGTCAGGACAGACCACAGTCAGGACTGACCACAGTCAGGACAGACCACAGTCAGGTCAGACCGCAGTCAAGACAGACCACAGTCAGGACAGACCACAGTCAGGACTGACCACAGCCAGTACAGACCACAGTCAGGACAGACCACAGTCTGGTCAGACCACAGTCAGGTCAGACCACAGTCAGGGCTGACCAAAGACAGAGATGACCACAGTCAGGGCTGACCAAAGTCAGGAAAGACCACAGTCAGGACAGACCCAGTCTGGACAGACCCCAGTCAGGAAAGTCCACTTGCAGGGCTGACCACAGTCCGGACAGACCACAGTCAGGACAGACCACAGTCAGGGCTGACCTCAGTCAGGACAGACCACAGTCAGGACAGACCACAGTCAGATCAGACCACAGTCAGGACAGACCACAGTCAGGACAGACCACAGTCAGGGACGACCACAGTCAGGGCTGACCAGAGTCAGGACAGACCACAGTCAGGACAGACACAGTCAGGACAGACCACAGTCAGGTCAGACCACAGTCAGGACAGTCCACAGTCAGGACAGACCACAGTCAGGACAGACCACTGTCAGGACCGACCACAGTCAGGGCTGAACTCAGTCAGGACAGACCACAGTCAGGGCTGACCACAGACAGAGATAACCACAGTCAGGGCTGACCACAGTCAGGAAAGACCACAGTCAGGACAGACCACAGTCAGGTCATACCACAGTCAGGACAAACCACAGTCAGGACAGACCTCAGTCTGGACAGACCACAGTCAGGACAGACCACAGTCAGGGCTGACCACAGTCAAGACAGACCACAGTCAGGGCGGAACACAGTCAGGACAGACCACAGTCAGGACAGACAACAGTCAGGACAGACCACAGTCAGGACAGACCACAGTCAGGGCAGACCACAGTCAGGGCTGACCACAGTCAGGACAGACCACAGGCACCGCTGACCACAGTCAGGACAGACCACAGTCAGGACAGACCACATACAGGACAGTCCACAGTCAGGGCTGACCACAAACGGGACAGACCACAGTCAGGACAGACCACAGTCAGGACAGACCACAGTCAGAACAAATCACAGTCAGTGCTGACCACAGTCAGGGCTGACCACAGTCAGGACAGACCACAGTCAGGACAAACCACAGTCAGGGCTGACCACAGTCAGGGCTGACCACAGTCAGGACAGACCACAGTCAGGACAAAACACAGTCAGGGCTGACCACAGTCAGGGCTGACCACAGTCAGGGCTGACCACAGTCAGGACAGACCACAGTCAGGGCTGACCACAGTCAGGGCTGACCACAGTCAGGACAGACCACGGTCATGACAAACCACAGTCAGGACAGACCACAGTCAGGACAGACACAGTCAGGACAGACCACAGTCAGGACAGACCACAGTCAGGGCCGCCCACAGTCAGGGCCGAACAGAGTCAGGACAGACCACACTCAGGACAGACCACAGTCAGGACAGACAACAGTCAGGACAGACCACAGTCCGATCTGACCACAGTCAGGACAGACCACAGTCAGGACAGACGACAGTCAGGGCCGACCAGAGTCAGAACAGACCACAGTCAGGACAGACCACAGTCAGGACAGACAACAGTCAGGACAGACCACATTCAGGGCCGACCACAGTCAGGGCCGACCAGAGTCATGACAGACCACAGTCAGGACAGACCACAGTCAGGGCTGACCACAGTCAGGGCTGACCACAGTCAGGACAGACCACAGTCAGGGCTGACCACAGTCAGGACAAACCACAGTCAGGGCTGACCACAGTCAGGGCTGACCACATTCAGGACAGACCACAGTCAGGACAGACCACGATAAGGGCTGACCACAGTCAGGACAAACCACAGTCAGGGCTGACCACAGTCAGGACAGACCATAGTCTGGACAGACCACAGTCAGGACAGACCACAGTCAGGGCTGACCACAGTCAGGACAGACCATAGTCAGGACAGACCACAGTCATGACAGTCCACAGTCAGGACAGACAAGAGTCAGGACAGACCACAGTCAGGACAGACCACAGTCAGGACAGACCACAGTCAGGGCCGACCAGAGTCAGGACAGACCACAGTCTGGACAGACCACAGTCAGGACAGACAAGAGTCAGGACAGACCACAGATAGGACAGACCACAGGCAGGTCTGACTTCAGTCAGGACAGAACACATTCAGGGCTGACCACAAACGGGACAGACCACAGTCAGGGCTGACCACAGTCAGGATAGACCACAGTCAGGTCTGACCACAGTCAGGACAGACCACAGTCAGGACAAACCACAGTCAGGGCTGACCACAGTCAGGGCTGACCACAGTCAGGACAAACCACAGTCAGGGCTGACCACTTTCAGGACAGACCACAGTCAGGGCTGAGCACAGTCAGGACAGACCATAGTCAGGACAGACCACAGTCGGGACAGACCACAGTCAGGGATGACCACAGACAGGACAGACCATAGTCAGGACAGACCACAGTCAGGACAGACACAGTCAGGACAGACCACACTCAGGACTGACCACAGTCAGGATAGACCACAGTCAGGACAGACCACAGTCACTACAGACCATCGTCAGGGCAGACCACAGTCAGGACAGACGACAGTCAGGACAGACCACAGTCAGGACAGACCACAGTCAGGACAGACCACAGTCAGGTCAGACTAAAGTCAGGACGGACCACAGTCAGGACGGACCACAGTCATGGCTGACCACAGTCAGGACAGACCACATCCAGGACAGACCACAGTCAGGACAGACACAGTCAGGACAGACCACAATCAGGACAGACCACAGTCAGGGCCGCCCACAGTCAGGGCCGAACAGAGTCAGGACAGACCACACTCAGGACAGACCACACTCAGGACAGACCACAGTCAGGACAGACAACAGTCACGACAGACCACAGTCCGATCAGACCACAGTCAGTACAGACCACAGTCAGGACAGACGACAGTCAGGGCCGACCAGAGTCAGAACAGAACACAGTCAGGACAGACCACAGTCAGGACAGACCACAGTCAGGACAGACCACAGTCAGGGTCGACCACAGTCAGGGCCGACCAGAGTCATGACAGAAAACAGTCAGGACAGACCACAGTCAGGGCTGACCACAGTCAGGGCTGACCACAGTCAGGACAGACCACAGTCAGGACAGACCACAGTCTGGGCTGACCACAGTCAGGACAGACCACAGTCAGGGCTGACCACAGTCAGGACAAACCACAGTCAGGGCTGACCACAGTCAGGGCTGACCACATTCAGGACAGACCACAGTCAGGACAGACCATAGTCTGGACAGACCACAGTCAGGACAGACTACAGTCAGGGCTGACCACAGTCAGGACAGACCATAGTCAGGACAGACCACAGTCATGACAGTCCACAGTCAGGACAGACCACCGTCAGGACAGACCGCAGTCAGGACAGATCACTGTCAGGGTTGACCACAGTCAGGACAGACCACAGTCTGGGCTGACCACAGGCATGACAGACCACTGTCAGGACAGAACGCAGTCAGGACAGACCGCAGTCAGCGCTGACCACATTCAGGACAGACCACAGTCAGGGCTGACCACAGTCAGGACAGACCACAGTCAGGGCTGACCACATTCAGGACAGACCACAGTCAGGGCTGACCACAGTCAGGACAGACCACAGTCAGGGCTGACCACAGTCAGGACAGACCACAGTCAGGGCTGACCACAGTCAGGACAGACCACAGTCAGGGCTGACCACAGTCAGGGCTGACCACAGTCAGGACAGACCATATTCAGGACAGTGCACAGTCAGGACAGACCACAGTCATGACAAACCACAGTCAGGACAGACCGCAGTCAGGACAGACCGCAGTCAGGACAGACCACAGTCAGGGCTGACCACAGTCAGGACAGACCACAGTTTGGGCTGACCACAGTCAGGACTGACCACAGTGAGGACAGACCGCAGTCAGGACAGACAGCAGTCAGGACAGACCACAGTCAGGGCTGACCAGAGTCAGGACAGACAAAGTCAGGACAGACCACAGTCAGGACAGACCACAGTCAGGGCTGACCATAGTCAGGACAGACCACATTCAGGACAGACCACAGTCAGGACAGTCCAAAGTCAGGACAGACCTCAGTCAGGACAGACCACAGTCTAGAAAGACCACAGTCAGGACAGACCACAGTCAGGGCTGTCCACAGTCAGGACAGACCACAGTCAGGGCTGACCACAGCCAGGACAGACCATAGACATGACAGACCACAGTCAGGGCTGACGACAGTCAGGACAGACCACAGTCAGGGCTGAACACAGTCAGGACAGACCACAGTCAGTACAGACCACAGTCAGGACAGGCCACAGTCAGGGCTGACCACAGTCAGGACAGAGCACAGTCAGGACAGACCTCAGTCAGGACAGACCACATTCAGGACAGAATACAGTCATGGCTGACCACAGTCAGGTCAGAACACAGTCAGGGCTGACCACAGTCTGGATAGACCACAGTCAGGACAGACCACAGTCAGGATAGACCACAGTGAGGACAGACCACAGTCAGGGCTGACCACAGTCAGGGCTGACCACAGTCAGGACAGACCACAGCCAGGACAGACCACAGTCAGGACAGACACAGTCAGGACAGACCACAGTCAGGACAGACCACAGTCAGGACAGACCACAGTCAGCACAGACCACAGTCAGGGCTGACCACAGTCAGGACAGACCACAGTGAGGACAGACCACAGTCAGGGCTGACCACAGTCAGGACAGACCACAGTCAGGACAGACACCGTCAGGACAGACCACAGTCAGGACTGACCACAGTCAGGACAGACCACAGTCAGGTCAGACCGCAGTCAAGACAGACCACAGTCAGGACAGACCACAGTCAGGACAGACCACAGTCAGGTCAGACCACAGTCTGGTCAGACCACAGTCAGGTCAGACCACAGTCAGGGCTGACCAAAGACAGAGATGACCACAGTCAGGGCTGACCAAAGTCAGGAAAGACCACAGTCAGGACAGACCCAGTCTGGACAGACCCCAGTCAGGAAAGTCCACTGGCAGGGCTGACCACAGTCCGGACAGACCACAGTCAGGACAGACCACAGTCAGGACAGACCACAGTCAGATCAGACCACAGTCAGGACAGACCACAGTCAGGACAGACCACAGTCAGGGCCGACCACAGTCAGGGCTGACCAGAGTCAGGACAGACCACAGTCAGGACAGACACAGTCAGGACAGACCACAGTCAGGTCAGACCACAGTCAGGACAGTCCACAGTCAGGACAGACCACAGTCAGGACAGACCACTGTCAGGACCGACCACAGTCAGGGCTGAACTCAGTCAGGACAGACCACAGTCAGGGCTGACCACAGTCAGAGATAACCACAGTCAGGGCTGACCACAGTCAGGAAAGACCACAGTCAGGACAGACCACAGTCAGGTCATACCACAGTCAGGACAAACCACAGTCAGGACAGACCTCAGTCTGGACAGACCACAGTCAGGACAGACCACAGTCAGGGCTGACCACAGTCAAGACAGACCACAGTCAGGGCGGAACACAGTCAGGACAGACCACAGTCAGGACAGACAACAGTCAGGACAGACCACAGTCAGGACAGACCACAGTCTGGACAGACCACAGTCAGGGCAGACAACAGTCAGGTCAGACCACAGTCAGGACAGACCACAGTCAGGGCTGACCACAGTCAGGACAGACCACAGGCACCGCTGACCACAGTCAGGACAGACCACAGTCAGGACAGACCACATACAGGACAGTCCACAGTCAGGGCTGACCACAAACGGGACAGACCACAGTCAGGACAGACCACAGTCAGGACAGACCACAGTCAGGACAAATCACAGTCAGTGCTGACCACAGTCAGGGCTGACCACAGTCAGGACAGACCACTGTCAGGACGGACCACAGTCAGGGCTGACCACAGTCAGGGCTGACCACAGTCAGGACAGACCACAGTCAGGACAAAACACAGTCAGGGCTGACCACAGTCAGGGCTGACCACAGTCAGGGCTGACCACAGTCAGGACAGACCACAGTCAGGACAGACCACAGTCAGGGCTGACCACAGTCAGGACAGACCACGGTCATGACAAACCACAGTCAGGACAGACCGCAGTCAGGACAGACCGCAGTCAGGTTCTGACCACAGACAGGACAGACCACAGTCTGGGCTGACCACAGTCATGACAGACCACAGTCAGGACAGAACGCAGTCAGGACAGACCGCAGTCAGGACAGACCGCAGTCAGGGCTGACCACAGTCAGGACAGACCACAGTCAGGAGAGACCACAGTCAGGACAGACCACAGTCAGGACAGACCACAGTCAGGGCTGACCACAGTCAGGACAGACCACAGTCAGGGCTGACCACAGTCAGGACAGACCACAGTCAGGGCTGACCACAGACAGAGATGACCACAGTCAGGGCTGACCACAGTCAGGAAAGACCACAGTCAGGACAGACCCAGTCTGGACAGACCAATGTCAGGAAAGTCCACTGGCAGGGCTGACCACAGTCCGGACAGACCACAGTCAGGACAGACCACAGTCAGGACAGACCACAGTCAGATCAGACCACAGTCAGGACAGACCACAGTCAGGACAGACCACAGTCAGGGCCGACCACAGTCGGGGCTGACCAGAGTCTGACCAGACCACAGTCAGGACAGACAATAGTCAGGACAGACCACAGTCAGGACAGACCACAGTCAGGACAGACAACAGTCAGGACAGACCACAGTCAGGACAGACCACAGTCAGGGCTGACCACAGTCAGGGCTGACCACAGTCAGGACAGACCACAGGCAGGGCTGACCACAGTCAGGACAGACCACATTCAGGACAGACCACAGTCAGGACAGTCCAAAGTCAGGGCTGACCACAAACGGGACAGACCACAGTCAGGACAGACCACAGTCAGGACAGACCACAGTCAGGACAGACCACAGTCAGGGCTGACAACGGTCAGGACAGACCACAGTCAGGTCAGACCACAATCAGGACGGACCACAGTCAGGACGGACCACAGTCAGGGCTGACCACAGTCAGGGCTGACCACAGTCAGGACAGACCACAGCCAGGACAGACCACAGTCAGGACAGACACAGTCAGGACAGACCACAGTCAGGACAGACCACAGTCAGGACAGACCACAGTCAGGGCTGACCACAGTCAGCACAGACCACAGTCAGGGCTGACCACAGTCAGGACAGACCACAGTGAGGACAGACCACAGTCAGGGCTGACCACAGTCAGGACAGACCACAGTCAGGACAGACACCGTCAGGACAGACCACAGTCAGGTCAGACCACAGTCAGGACAGACCACAGTCAGGACAGACCACAGTCAGGTCAGACCACAGTCAGGACTGACCACAGCCAGTACAGACCACAGTCAGGACAGACCACAGTCTGGTCAGACCACAGTCAGGTCAGACCACAGTCAGGGCTGACCAAAGACAGAGATGACGACAGTCAGGTCTGACCAAAGTCAGGAAAGACCACAGTCAGGACAGA
Source organism: Isurus oxyrinchus (assembly GCA_026770705.1). Taxonomy (NCBI): domain Eukaryota; kingdom Metazoa; phylum Chordata; class Chondrichthyes; order Lamniformes; family Lamnidae; genus Isurus; species Isurus oxyrinchus. Next base: position 140,701 of record JANJGN010000629.1, read on the forward strand.
CCCAGTCTGGACAGACCCCAGTCAGGAAAGTCCACTGGCAGGGCTGACCACAGTCCGGACAGACCACAGTCAGGACAGACCACAGTCAGGACAGACCACAGTCAGATCAGACCACAGTCAGGACAGACCACAGTCAGGACAGACCACAGTCAGGGCCGACCACAGTCAGGGCTGACCAGAGTCAGGACAGACCACAGTCAGGACAGACACAGTCAGGACAGACCACAGTCAGGTCAGACCACAGTCAGGACAGTCCACAGTCAGGACAGACCACAGTCAGGACAGACCACTGTCAGGACCGACCACAGTCAGGGCTGAACTCAGTCAGGACAGACCACAGTCAGGTCTGACCACAGTCAGAGATAACCACAGTCAGGGCTGACCACAGTCAGGAAAGACCACAGTCAGGACAGACCACAGTCAGATCATACCACAGTCAGGACAAACCACAGTCAGGACAGACCACAGTCAGGTCTGACCACAGTCAGAGATAACCACAGTCAGGGCTGACCACAGTCAGGACAGACCACAGTCAGGACAGACCACAGTCAGGGCTGACCACAGTCAAGACAGACCACAGTCAGGGCGGAACACAGTCAGGACAGACCACAGTCAGGACAGACAACAGTCAGGACAGACCACAGTCAGGACAGACCACAGTCTGGACAGACCACAGTCAGGGCAGACAACAGTCAGGTCAGACCACAGTCAGGACAGACCACAGTCAGGGCTGACCACAGTCAGGACAGACCACAGGCACCGCTGACCACAGTCAGGACAGACCACAGTCAGGACAGACCACAGTCAGGACAAATCACAGTCAGTGCTGACCACAGTCAGGGCTGACCACAGTCAGGACAGACCACTGTCAGGACAAACCACAGTCAGGGCTGACCACAGTCAGGGCTGACCACAGTCAGGACAGACCACAGTCAGGACAAAACACAGTCAGGGCTGACCACAGTCAGGGCTGACCACAGTCAGGACAGACCACAGTCAGGACAGACCACAGTCAGGGCTGACCACAGTCAGGGCTGACCACAGTCAGGACAGACCACGGTCATGAGAAACCACAGTCAGGACAGACCACAGTCAGGACAGACCGCAGTCAGGTTCTGACCACAGACAGGACAGACCACAGTCTGGGCTGACCACAGTCATGACAGACCACAGTCAGGACAGAACGCAGTCAGGACAGACCGCAGTCAGGACAGACCGCAGTCAGGGCTGACCACAGTCAGGACAGACCACAGTCAGGAGAGACCACAGTCAGGACAGACCACAGTCAGGACAGACCACAGTCAGGGCTGACCACAGTCAGGACAGACCACAGTCAGGGCTGACCACAGTCAGGACAGACCACAGTCAGGGCTGACCACAGACAGAGATGACCACAGTCAGGGCTGACCACAGTCAGGAAAGACCACAGTCAGGACAGACCCTGTCTGGACAGACCAATGTCAGGAAAGTCCACTGGCAGGGCTGACCACAGTCCGGACAGACCACAGTCAGGACAGACCACAGTCAGGACAGACCACAGTCAGATCAGACCACAGTCAGGACAGACCACAGTCAGGACAGACCACAGTCAGGGCCGACCACAGTCGGGGCTGACCAGAGTCTGACCAGACCACAGTCAGGACAGACAATAGTCAGGACAGACCACAGTCAGGACAGACCACAGTCAGGACAGACAACAGTCAGGACAGACCACAGTCAGGACAGACCACAGTCAGGGCTGACCACAGTCAGGGCTGACCACAGTCAGGACAGACCACAGGCAGGGCTGACCACAGTCAGGACAGACCACATTCAGGACAGACCACAGTCAGGACAGTCCAAAGTCAGGGCTGACCACAAACGGGACAGACCACAGTCAGGACAGACCACAGTCAGGACAGACCACAGTCAGGACAGACCACAGTCAGGGCTGACAACGGTCAGGACAGACCACAGTCAGGTCAGACCACAATCAGGACGGACCACAGTCAGGACGGACCACAGTCAGGGCTGACCACAGTCAGGGCTGACCACAGTCAGGACAGACCACAGCCAGGACAGACCACAGTCAGGACAGACACAGTCAGGACAGACCACAGTCAGGACAGACCACTGTCAGGACAGACCACAGTCAGGGCTGACCACAGTCAGCACAGACCACAGTCAGGGCTGACCACAGTCAGGACAGACCACAGTGAGGACAGACCACAGTCAGGGCTGACCACAGTCAGGACAGACCACAGTCAGGACAGACACCGTCAGGACAGACCACAGTCAGGACTGACCACAGTCAGGACAGACCACAGTCAGGACAGACCACAGTCAGGTCAGACCGCAGTCAAGACAGACCACAGTCAGGACAGACCACAGTCAGGACAGACCACAGTCAGGGATGACCACAGACAGGACAGGCCACAGTCAGGACTGACCACAGTCAGGACAGACCACAGTCAGGTCAGACCACAGTCAGGACTGACCACAGCCTGTACAGACCAGAGTCAGGACAGACCACAGTCTGGTCAGACCACAGTCAGGTCAGACCACAGTCAGGGCTGACCAAAGACAGAGATGACCACAGTCAGGGCTGACCAAAGTCAGGAAAGACCACAGTCAGGACAGACCCAGTCTGGACAGACCCCAGTCAGGACAGACCACAGTCAGAGCTGACCTCAGTCAGGACAGACCACAGTCAGGACAGACCACAGTCAGATCAGACCACAGTCAGGACAGACCACAGTTAGGACAGACCACAGTCAGGGCCGACCACAGTCAGGGCTGACCAGAGTCAGGACAGACCACAGTCAGGACAGACCACAGTCAGGACAGACACAGTCAGGACAGACCACAGTCAGGTCAGACCACAGTCAGGACAGTCCACAGTCAGGACAGACCACATTCAGGGCTGAACTCAGTCAGGACTGAACACAGTCAGGGCTGACCGCAGTCAGGACAGACCACAGTCAGGGCTGACCACAGTCAGGAAAGACCACAGTCAGGACAGTCCACAGTCAGGTCATACCACAGTCAGGACAAACCACAGTCAGGACAGACCTCAGTCTGGACAGACCACAGTCAGGACGGACCACAGTCAGGGCTGACCACAGTCAAGACAGACCACAGTCAGGGCTGACCACAGTCAGGACAGACCACAGTCAGGGCTGACCACAGTCAGGACAGACCACAGTCAGGGCTGACCACAGACAGAGATGACCACAGTCAGGGCTGACCACAGTCAGGAAAGACCACAGTCAGGACAGACCCAGTCTGGACAGACCAATGTCAGGAAAGTCCACTGGCAGGGCTGACCACAGTCCGGACAGACCACAGTCAGGACAGACCACAGTCAGGACAGACCACAGTCAGATCAGACCACAGTCAGGACAGACCACAGTCAGGACCGACCACAGTCAGGGCTGAACTCAGTCAGGACTGAACACAGTCAGGGCTGACCGCAGTCAGGACAGACCACAGTCAGGGCTGACCACAGTCAGGAAAGACCACAGTCAGGACAGACCACAGTCAGGTCATACCACAGTCAGGACAAACCACAGTCAGGACAGACCTCAGTCTGGACAGACCACAGTCAGGACGGACCACAGTCAGGGCTGACCACAGTCAAGACAGACCACAGTCAGGGCTGACCACAGTCAGGACAGACCACAGTCAGGGCTGACCACAGTCAGGACAGACCACAGTCAGGGCTGACCACAGACAGAGATGACCACAGTCAGGGCTGACCACAGTCAGGAAAGACCACAGTCAGGACAGACCCAGTCTGGACAGACCAATGTCAGGAAAGTCCACTGGCAGGGCTGACCACAGTCCGGACAGACCTCAGTCAGGACAGACCACAGTCAGGACAGACCACAGTCCGATCAGACCACAGTCAGGACAGACCACAGTCAGGACAGACCACAGTCAGGTCCGACCACAGTCGGGGCTGACCAGAGTCTGACCAGACCACAGTCAGGACAGACAATAGTCAGGACAGACCACAGTCAGGACAGACCACAGTCAGGACAGACAACAGTCAGGGCCGACCACAGTCGGGGCTGACCAGAGTCTGACCAGACCACAGTCAGGACAGACAATAGTCAGGACAGACCACAGTCAGGACAGACCACAGTCAGGGCAGACCACAGTCAGGGCTGACCACAGTCAGGACTGACCACAGGCAGGGCTGACCACAGTCAGGACAGACCACAGTCAGGACAGACCACAGTCAGGACAGTCCACAGTCAGGGCTGACCACAAACGGGACAGACCACAGTCAGGACAGACCACAGTCAGGACAGACCACAGTCAGGACAGACAATAGTCAGGACAGACCACAGTCAGGACAGACCACAGTCAGGACAGACAACAGTCAGGACAGACCACAGTCAGGACAGACCACAGTCAGGGCTGACCACAGTCAGGACAGACCACAGGCAGGGCTGACCACAGTCAGGACAGACCACAGTCAGGACAGACCACAGTCCGGACAGTCCACAGTCAGGGCTGACCACAAACGGGACAGACCACAGTCAGGACAGACCACAGTCAGGACAGACCACAGACAGGACAGACCACAGTCAGGACAGACCACAGTCAGGGCTGACCACAGTCAGGACAGACCACAGTCAGGACAAACCACAGTCAGGGCTGACCACAGTCAGGACAGACCACAGTCAGGACAGACCACAGTCAGGACTGACCACAGTCAGGGCTGACAACGGTCAGGACAGACCACAGTCAGGTCAGACCACAATCAGGACGGACCACAGTCAGGACGGACCACAGTCAGGGCTGACCACAGTCAGGGCTGACCACAGTCAGGACAGACCACAGCCAGGACAGACCACAGTCAGGACAGACACAGTCAGGACAGACCACAGTCAGGACAGACCACAGTCAGGACAGACCACAGTCAGGGCTGACCACAGTCAGCACAGACCACAGTCAGGGCTGACCACAGTCAGGACAGACCACAGTGAGGACAGACCACAGTCAGGGCTGACCACAGTCAGGACAGACCACAGTCAGGACAGACACCGTCAGGACAGACCACAGTCAGGACTGACCACAGTCAGGACAGACCACAGTCAGGACAGACCACAGTCAGGTCAGACCACAGTCAGGACTGACCACAGCCAGTACAGACCACAGTCAGGACAGACCACAGTCTGGTCAGACCACAGTCAGGTCAGATCACAGTCAGGGCTGACCAAAGACAGAGATGACCACAGTCAGGGCTGACCAAAGTCAGGAAAGACCACAGTCAGGACAGACCCAGTCTGGACAGACCCCAGTCAGGAAAGTCCACTGGCAGGGCTGACCACAGTCCGGACAGACCACAGTCAGGACAGACCACAGTCAGGGCTGACCTCAGTCAGGACAGACCACAGTCAGGACAGACCACAGTCAGATCAGACCACAGTCAGGACAGACCACAGTCAGGACAGACCACAGTCAGGGACGACCACAGTCAGGGCTGACCAGAGTCAGGACAGACCACAGTCAGGACAGACACAGTCAGGACAGACCACAGTCAGGTCAGACCACAGTCAGGACAGTCCACAGTCAGGACAGACCACAGTCAGGACAGACCACTGTCAGGACCGACCACAGTCAGGGCTGAACTCAGTCAGGACTGAACACAGTCAGGGCTGACCGCAGTCAGGACAGACCACAGTCAGGGCTGACCACAGACAGAGATAACCACAGTCAGGGCTGACCACAGTCAGGAAAGACCACAGTCAGGACAGACCACAGTCAGGTCATACCACAGTCAGGACATACCACAGTCAGGACAGACCACAGTCTGGACAGACCACAGTCAGGACAGACCACAGTCAAGGCTGACCACAGTCAAGACAGACCACAGTCAGGGCGGACCACAGTCAGGACAGACCACAGTCAGGACAGACAACAGTCTGGACAGACCACAGTCAGGACAGACCACAGTCTGGGCAGACCACAGTCAGGGCAGACAACAGTCAGGTCAGACCACAGTCAGGACAGACCACAGTCAGGGCTGACCACAGTCAGGACAGACCACAGGCACCGCTGACCACAGTCAGGACAGACCACAGTCAGGACAGACCACATACAGGACAGTCCACAGTCAGGGCTGACCACAAACGGGACAGACAACAGTCAGGACAGACCACAGTCAGGACAAATCACAGTCAGTGCTGACCACAGTCAGGGCTGACCACAGTCAGGACAGACCACAGTCAGGACAAACCACAGTCAGGGCTGACCACAGTCAGGGCTGACCACAGTCAGAACAGACCACAGTCAGGACAAAACACAGTCAGGGCTGACCACAGTCAGGGCTGACCACAGTCAGGACAGACCACAGTCAGGACAAACCACAGTCAGGGCTGACCACAGTCAGGGCTGACCACAGTCAGGACAGACCACAGTCAGGACAGACCGCAGTCAGGACAGACCGCAGACAGGGCTGACCACAGTCAGGACAGACCACAGTCTGGGCTGACCACAGTCATGACAGACCACAGTCAGGACAGAACGCAGTCAGGACAGACCGCAGTCAGGACAGACCGCAGTCAGGACAGACCAGTCAGGGCTGACCACAGTCAGGACAGACCACAGTCAGGGCTCACCACAGTCAGGACAGACCACAGTCTGGACAGACCACTGTCAGGACAAACAGTCAGGACAGACCACAGTCAGGACAGACCACATTCAGGGCTGACCACAGTCAGGACACACCACAGGCAGGGCTGACCACAGTCAGGACAGACCACAGTCAGGACAGACCACAGTCAGGGCTGACCACAAACGGGACAGACCACAGTCAGGACAGACCGCAGTCAGGACAGACCGCCGTCAGGTTCTGACCACAGACAGGACAGACCACAGTCTGGGCTGACAACAGTCATGACAGACCACAGTCAGGACAGAACGCAGTCAGGACAGACCGCAGTCAGGACAGACCGCAGTCAGGGCTGACCACAGTCAGGAGAGACCACAGTCAGGACAGACCACAGTCAGGACAGACCACAGTCAGGGCTGACCACAGTCAGGACAGACCACAGTCAGGGCTGACCACAGTCAGGACAGACCACAGTCAGGGCTGACCACAGACAGAGATGACCACAGTCAGGGCTGACCACAGTCAGGAAAGACCACAGTCAGGACAGACCCAGTCTGGACAGACCAATGTCAGGAAAGTCCACTGGCAGGGCTGACCACAGTCCGGACAGACCACAGTCAGGACAGACCACAGTCAGGGCTGACCACAGTCAGGACAGACCACAGTCAGGACAGACCACAGTCAGGACAGACCACAGTCAGATCAGACCACAGTCAGGACAGACCACAGTCAGGACAGACCACAGTCAGGGCCGACCACAGTCGGGGCTGACCAGAGTCTGACCAGACCACAGTCAGGACAGACAATAGTCAGGACAGACCACAGTCAGGACAGACCACAGTCAGGACAGACAACAGTCAGGACAGACCACAGTCAGGGCAGACCACAGTCAGGGCTGACCACAGTCAGGACAGACCACAGGCAGGGCTGACCACAGTCAGGACAGACCACAGTCAGGACAGACCACAGTCAGGACAGTCCACAGTCAGTGCTGACCACAAACGGGACAGACCACAGTCAGGACAGACCACAGTCAGGACAGACCACAGTCAGGACAAACCACAGTCAGGGCTGACCACAGTCAGGACTGACCACAGACAGGACAGACCACAGTCAGGACAGACCACAGTCAGGGCTGACCACAGTCAGGACAGACCACAGTCAGGACAGACCACAGTCAGGACAAACCACAGTCAGGGCTGACCACAGTCAGGACAGACCACAGTCAGGACAGACCACAGTCAGGACTGACCACAGTCAGGGCTGACAACAGTCAGGACAGACCACAGTCAGGTCAGACCACAATCAGGACGGAACACAGTCAGGACGGACCACAGTCAGGGCTGACCACAGTCAGGGCTGACCACAGTCAGGACAGACCACAGCCAGGACAGACCACAGTCAGGACAGACACAGTCAGGACAGACCACAGACAGGACAGACCACAGTCAGGACAGACCACAGTCAGGGCTGACCACAGTCAGCACAGACCACAGTCAGGGCTGACCATAGTCAGGACAGACCACAGTGAGGACAGACCACAGTCAGGGCTGACCACAGTCAGGACAGACCACAGTCAGGACAGACACCGTCAGGACAGACCACAGTCAGGACTGACCACAGTCAGGACAGACCACAGTCAGGACAGACCACAGTCAGGTCAGACCGCAGTCAAGACAGACCACAGTCAGGACAGACCACAGTCAGGACAGACCACAGTCAGGTCAGACCACAGTCAGGAAGACCACAGTCTGGTCAGACCACAGTCAGGTCAGACCACAGTCAGGGCTGACCAAAGTCAGGAAAGACCACAGTCCGGACAGACCCAGTCTGGACAGACCCCAGTCAGGAAAATCCACTGGCAGGGCTGACCACAGTCCGGACAGACCACAGTCAGGACAGACCACAGTCACGGCTGACCTCAGTCAGGACAGACCACAGTCAGGACAGACCACAGTCAGATCAGACCACAGTCAGGACAGACCACAGTCAGGACAGACCACAGTCAGGGCCGACCACAGTCAGGGCTGAACAGAGTCAGGACAGACCACAGTCAGGACAGACACAGTCAGGACAGACCACAGTCAGGTCAGACCACAGTCAGGACAGTCCACAGTCAGGACAGACCACAGTCAGGACAGACCACTGTCAGGACCGACCACAGTCAGGGCTGAACTCAGTCAGGACTGAACACAGTCAGGGCTGACCGCAGTCAGGACAGACCACAGTCAGGGCTGACCACAGTCAGGAAAGACCACAGTCAGGACAGACCACAGTCAGGTCATACCACAGTCAGGACAGACCACAGTCAGCACAGACCACAGTCTGGACAGACCACAGTCAGGACAGACCACAGTCAGGGCTGACCACAGTCAAGACAGACCACAGTCAGGGCGGACCACAGTCAGGACAGACCACAGACAGGACAGACAACAGTCAGGACAGACCACAGTCAGGACAGACCACAGTCTGGACAGACCAGAGTCAGGGCAGACAACAGTCAGGTCAGACCACAGTCAGGACAGACCACAGTCAGGGCTGACCACAGTCAGGACAGACCACAGGCACCGCTGACCACAGTCAGGACAGACCACAGTCAGGACAGACCACATACAGGACAGTCCACAGTCAGGGCTGACCACAAACGGGACAGACCACAGTCAGGACAGACCACAGTCAGGACAGACCGCAGTCAGGACAGACCACAGTCAGGGCTGACCACAGTCAGGACAGACCACAGTCAGGACAAATCACAGTCAGTGCTGACCACAGTCAGGGCTGACCACAGTCAGGACAGACCACAGTCAGGACAGACCACAGTCAGGGCTGACCACAGTCAGGGCTGACCACAGTCAGGACAGACCACAGTCAGGACAGACCACAGTCAGGACAGTCCACAGTCAGTGCTGACCACAAACAGGACAGACCACAGTCAGGACAGACCACAGTCAGGACAGACCACAGTCAGGACAAACCACAGTCAGGGCTGACCACAGTCAGGGCTGACCACAGACAGGACAGACCACAGTCAGGACAGACCACAGTCAGGGCTGACCACAGTCAGGACAGACCACAGTCAGGACAGACCACAGTCAGGACAGACCACAGTCAGGACAAACCACAGTCAGGGCTGACCACAGTCAGGACAGACCACAGTCAGGACAGACCACAGTCAGGACTGACCACAGTCAGGGCTGACAACAGTCAGGACAGACCACAGTCAGGTCAGACCACAATCAGGACGGAACACAGTCAGGACGGACCACAGTCAGGGCTGACCACTGTCAGGGCTGACCACTGTCAGGGCTGACCACAGTCAGGACAGACCACAGCCAGGACAGACCACAGTCAGGACAGACACAGTCAGGACAGACCACAGTCAGGACAGACCACAGTCAGGGCTGACCACAGTCAGCACAGACCACAGTCAGGGCTGACCACAGTCAGGACAGACCACAGTGAGGACAGACCACAGTCAGGACAGACCACAGTCAGGACAGACACCGTCAGGACAGACCACAGTCAGGACTGACCACAGTCAGGACAGACCACAGTCAGGACAGAGCACAGTCAGGTCAGACCGCAGTCAAGACAGACCACAGTCAGGACAGACCACAGTCAGGACAGACCGCAGCCAGGTCAGACCACAGTCAGGACAGACCACAGCCAGTACAGACCACAGTCAGGACGACCACAGTCTGGTCAGACCACAGTCAGGTCAGACCACAGTCTGGTCAGACCACAGTCAGGTCAGACCACAGTCAGGGCTGACCAAAGACAGAGATGACCACAGTCAGGGCTGACCAAAGTCAGGAAAGACCACAGTCAGGACAGACCCAGTCTGGACAGACCCCAGTCAGGAACGTCCACTGGCAGGGCTGACCACAGTCCGGACAGACCACAGTCAGGACAGACCACAGTCACGGCTGACCTCAGTCAGGACAGACCACAGTCAGGACAGACCACAGTCAGATCAGACCACAGTCAGGACAGACCACAGTCAGGTCAGACCACAGTCAGGACAGTCCACAGTCAGGACAGACCACAGTCAGGACAGACCACTGTCAGGACCGACCACAGTCAGGGCTGAACTCAGTCAGGACTGAACACAGTCAGGGCTGACCGCAGTCAGGACAGACCACAGTCAGGGCTGACCACAGTCAGGAAAGACCACAGTCAGGACAGACCACAGTCAGGTCATACCACAGTCTGGACAGACCACAGTCAGGACAGATCACAGTCAGGGCTGACCACAGTCAAGACAGACCACAGTCAGGGCGGACCACAGTCAGGACAGACCACAGTCAGGACAGACCACAGTCAGGACAGACCACAGTCTGGACAGACCACATGCAGGGCAGACAACAGTCAGGTCAGACCACAGTCAGGACAGACCACAGTCAGGGCTGACCACAGTCAGGACAGACCACAGGCACCGCTGACCACAGTCAGGACAGACCACAGTCAGGACAGACCACATACAGGACAGTCCACAGTCAGGGCTGACCACAAACGGGACAGACCACAGTCAGGACAGACCACAGTCAGGACAGACCGCAGTCAGGACAGACCACAGTCAGGGCTGACCACAGTCAGGACAGACCACAGTCAGGACAAATCACAGTCAGTGCTGACCACAGTCAGGGCTGACCACAGTCAGGACAGACCACAGTCAGGACAGACCACAGTCAGGGCTGACCACAGTCTGGGCTGACCACAGTCAGGACAGACCACAGTCAGGACAAAACACAGTCAGGGCTGACCACAGTCAGGACAGACCACAGTCAGGACAGAACGCAGTCAGGACAGACCGCAGTCAGGACAGACCGCAGTCAGGACAGACCAGTCAGGGCTGACCACAGTCAGGACAGACCACAGTCAGGGCTGACCACAGTCAGGACAGACCACAGTCTGGACAGACCACAGTCAGGACAAACAGTCAGGACAGACCACAGTCAGGACAGACCACATTCAGGGCTGACCACAGTCAGGACAGACCACAGGCAGGGCTGACCACAGTCAGGACAGACCACAGTCAGGACAGGCCACAGTCAGGACAGTCCACAGTCAGGGCTGACCACAAACGGGACAGACCACAGTCAGGGCTGACCACAGTCAGGACAGACCACAGTCAGGACAAACCACAGTCAGGGCTGACCACAATCAGGGCTGACCACAGTCAGGACCGACCACAGTCAGGACAAACCACAGTCAGGGCTGACCACAATCAGGCTGACCACAGTCAGGACAGACCACAGTCAGGACAGACCACAGTCATGACAAACCACAGTCAGGACCGACCACGGTCCTGACAAACCACAGTCAGGACAGACCGCAGTCAGGACAGACCGCAGTCAGGTTCTGACCACAGACAGGACAGACCACAGTCTGGGCTGACCACAGTCATGACAGACCACAGTCAGGACAGACCACAGTCAGGACAGACCACAGTCAGGGCTGACCACAGTCAGGACAGACCACAGTCAGGGCTGACCACAGACAGAGATGACCACAGTCAGGGCTGACCACAGTCAGGAAAGACCACAGTCAGGACAGACCCAGTCTGGACAGACCAATGTCAGGAAAGTCCACTGGCAGGGCTGACCACAGTCCGGAAAGACCACAGTCAGGACAGACCACAGTCAGGGCTGACCACAGTCAGGACAGACCACAGTCAGGACAGACCACAGTCAGGACAGACCACAGTCAGATCAGACCACAGTCAGGACAGACCACAGTCAGGACAGACCACAGTCAGGGCCGACCACAGTCAGGGCTGACCAGAGTCTGACCAGACCACAGTCAGGACAGACCACAGTCAGGGCTGACCACAGTCAGGACAGACCACAGGCAGGGCTGACCACAGTCAGGACAGACCACAGTCAGGACAGACCACAGTCAGGGCTGACCACAGTCAGGAAAGACCACAGTCAGGACAGTCCACAGTCAGGTCATACCACAGTCAGGACAAACCACAGTCAGGACAGACCTCAGTCTGGACAGACCACAGTCAGGACGGACCACAGTCAGGGCTGACCACAGTCAAGACAGACCACAGTCAGGGCTGACCACAGTCAGGACAGACCACAGTCAGGGCTGACCACAGTCAGGACAGACCACAGTCAGGGCTGACCACAGACAGAGATGACCACAGTCAGGGCTGACCACAGTCAGGAAAGACCACAGTCAGGACAGACCCAGTCTGGACAGACCAATGTCAGGAAAGTCCACTGGCAGGGCTGACCACAGTCCGGACAGACCACAGTCAGGACAGACCACAGTCAGGACAGACCACAGTCAGATCAGACCACAGTCAGGACAGACCACAGTCAGGACCGACCACAGTCAGGGCTGAACTCAGTCAGGACTGAACACAGTCAGGGCTGACCGCAGTCAGGACAGACCACAGTCAGGGCTGACCACAGTCAGGAAAGACCACAGTCAGGACAGACCACAGTCAGGTCATACCACAGTCAGGACAAACCACAGTCAGGACAGACCTCAGTCTGGACAGACCACAGTCAGGACGGACCACAGTCAGGGCTGACCACAGTCAAGACAGACCACAGTCAGGGCTGACCACAGTCAGGACAGACCACAGTCAGGGCTGACCACAGTCAGGACAGACCACAGTCAGGGCTGACCACAGACAGAGATGACCACAGTCAGGGCTGACCACAGTCAGGAAAGACCACAGTCAGGACAGACCCAGTCTGGACAGACCAATGTCAGGAAAGTCCACTGGCAGGGCTGACCACAGTCCGGACAGACCTCAGTCAGGACAGACCACAGTCAGGACAGACCACAGTCAGATCAGACCACAGTCAGGACAGACCACAGTCAGGACAGACCACAGTCAGGTCCGACCACAGTCGGGGCTGACCAGAGTCTGACCAGACCACAGTCAGGACAGACAATAGTCAGGACAGACCACAGTCAGGACAGACCACAGTCAGGACAGACAACAGTCAGGGCCGACCACAGTCGGGGCTGACCAGAGTCTGACCAGACCACAGTCAGGACAGACAATAGTCAGGACAGACCACAGTCAGGACAGACCACAGTCAGGGCAGACCACAGTCAGGGCTGACCACAGTCAGGGCTGACCACAGTCAGGACAGACCACAGTCAGGACAGACCACAGTCAGGACAGTCCACAGTCAGGGCTGACCACAAACGGGACAGACCACAGTCAGGACAGACCACAGTCAGGACAGACCACAGTCAGGACAGACAATAGTCAGGACAGACCACAGTCAGGACAGACCACAGTCAGGACAGACAACAGTCAGGACAGACCACAGTCAGGACAGACCACAGTCAGGGCTGACCACAGTCAGGACAGACCACAGGCAGGGCTGACCACAGTCAGGACAGACCACAGTCAGGACAGACCACAGTCAGGACAGTCCACAGTCAGGGCTGACCACAAACGGGACAGACCACAGTCAGGACAGACCACAGTCAGGACAGACCACAGACAGGACAGACCACAGTCAGGACAGGCCACTGTCAGGGCTGACCACAGTCAGGACAGACCACAGTCAGGACAAACCACAGTCAGGGCTGACCACAGTCAGGACAGACCACAGTCAGGACAGACCACAGTCAGGACTGACCACAGTCAGGGCTGACAACGGTCAGGACAGACCACAGTCAGGTCAGACCACAATCAGGACGGACCACAGTCAGGACGGACCACAGTCAGGGCTGACCACAGTCAGGGCTGACCACAGTCAGGACAGACCACAGCCAGGACAGACCACAGTCAGGACAGACACAGTCAGGACAGACCACAGTCAGGACAGACCACAGTCAGGACAGACCACAGTCAGGGCTGACCACAGTCAGCACAGACCACAGTCAGGGCTGACCACAGTCAGGACAGACCACAGTGAGGACAGACCACAGTCAGGGCTGACCACAGTCAGGACAGACCACAGTCAGGACAGACACCGTCAGGACAGACCACAGTCAGGACTGACCACAGTCAGGACAGACCACAGTCAGGACAGACCACAGTCAGGTCAGACCACAGTCAGGACTGACCACAGTCAGTACAGACCACAGTCAGGACAGACCACAGTCTGGTCAGACCACAGTCAGGTCAGATCACAGTCAGGGCTGACCAAAGACAGAGATGACCACAGTCAGGGCTGACCAAAGTCAGGAAAGACCACAGTCAGGACAGACCCAGTCTGGACAGACCCCAGTCAGGAAAGTCCACTGGCAGGGCTGACCACAGTCCGGACAGACCACAGTCAGGACAGACCACAGTCAGGGCTGACCTCAGTCAGGACAGACCACAGTCAGGACAGACCACAGTCAGATCAGACCACAGTCAGGACAGACCACAGTCAGGACAGACCACAGTCAGGGACGACCACAGTCAGGGCTGACCAGAGTCAGGACAGACCACAGTCAGGACAGACACAGTCAGGACAGACCACAGTCAGGTCAGACCACAGTCAGGACAGTCCACAGTCAGGACAGACCACAGTCAGGACAGACCACTGTCAGGACCGACCACAGTCAGGGCTGAACTCAGTCAGGACTGAACACAGTCAGGGCTGACCGCAGTCAGGACAGACCACAGTCAGGGCTGACCACAGACAGAGATAACCACAGTCAGGGCTGACCACAGTCAGGAAAGACCACAGTCAGGACAGACCACAGTCAGGTCATACCACAGTCAGGACATACCACAGTCAGGACAGACCACAGTCTGGACAGACCACAGTCAGGACAGACCACAGTCAAGGCTGACCACAGTCAAGACAGACCACAGTCAGGGCGGACCACAGTCAGGACAGACCACAGTCAGGACAGACAACAGTCTGGACAGACCACAGTCAGGACAGACCACAGTCTGGGCAGACCACAGTCAGGGCAGACAACAGTCAGGTCAGACCACAGTCAGGACAGACCACAGTCAGGGCTGACCACAGTCAGGACAGACCACAGGCACCGCTGACCACAGTCAGGACAGACCACAGTCAGGACAGACCACATACAGGACAGTCCACAGTCAGGGCTGACCACAAACGGGACAGACAACAGTCAGGACAGACCACAGTCAGGACAAATCACAGTCAGTGCTGACCACAGTCAGGGCTGACCACAGTCAGGACAGACCACAGTCAGGACAAACCACAGTCAGGGCTGACCACAGTCAGGGCTGACCACAGTCAGAACAGACCACAGTCAGGACAAAACACAGTCAGGGCTGACCACAGTCAGGGCTGACCACAGTCAGGACAGACCACAGTCAGGACAAACCACAGTCAGGGCTGACCACAGTCAGGGCTGACCACAGTCAGGACAGACCACAGTCAGGACAGACCGCAGTCAGGACAGACCGCAGACAGGGCTGACCACAGTCAGGACAGACCACAGTCTGGGCTGACCACAGTCATGACAGACCACAGTCAGGACAGAACGCAGTCAGGACAGACCGCAGTCAGGACAGACCGCAGTCAGGACAGACCAGTCAGGGCTGACCACAGTCAGGACAGACCACAGTCAGGGCTCACCACAGTCAGGACAGACCACAGTCTGGACAGACCACTGTCAGGACAAACAGTCAGGACAGACCACAGTCAGGACAGACCACATTCAGGGCTGACCACAGTCAGGACACACCACAGGCAGGGCTGACCACAGTCAGGACAGACCACAGTCAGGACAGACCACAGTCAGGGCTGACCACAAACGGGACAGACCACAGTCAGGACAGACCGCAGTCAGGACAGACCGCCGTCAGGTTCTGACCACAGACAGGACAGACCACAGTCTGGGCTGACAACAGTCATGACAGACCACAGTCAGGACAGAACGCAGTCAGGACAGACCGCAGTCAGGACAGACCGCAGTCAGGGCTGACCACAGTCAGGAGAGACCACAGTCAGGACAGACCACAGTCAGGACAGACCACAGTCAGGGCTGACCACAGTCAGGACAGACCACAGTCAGGGCTGACCACAGTCAGGACAGACCACAGTCAGGGCTGACCACAGACAGAGATGACCACAGTCAGGGCTGACCACAGTCAGGAAAGACCACAGTCAGGACAGACCCAGTCTGGACAGACCAATGTCAGGAAAGTCCACTGGCAGGGCTGACCACAGTCCGGACAGACCACAGTCAGGACAGACCACAGTCAGGGCTGACCACAGTCAGGACAGACCACAGTCAGGACAGACCACAGTCAGGACAGACCACAGTCAGATCAGACCACAGTCAGGACAGACCACAGTCAGGACAGACCACAGTCAGGGCCGACCACAGTCGGGGCTGACCAGAGTCTGACCAGACCACAGTCAGGACAGACAATAGTCAGGACAGACCACAGTCAGGACAGACCACAGTCAGGACAGACAACAGTCAGGACAGACCACAGTCAGGGCAGACCACAGTCAGGGCTGACCACAGTCAGGACAGACCACAGGCAGGGCTGACCACAGTCAGGACAGACCACAGTCAGGACAGACCACAGTCAGGACAGTCCACAGTCAGTGCTGACCACAAACGGGACAGACCACAGTCAGGACAGACCACAGTCAGGACAGACCACAGTCAGGACAAACCACAGTCAGGGCTGACCACAGTCAGGACTGACCACAGACAGGACAGACCACAGTCAGGACAGACCACAGTCAGGGCTGACCACAGTCAGGACAGACCACAGTCAGGACAGACCACAGTCAGGACAAACCACAGTCAGGGCTGACCACAGTCAGGACAGACCACAGTCAGGACAGACCACAGTCAGGACTGACCACAGTCAGGGCTGACAACAGTCAGGACAGACCACAGTCAGGTCAGACCACAATCAGGACGGAACACAGTCAGGACGGACCACAGTCAGGGCTGACCACAGTCAGGGCTGACCACAGTCAGGACAGACCACAGCCAGGACAGACCACAGTCAGGACAGACACAGTCAGGACAGACCACAGACAGGACAGACCACAGTCAGGACAGACCACAGTCAGGGCTGACCACAGTCAGCACAGACCACAGTCAGGGCTGACCACAGTCAGGACAGACCACAGTGAGGACAGACCACAGTCAGGGCTGACCACAGTCAGGACAGACCACAGTCAGGACAGACACCGTCAGGACAGACCACAGTCAGGACTGACCACAGTCAGGACAGACCACAGTCAGGACAGACCACAGTCAGGTCAGACCGCAGTCAAGACAGACCACAGTCAGGACAGACCACAGTCAGGACAGACCACAGTCAGGTCAGACCACAGTCAGGAAGACCACAGTCTGGTCAGACCACAGTCAGGTCAGACCACAGTCAGGGCTGACCAAAGTCAGGAAAGACCACAGTCCGGACAGACCCAGTCTGGACAGACCCCAGTCAGGAAAATCCACTGGCAGGGCTGACCACAGTCCGGACAGACCACAGTCAGGACAGACCACAGTCACGGCTGACCTCAGTCAGGACAGACCACAGTCAGGACAGACCACAGTCAGATCAGACCACAGTCAGGACAGACCACAGTCAGGACAGACCACAGTCAGGGCCGACCACAGTCAGGGCTGAACAGAGTCAGGACAGACCACAGTCAGGACAGACACAGTCAGGACAGACCACAGTCAGGTCAGACCACAGTCAGGACAGTCCACAGTCAGGACAGACCACAGTCAGGACAGACCACTGTCAGGACCGACCACAGTCAGGGCTGAACTCAGTCAGGACTGAACACAGTCAGGGCTGACCGCAGTCAGGACAGACCACAGTCAGGGCTGACCACAGTCAGGAAAGACCACAGTCAGGACAGACCACAGTCAGGTCATACCACAGTCAGGACAGACCACAGTCAGCACAGACCACAGTCTGGACAGACCACAGTCAGGACAGACCACAGTCAGGGCTGACCACAGTCAAGACAGACCACAGTCAGGGCGGACCACAGTCAGGACAGACCACAGACAGGACAGACAACAGTCAGGACAGACCACAGTCAGGACAGACCACAGTCTGGACAGACCAGAGTCAGGGCAGACAACAGTCAGGTCAGACCACAGTCAGGACAGACCACAGTCAGGGCTGACCACAGTCAGGACAGACCACAGGCACCGCTGACCACAGTCAGGACAGACCACAGTCAGGACAGACCACATACAGGACAGTCCACAGTCAGGGCTGACCACAAACGGGACAGACCACAGTCAGGACAGACCACAGTCAGGACAGACCGCAGTCAGGACAGACCACAGTCAGGGCTGACCACAGTCAGGACAGACCACAGTCAGGACAAATCACAGTCAGTGCTGACCACAGTCAGGGCTGACCACAGTCAGGACAGACCACAGTCAGGACAGACCACAGTCAGGGCTGACCACAGTCAGGGCTGACCACAGTCAGGACAGACCACAGTCAGGACAGACCACAGTCAGGACAGTCCACAGTCAGTGCTGACCACAAACGGGACAGACCACAGTCAGGACAGACCACAGTCAGGACAGACCACAGTCAGGACAAACCACAGTCAGGGCTGACCACAGTCAGGGCTGACCACAGACAGGACAGACCACAGTCAGGACAGACCACAGTCAGGGCTGACCACAGTCAGGACAGACCACAGTCAGGACAGACCACAGTCAGGACAGACCACAGTCAGGACAAACCACAGTCAGGGCTGACCACAGTCAGGACAGACCACAGTCAGGACAGACCACAGTCAGGACTGACCACAGTCAGGGCTGACAACAGTCAGGACAGACCACAGTCAGGTCAGACCACAATCAGGACGGAACACAGTCAGGACGGACCACAGTCAGGGCTGACCACTGTCAGGGCTGACCACAGTCAGGACAGACCACAGCCAGGACAGACCACAGTCAGGACAGACACAGTCAGGACAGACCACAGACAGGACAGACCACAGTCAGGACAGACCACAGTCAGGGCTGACCACAGTCAGCACAGACCACAGTCAGGGCTGACCACAGTCAGGACAGACCACAGTGAGGACAGACCACAGTCAGGACAGACCACAGTCAGGACAGACACCGTCAGGACAGACCACAGTCAGGACTGACCACAGTCAGGACAGACCACAGTCAGGACAGACCACAGTCAGGTCAGACCGCAGTCAAGACAGACCACAGTCAGGACAGACCACAGTCAGGACAGACCGCAGTCAGGTCAGACCACAGTCAGGACAGACCACAGCCAGTACAGACCACAGTCAGGACGACCACAGTCTGGTCAGACCACAGTCAGGTCAGACCACAGTCTGGTCAGACCACAGTCAGGTCAGACCACAGTCAGGGCTGACCAAAGACAGAGATGACCACAGTCAGGGCTGACCAAAGTCAGGAAAGACCACAGTCAGGACAGACCCAGTCTGGACAGACCCCAGTCAGGAAAGTCCACTGGCAGGGCTGACCACAGTCCGGACAGACCACAGTCAGGACAGACCACAGTCACGGCTGACCTCAGTCAGGACAGACCACAGTCAGGACAGACCACAGTCAGATCAGACCACAGTCAGGACAGACCACAGTCAGGTCAGACCACAGTCAGGACAGTCCACAGTCAGGACAGACCACAGTCAGGACAGACCACTGTCAGGACCGACCACAGTCAGGGCTGAACTCAGTCAGGACTGAACACAGTCAGGGCTGACCGCAGTCAGGACAGACCACAGTCAGGGCTGACCACAGTCAGGAAAGACCACAGTCAGGACAGACCACAGTCAGGTCATACCACAGTCTGGACAGACCACAGTCAGGACAGACCACAGTCAGGGCTGACCACAGTCAGGACAGACCACAGTCAGGGCGGACCACAGTCAGGACAGACCACAGTCAGGACAGACCACAGTCAGGACAGACCACAGTCTGGACAGACCACATGCAGGGCAGACAACAGTCAGGTCAGACCACAGTCAGGACAGACCACAGTCAGGGCTGACCACAGTCAGGACAGACCACAGGCACCGCTGACCACAGTCAGGACAGACCACAGTCAGGACAGACCACATACAGGACAGTCCACAGTCAGGGCTGACCACAAACGGGACAGACCACAGTCAGGACAGACCACAGTCAGGACAGACCGCAGTCAGGACAGACCACAGTCAGGGCTGACCACAGTCAGGACAGACCACAGTCAGGACAAATCACAGTCAGTGCTGACCACAGTCAGGGCTGACCACAGTCAGGACAGACCACAGTCAGGACAGACCACAGTCAGGGCTGACCACAGTCTGGGCTGACCACAGTCAGGACAGACCACAGTCAGGACAAAACACAGTCAGGGCTGACCACAGTCAGGACAGACCACAGTCAGGACAGAACGCAGTCAGGACAGACCGCAGTCAGGACAGACCGCAGTCAGGACAGACCAGTCAGGGCTGACCACAGTCAGGACAGACCACAGTCAGGGCTGACCACAGTCAGGACAGACCACAGTCTGGACAGACCACAGTCAGGACAAACAGTCAGGACAGACCACAGTCAGGACAGACCACATTCAGGGCTGACCACAGTCAGGACAGACCACAGGCAGGGCTGACCACAGTCAGGACAGACCACATTCAGGACAGGCCACAGTCAGGACAGTCCACAGTCAGGGCTGACCACAAACGGGACAGACCACAGTCAGGGCTGACCACAGTCAGGACAGACCACAGTCAGGACAAACCACAGTCAGGGCTGACCACAATCAGGGCTGACCACAGTCAGGACAGACCACAGTCAGGACAAACCACAGTCAGGGCTGACCACAATCAGGCTGACCACAGTCAGGACAGACCACAGTCAGGACAGACCACAGTCATGACAAACCACAGTCAGGACCGACCACGGTCCTGACAAACCACAGTCAGGACAGACCGCAGTCAGGACAGACCGCAGTCAGGTTCTGACCACAGACAGGACAGACCACAGTCTGGGCTGACCACAGTCATGACAGACCACAGTCAGGACAGACCACAGTCAGGACAGACCACAGTCAGGGCTGACCACAGTCAGGACAGACCACAGTCAGGGCTGACCACAGACAGAGATGACCACAGTCAGGGCTGACCACAGTCAGGAAAGACCACAGTCAGGACAGACCCAGTCTGGACAGACCAATGTCAGGAAAGTCCACTGGCAGGGCTGACCACAGTCCGGAAAGACCACAGTCAGGACAGACCACAGTCAGGGCTGACCACAGTCAGGACAGACCACAGTCAGGACAGACCACAGTCAGGGCCGACCACAGTCAGGGCTGACCAGAGTCTGACCAGACCACAGTCAGGACAGACCACAGTCAGGGCTGACCACAGTCAGGACAGACCACAGGCAGGGCTGACCACAGTCAGGACAGACCACAGTCAGGACAGACCACAGTCAGGACAGTCCACAGTCAGGGCTGACCACAAACGGGACAGACCACAGTCAGGACAGACCACAGTCAGGACAGACCACAGTCAGGACAAACCACAGTCAGGGCTGACCACAGTCAGGGCTGACCACAGACAGGACAGACCACAGTCAGGACAGACCACAGTCAGGGCTGACCACAGACAGGACAGACCACAGTCAGGACAGACCACAGTCAGGACAGACCACAGTCAGGACAAACCACAGTCAGGGCTGACCACAGTCAGGACAGACCAGAGTCAGGACAGACCACAGTCAGGACTGACCACAGTCAGGGCTGACAACAGTCAGGACAAACCACAGTCAGGACAGACCACAGTCAGGACAGTCCGCAGTCATGACAAACCACAGTCAGGACAGTCCGCAGTCAGGACAGACCGCAGTCAGGACAGACCACAGTCAGGACAGTCCGCAGTCATGACAAACCACAGTCAGGACAGTCCGCAGTCAGGACAGACCACAGTCAGGACAGTCCGCAGTCATGACAAACCACAGTCAGGGCTGACCACAGTCAGGACAGACCACAGTCAGGACAGTCCGCAGTCATGACAAACCACAGACAGGACAGTCCGCAGTCAGGACAGACCACAGTCAGGACAGTCCGCAGTCATGACAAACCACAGTCAGGGCTGACCACAGTCAGGACAGACCACAGTTAGGACAGACACCGTCAGGACAGACCACAGTCAGGACTGACCACAGTCAGGACAGACCACAGTTAGGACAGACACCGTCAGGACAGACCACAGTCAGGACAGACAACAGT
Source organism: Isurus oxyrinchus (assembly GCA_026770705.1). Lineage (NCBI taxonomy): Eukaryota > Metazoa > Chordata > Chondrichthyes > Lamniformes > Lamnidae > Isurus > Isurus oxyrinchus. The sequence goes on from JANJGN010000629.1 coordinate 163,464, forward strand.
CTGGACAGACCACAGTCAGGACAGACCACAATCTGGGCAGACCACAGTCAGGGCAGACAACAGTCAGGTCAGACCACAGTCAGGACAGACCACAGTCAGGGCTGACCACAGTCAGGACAGACCACAGGCACCGCTGACCACAGTCAGGACAGACCACAGTCAGGACAGACCACATACAGGACAGTCCACAGTCAGGGCTGACCACAAACGGGACAGACAACAGTCAGGACAGACCACAGTCAGGACAAATCACAGTCAGTGCTGACCACAGTCAGGGCTGACCACAGTCAGGACAGACCACAGTCAGGACAAACCACAGTCAGGGCTGACCACAGTCAGGGCTGACCACGGTCAGAACAGACCACAGTCAGGACAAAACACAGTCAGGGCTGACCACAGTCAGGGCTGACCACAGTCAGGACAGACCACAGTCAGGACAAACCACAGTCAGGGCTGACCACAGTCAGGGCTGACCACAGTCAGGACAGACCACAGTCAGGACAGACCGCAGTCAGGACAGACCGCAGACAGGGCTGACCACAGTCAGGACAGACCACAGTCTGGGCTGACCACAGTCATGACAGACCACAGTCAGGACAGAACGCAGTCAGGACAGACCGCAGTCAGGACAGACCGCAGTCAGGACAGACCAGTCAGGGCTGACCACAGTCAGGACAGACCACAGTCAGGGCTCACCACAGTCAGGACAGACCACAGTCTGGACAGACCACTGTCAGGACAAACAGTCAGGACAGACCACAGTCAGGACAGACCACATTCAGGGCTGACCACAGTCAGGACACACCACAGGCAGGGCTGACCACAGTCAGGACAGACCACAGTCAGGACAGACCACAGTCAGGGCTGACCACAAACGGGACAGACCACAGTCAGGACAGACCGCAGTCAGGACAGACCGCCGTCAGGTTCTGACCACAGACAGGACAGACCACAGTCTGGGCTGACAACAGTCATGACAGACCACAGTCAGGACAGAACGCAGTCAGGACAGACCGCATCAGGACAGACCGCAGTCAGGGCTGACCACAGTCAGGAGAGACCACAGTCAGGACAGACCACAGTCAGGACAGACCACAGTCAGGGCTGACCACAGTCAGGACAGACCACAGTCAGGGCTGACCACAGTCAGGACAGACCACAGTCAGGGCTGACCACAGACAGAGATGACCACAGTCAGGGCTGACCACAGTCAGGAAAGACCACAGTCAGGACAGACCCAGTCTGGACAGACCAATGTCAGGAAAGTCCACTGGCAGGGCTGACCACAGTCCGGACAGACCACAGTCAGGACAGACCACAGTCAGGGCTGACCACAGTCAGGACAGACCACAGTCAGGACAGACCACAGTCAGGACAGACCACAGTCAGATCAGACCACAGTCAGGACAGACCACAGTCAGGACAGACCACAGTCAGGGCCGACCACAGTCGGGGCTGACCAGAGTCTGACCAGACCACAGTCAGGACAGACAATAGTCAGGACAGACCACAGTCAGGACAGACCACAGTCAGGACAGACAACAGTCAGGACAGACCACAGTCAGGGCAGACCACAGTCAGGGCTGACCACAGTCAGGACAGACCACAGGCAGGGCTGACCACAGTCAGGACAGACCACAGTCAGGACAGACCACAGTCAGGACAGTCCACAGTCAGTGCTGACCACAAACGGGACAGACCACAGTCAGGACAGACCACAGTCAGGACAGACCACAGTCAGGACAAACCACAGTCAGGGCTGACCACAGTCAGGACTGACCACAGACAGGACAGACCACAGTCAGGACAGACCACAGTCAGGGCTGACCACAGTCAGGACAGACCACAGTCAGGACAGACCACAGTCAGGACAAACCACAGTCAGGGCTGACCACAGTCAGGACAGACCACAGTCAGGACAGACCACAGTCAGGACTGACCACAGTCAGGGCTGACAACAGTCAGGACAGACCACAGTCAGGTCAGACCACAATCAGGACGGAACACAGTCAGGACGGACCACAGTCAGGGCTGACCACAGTCAGGGCTGACCACAGTCAGGACAGACCACAGCCAGGACAGACCACAGTCAGGACAGACACAGTCAGGACAGACCACAGACAGGACAGACCACAGTCAGGACAGACCACAGTCAGGGCTGACCACAGTCAGCACAGACCACAGTCAGGGCTGACCACAGTCAGGACAGACCACAGTGAGGACAGACCACAGTCAGGGCTGACCACAGTCAGGACAGACCACAGTCAGGACAGACACCGTCAGGACAGACCACAGTCAGGACTGACCACAGTCAGGACAGACCACAGTCAGGACAGACCACAGTCAGGTCAGACCGCAGTCAAGACAGACCACAGTCAGGACAGACCACAGTCAGGACAGACCACAGTCAGGTCAGACCACAGTCAGGAAGACCACAGTCTGGTCAGACCACAGTCAGGTCAGACCACAGTCAGGGCTGACCAAAGTCAGGAAAGACCACAGTCCGGACAGACCCAGTCTGGACAGACCCCAGTCAGGAAAATCCACTGGCAGGGCTGACCACAGTCCGGACAGACCACAGTCAGGACAGACCACAGTCACGGCTGACCTCAGTCAGGACAGACCACAGTCAGGACAGACCACAGTCAGATCAGACCACAGTCAGGACAGACCACAGTCAGGACAGACCACAGTCAGGGCCGACCACAGTCAGGGCTGAACAGAGTCAGGACAGACCACAGTCAGGACAGACACAGTCAGGACAGACCACAGTCAGGTCAGACCACAGTCAGGACAGTCCACAGTCAGGACAGACCACAGTCAGGACAGACCACTGTCAGGACCGACCACAGTCAGGGCTGAACTCAGTCAGGACTGAACACAGTCAGGGCTGACCGCAGTCAGGACAGACCACAGTCAGGGCTGACCACAGTCAGGAAAGACCACAGTCAGGACAGACCACAGTCAGGTCATACCACAGTCAGGACAGACCACAGTCAGCACAGACCACAGTCTGGACAGACCACAGTCAGGGCTGACCACAGTCAAGACAGACCACAGTCAGGGCGGACCACAGTCAGGACAGACCACAGACAGGACAGACAACAGTCAGGACAGACCACAGTCAGGACAGACCACAGTCTGGACAGACCAGAGTCAGGGCAGACAACAGTCAGGTCAGACCACAGTCAGGACAGACCACAGTCAGGGCTGACCACAGTCAGGACAGACCACAGGCACCGCTGACCACAGTCAGGACAGACCACAGTCAGGACAGACCACATACAGGACAGTCCACAGTCAGGGCTGACCACAAACGGGACAGACCACAGTCAGGACAGACCACAGTCAGGACAGACCGCAGTCAGGACAGACCACAGTCAGGGCTGACCACAGTCAGGACAGACCACAGTCAGGACAAATCACAGTCAGTGCTGACCACAGTCAGGGCTGACCACAGTCAGGACAGACCACAGTCAGGACAGACCACAGTCAGGGCTGACCACAGTCAGGGCTGACCACAGTCAGGACAGACCACAGTCAGGACAGACCACAGTCAGGACAGTCCACAGTCAGTGCTGACCACAAACGGGACAGACCACAGTCAGGACAGACCACAGTCAGGACAGACCACAGTCAGGACAAACCACAGTCAGAGCTGACCACAGTCAGGGCTGACCACAGACAGGACAGACCACAGTCAGGACAGACCACAGTCAGGGCTGACCACAGTCAGGACAGACAACAGTCAGGACAGACCACAGTCAGGACAGACCACAGTTAGGACAAACCACAGTCAGGGCTGACCACAGTCAGGACAGACCACAGTCAGGACAGACCACAGTCAGGACTGACCACAGTCAGGGCTGACAACAGTCAGGACAGACCACAGTCAGGTCAGACCACAATCAGGACGGAACACAGTCAGGACGGACCACAGTCAGGGCTGACCACTGTCAGGGCTGACCACAGTCAGGACAGACCACAGCCAGGACAGACCACAGTCAGGACAGACACAGTCAGGACAGACCACAGACAGGACAGACCACAGTCAGGACAGACCACAGTCAGGGCTGACCACAGTCAGCACAGACCACAGTCAGGGCTGACCACAGTCAGGACAGACCACAGTGAGGACAGACCACAGTCAGGACAGACCACAGTCAGGACAGACACCGTCAGGACAGACCACAGTCAGGACTGACCACAGTCAGGACAGACCACAGTCAGGACAGACCACAGTCAGGTCAGACCGCAGTCAAGACAGACCACAGTCAGGACAGACCACAGTCAGGACAGACCGCAGTCAGGTCAGACCACAGTCAGGACAGACCACAGCCAGTACAGACCACAGTCAGGACGACCACAGTCTGGTCAGACCACAGTCAGGTCAGACCACAGTCAGGGCTGACCAAAGACAGAGATGACCACAGTCAGGGCTGACCAAAGTCAGGAAAGACCACAGTCAGGACAGACCCAGTCTGGACAGACCCCAGTCAGGAAAGTCCACTGGCAGGGCTGACCACAGTCCGGACAGACCACAGTCAGGACAGACCACAGTCACGGCTGACCTCAGTCAGGACAGACCACAGTCAGGACAGACCACAGTCAGATCAGACCACAGTCAGGACAGACCACAGTCAGGTCAGACCACAGTCAGGACAGTCCACAGTCAGGACAGACCACAGTCAGGACAGACCACTGTCAGGACCGACCACAGTCAGGGCTGAACTCAGTCAGGACTGAACACAGTCAGGGCTGACCGCAGTCAGGACAGACCACAGTCAGGGCTGACCACAGTCAGGAAAGACCACAGTCAGGACAGACCACAGTCAGGTCATACCACAGTCTGGACAGACCACAGTCAGGACAGACCACAGTCAGGGCTGACCACAGTCAAGACAGACCACAGTCAGGGCGGACCACAGTCAGGACAGACCACAGTCAGGACAGACCACAGTCAGGACAGACCACAGTCTGGCCAGACCACATGCAGGGCAGACAACAGTCAGGTCAGACCACAGTCAGGACAGACCACAGTCAGGGCTGACCACAGTCAGGACAGACCACAGGCACCGCTGACCACAGTCAGGACAGACCACAGTCAGGACAGACCACATACAGGACAGTCCACAGTCAGGGCTGACCACAAACGGGACAGACCACAGTCAGGACAGACCACAGTCAGGACAGACCGCAGTCAGGACAGACCACAGTCAGGGCTGACCACAGTCAGGACAGACCACAGTCAGGACAAATCACAGTCAGTGCTGACCACAGTCAGGGCTGACCACAGTCAGGACAGACCACAGTCAGGACAGACCACAGTCAGGGCTGACCACAGTCTGGGCTGACCACAGTCAGGACAGACCACAGTCAGGACAAAACACAGTCAGGGCTGACCACAGTCAGGACAGACCACAGTCAGGACAGAACGCAGTCAGGACAGACCGCAGTCAGGACAGACCGCAGTCAGGACAGACCAGTCAGGGCTGACCACAGTCAGGACAGACCACAGTCAGGGCTGACCACAGTCAGGACAGACCACAGTCTGGACAGACCACAGTCAGGACAAACAGTCAGGACAGACCACAGTCAGGACAGACCACATTCAGGGCTGACCACAGTCAGGACAGACCACAGGCAGGGCTGACCACAGTCAGGACAGACCACAGTCAGGACAGGCCACAGTCAGGACAGTCCACAGTCAGGGCTGACCACAAACGGGACAGACCACAGTCAGGGCTGACCACAGTCAGGACAGACCACAGTCAGGACAAACCACAGTCAGGGCTGACCACAATCAGGGCTGACCACAGTCAGGACAGACCACAGTCAGGACAAACCACAGTCAGGGCTGACCACAATCAGGCTGACCACAGTCAGGACAGACCACAGTCAGGACAGACCACAGTCATGACAAACCACAGTCAGGACCGACCACGGTCCTGACAAACCACAGTCAGGACAGACCGCAGTCAGGACAGACCGCAGTCAGGTTCTGACCACAGACAGGACAGACCACAGTCTGGGCTGACCACAGTCATGACAGACCACAGTCAGGACAGACCACAGTCAGGACAGACCACAGTCAGGGCTGACCACAGTCAGGACAGACCACAGTCAGGGCTGACCACAGACAGAGATGACCACAGTCAGGGCTGACCACAGTCAGGAAAGACCACAGTCAGGACAGACCCAGTCTGGACAGACCAATGTCAGGAAAGTCCACTGGCAGGGCTGACCACAGTCCGGAAAGACCACAGTCAGGACAGACCACAGTCAGGACAGACCACAGTCAGGACAGACCACAGTCAGATCAGACCACAGTCAGGACAGACCACAGTCAGGACAGACCACAGTCAGGGCCGACCACAGTCAGGGCTGACCAGAGTCTGACCAGACCACAGTCAGGACAGACCACAGTCAGGGCTGACCACAGTCAGGACAGACCACAGGCAGGGCTGACCACAGTCAGGACAGACCACAGTCAGGACAGACCACAGTCAGGACAGTCCACAGTCAGGGCTGACCACAAACGGGACAGACCACAGTCAGGACAGACCACAGTCAGGACAGACCACAGTCAGGACAAACCACAGTCAGGGCTGACCACAGTCAGGGCTGACCACAGACAGGACAGACCACAGTCAGGACAGACCACAGTCAGGGCTGACCACAGACAGGACAGACCACAGTCAGGACAGACCACAGTCAGGACAGACCACAGTCAGGACAAACCACAGTCAGGGCTGACCACAGTCAGGACAGACCACAGTTAGGACAGACACCGTCAGGACAGACCACAGTCAGGACTGACCACAGTCAGGACAGACCACAGTTAGGACAGACACCGTCAGGACAGACCACAGTCAGGACAGACCACAGTCAGGTCAGACCGCAGTCAAGACAGACCACAGTCAGGTCAGACCGCAGTCAAGACAGACCACAGTCAGGGCTGACCACAGTCAGCAAAGACCACAGTCAGGACAGACCCAGTCTGGACAGACCACAGTCAGGAAAGTCCACTGGCAGGGCTGACCACAGTCCGGACAGACCACAGTCAGGACAGACCACAGTCAGGGCTGACCACAGTCAGGACAGACCACAGTCAGGGCTGGCCACAGTCAGGACAGACCACAGTCAGGACAGACAACAGTCAGGACAGACCACAGTCAGGACAGACCACAGTCTGGACAGACCACAGTCAGGGCTGACCACAGTCTGGACAGACCACAGGCAGGGCTGACCATAGTCAGGACAGACCACAGTCAGGACAGACCACATTCAGGACAGTCCACAGTCAGGACAGACCACAGTCACGACAAACCACAGTCAGTGCTGACCACAGTCAGGGCTGACCACAGTCAGGACAGACCACAGTCAGGACAAACCACAGTCAGGGCTGACCACAGTCAGGGCTGACCACAGTCTGGACACACCACAGTCAGGACAGACCACAGACAGGACAGACCACAGTCAGGACAATGCACAGTCAGGGCTGACCACAGTCAGGGCTGACCACAGTCAGGACAGACCACAGTCAGGACAGACCACAGTCAGGACAAACCACAGTCAGGGCTGACCACAGTCTGGACAGACCACAGACAGGACAGACCACAGTCATGACAAACCACAGTCAGGACAGACCACAGTCATGACAAACCACAGTCAGGACAGACCGCAGTCAGGACAGACCGGAGTCAGGGCTGACCACAGTCAGGACAGACCACCGTCTGGGCTGACCACAGTCATGACAGACCACAGTCAGGACAGAACGCAGTCAGGACAGACCGCAGTCAGGACAGACCGCAGTCAGGGCTGACCACAGTCAGGGCAGACAAGTCAGGGCTGACCACCGTCAGGACAGACCACACCAGGGCTGACCACAGTCAGGACAGACCACAGTCTGGACAGACCACAGTCAGGACAGACAACAGTCAGGACAGACCACAGTCAGGACAGAACACAGTCAGGGCTGACCAGAATCAGGACAGACCACAGTCAGGGCTGACCACAGTCAGGACAGACCACAGTCAGGACTGACCACAGTCAGGACAGACCACAGTCAGGACAGACCACAGTCAGGACAGTCCACAGTCAGGGCTGACCACAAACGGGACAGACCACAGTCAGGACAGACCACAGTCAGGACAGACCACAGTCAGGACAAACCACAGTCAGGGCTGACCACAGTCAGGGCTGACCACAGTCAGGACAGACCACAGTCAGGACAGACCACAGTCAGGGCTGACCACAGTCAGGACAGACCACAGTCAGGACAGACCACAGTCAGGACAAACCACAGTCAGGGCTGACCACAGTCAGGGCTGACCACAGTCAGGACAGACCACAGTCAGGACAAACCTCAGTCAGGGCTGACCACAGTCAGGGCTGACCACAGTCAGGACAGACCACAGTCAGGACAGTCCACAGTCAGGGCTGACCACAAACGGGACAGACCACAGTCAGGGCTGACCACAGTCAGGACAGACCACAGTCAGGAAAACCACTGTCAGGGCTGACCACAGTCAGGGCTGACCACAGTTAGGACAGACCACAGTCAGGACAGACCACAGTCAGGGCTGACCACAGTCAGGGCTGACCACAGTCATGACAGACCACAGTCAGGACAGACCACAGTCAGGACAGACCACAGTCAGGACAGCCCACAGACAGGGCCGACCACAGTCGGGTCTGACCAGATTCTGGACAGACCACATTCAGGACAGACAACAGTCAGGACAGACCACAGTCAGGACAGACCACAGTCAGGGCTGACCACAGTCAAGACAGGCCACAGGCTGGGCTGACCACAGTCAGGACAGTCCACAGTCAGGGCTGACCACAGTCAGGACAGACCACAGTCAGGACAGACCACAGTCACGACAAACCACAGTCAGTGCTGACCACAGTCAGGGCTGACCACAGTCTGGACACACCACAGTCAGGACAGACCACAGACAGGACAGACCACAGTCAGGACAATGCACAGTCAGGGCTGACCACAGTCAGGACAGACCACAGTCAGGACAATGCACAGTCAGGGCTGACCACAGTCAGGACAGACCACAGACAGGACAGACCACAGTCAGGACAGACCACCGTCTGGGCTGACCACAGTCATGACAGACCACAGTCAGGACAGAACGCAGTCAGGACAGACCGCAGTCAGGACAGACCGCAGTCAGGGCTGACCACAGTCAGGGCAGACCAGTCAGGGCTGACCACCGTCAGGACAGACCACAGTCAGGGCTGACCACAGTCAGGACAGACAACAGTCAGGACAGACCACAGTCAGGGCTGACCACAGTCAGGACAGACCACAGTCAGGACTGACCACAGTCAGGACAGACCACAGTCAGGGCTGACCACAAACGGGACAGACCACAGTCAGGACAGACCACAGTCAGGACAGACCACAGTCAGGACAAACCACAGTCAGGGCTGACCACAGTCAGGGCTGACCACAGTCAGGACAGACCACAGTCAGGACAGTCCACAGTCAGGGCTGACCACAAACGGGACAGACCACAGTCAGGGCTGACCACAGTCAGGACAGACCACAGTCAGGACAGACCACAGTCAGGGCTGACCACAGTCAGGGCTGACCACAGTCAGGACAGACCACAGTCAGGACAGACCACAGTCATGACAAACCACAGTCAGGACAGACCACAGTCAGGACAGACCACAGTCAGGACAGCCCACAGTCAGGGCCGACCACAGTCGGGTCTGACCAGATTCTGGACAGACCACAGTCAGGACAGACAACAGTCAGGACAGACCACACTCAGGACAGACCACAGTCAGGGCTGACCACAGTCCGGACAGGCCACAGGCTGGGCTGACCACAGTCAGGACAGTCCACAGTCAGGGCTGACCACAAACGGAACAGACCACAGTCAGGACAGACCACAGTCAGGACAAACCACAGTCAGGGCTGACCACAGTCAGGACAGACCACAGTCAGGACAAACCACAGTCAGGGCTGACCACAGTCAGGGCTGACCACAGTCAGGACAGACCACAGTCAGGACAGACCACAGTCAGGACAGACCACATTCAGGACAGACCACAGTCAGGGCTGACCACAGTCAGGACAGACCACAGTCAGGACAGACCACAGTCAGGACAGACCACAGTCAGGGCTGACCACAGTCAGGACAGACCTCAGTCAGGACAGACCACAGTCAGGACAGACCACAGTCAGGACAGACCACAGTCAGGACAGACCGCAGTCAGGAGAGACCACAGTCAGGACCGACCACAGTCAGGACAGACCGCAGTCAGGACAGACCACAGTCAGGACAGACCACAGTCAGGACAGACCGCAGTCAGGAGAGACCACAGTCAGGACAGACCACAGTCAGGTCTGACCACAGTCAGGACAGACCACAGTCAGGACAGACCACAGTCAGGGCTGACCACAGTCAGGACAGACCACAGTCTGGACAGACCACAGTCAAGACAGACCACAGTCAGGGCTGACCACAGTCAGGACAGACCACAGGCAGGGCTGACCACAGTCAGGACAGACCACAGTCAGGACAGACCACATTCAGGACAGTCCACAGTCAGGGCTGACCACAAATGGGACAGACCACAGTCAGGGCTGATCACAGTCAGGACAGACCACAGTCAGGACAAACCACAGTCAGGGCTGACCACAGTCAGGGCTGACCAAAGTCAGGACAGACCACAGTCAGGACAAACCACAGTCAGGACAGACCACAGTCATGACAAACCACAGTCAGGACAGACCGCAGTCAGGACAGACCGCAGTCAGGTTCTGACCACAGTCATGACAGACCACAGTCAGGACAGACCACAGTCAGGGCTGACCACAGTTAGGACAGACCACAGTCAGGGCTGACCACAGTCAGGACAGACCACAGTCAGGGCTGACCACAGTCAGGACAGACCACAGTCAGGGCTGACCACAGTCAGAGATGACCACAGTCAGGGCTGACCACAGTCAGGAAAGAACACAGTCAGGACAGACCCATTCTGGACAGACCACTGTCAGGAAAGTCCACTGGCAGGGCTGACCACAGTCCGGACAGACCACAGTCAGGACAGACCACAGTCAGGGCTGACCACAGTCAGGACAGACCACAGTCAGGACAGACCACAGTCAGGACAGACCACAGTCAGATCAGACCACAGTCAGGACAGACCACAGTCAGGGCCGACCACAGTCGGGGCTGACCAGAGTCTGGACAGACCACAGTCAGGACAGACAACAGTCAGGACAGACCACAGTCAGGACAGTCCACAGTCAGGTCAGACCACAGTCAGGACAGAACACAGTCAGGGCTGACCACAGTCAGGACAGACCACAGGCACCGCTGACCACAGTCAGGACAGACCACAGTCAGGACAGACCACATACAGGACAGTCCACAGTCAGGGCTGACCACAAACGTGACAGACCACAGTCAGGACAGACCACAGACAGGACAGACCACAGTCAGGACAAATCACAGTCAGTGCTGACCACAGTCAGGGCTGACCACAGTCAGGACAGACCACAGTCAGGACAGACCACAGTCAGGGCTGACCACAGTCAAGGCTGACCACAGTCAGGACAGACCACAGTCAGGACAGACCACAGTCAGGACAAATCACAGTCAGTGCTGACCACAGTCAGGGCTGACCACAGTCAGGACAGACCACAGTCAGGACAGACCACAGTCAGGGCTGACCACAGTCAGGGCTGACCACAGTCAGGACAGACCACAGTCAGGACAAAACACAGTCAGGGCTGACCACATTCAGGGCTGACCACAGTCAGGACAGACCACAGTCAGGACACACCACAGTCAGGGCTGACCACAGTCAGGACAGACCACAGTCAGGGCTGACCACAGTCAGGACGGACCACAGTCAGGGTTGACCACAGACAGCAAAGACCACAGTCAGGACAGACCCCGTCTGGACAGACCACTGTCAGGAAAGTCCAGTGGCAGGGCTGACCACAGTCCGGACAGACCACAGTCAGGACAGACCACAGTCAGATCAGACCACAGTCAGATCAGACCACAGTCAGGACAGACACAGTCAGGACAGACCACAGTCAGGGCCGACCACAGTCGGGGCTGACCAGAGTCTGGACAGACCACAGACTGGACAGACAACAGTCAGGACAGACCACAGTCAGGACAGACCACAGTCAGGACAGACAACAGTCAGGACAGAGCACAGTCAGGACAGACCACAGTCAGGGCTGACCACAGTCAGGACAGGCCACAGGCAGGGCTGACCAGAGTCAGGACAGACCACAGTCAGGACAGACCACAGTCAGGACAGTCCACAGTCAGGGCTGACCACAAACGGGACAGACCACAGTCAGGACAGACCACAGTCAGGACAGATCACAGTGAGGACAAACCACAGTCAGGGCTGACCACAGTCAGGACAGACCACAGTCAGGACAAACCACAGTCAGGGCTGACCACAGTCAGGGCTGACCACAGTCAGGACAGACCACAGTCAGGACAGACCACAGTCAGGACAGACCACAGTCAGGACAACCCACAGTCAGGGCTGACCACAGTCAGGGCTGACCACAGTCAGGACAGACCACAGTCAGTGCTGACCACAGTCAGGACAGACCACAGTCAGGACAGACAACAGTCAGGACAGACCACAGTCAGGACAGACCACAGTCAGGACAGACCACAGTAAGGACAGACAACAGTCCGGACAGACCACAGTCAGGACAGACCACAGGCAGGGCTGACCACAGTCAGGACAGACCACAGTCAGGACAGACCACATTCAGGACAGTCCACAGTCAGGGCTGACCACAAACGGGACAGAACACAGTCAGGACAGACCACAGTCAGGACAGACCACAGTCAGGACAAACCACAGTCAGTGCTGACCACAGTAAGGGCTGACCACAGTCAGGACAGACCACAGTCAGGACAGACCACAGTCAGGACAGACCACAGTCAGGGCTGACCACATTCAGGACAGACCACAGTCAGGACAGACCACAGTCAGGACAGACCACAGTCAGGACAGACCACAGTCTGGGCTGACCACAGTCAGGACAGACCACAGTCAGGAGAGACCACAGTCAGGACTGACCACAGTCGGGACAGACCACAGTCACGACAGATACAGTCAGGACAGACCACAGACAGGACAGACCACTGTCAGGACAGATCACAATCAGGGCTGACCACAGGCAGGACAGACCACAGTCAGGAAAGAACAAAGTCAGGACAGACCACAGTCAGGACAGACCACGGTCAGGACAGACGACGGTCAGGACAGACCACGGTCAGGACAGACCACGGTCAGCGCTGACCACAGTCAGGACAGACCACAGTCAGGACAGACCGCAATCAGGACAGACCGCAGTCAGGGCTGACCGCAGACAGGACAGACCGCAGTCAGCACAGACCACAGTCAGGGCTGACCACAGACAGGACTGACCACAGTCAGGGCTGACCACAGTCAGGACAGACCACAGTCAGGGCTGACCACAGTCAGGACAGACCGAAGTCAGGACAGACCACAGTCAGGACAGACCGCAGTCAGGACTGACCGCAGTCAGAACAGACCACAGTCAGGACAGACCACAGTCAGGGCAGACCACTTAAAGGGCAGACCGCAGTCAGGACAGACGACAGTCAGGGCTGACCAAAGTCAGGACAGACCACAGTCAGGACAGACCGCCGTCAGGACAGACCGCAGTCAGGACAGACCACAGTCAGGGCTGACCACAGTCATGATTGACCACAGTCAGGACAGACCACAGTCAGGACAGACCACAGTCAGGCTGACCACAGTCAGGACAGACCACAGTCAGGACAGCCCACAGTCAGGACAGACCACAGTCATGCTGACAACAGTCAGGACAGACCACAGTCAGGACAGACCACAGTCAGGGCTGAGCACAGTCAGGACAGACCACAGTCAGGGCTGACCACAGTCAGGACAGACCACAGTCTGGACAGACCACAGTGAGGACAGACCACAGTCAGGACAGACCACAGTCAGGACAGACCGCAGTCACGACTTCCTCAGTCAGGACAGACCGCAGTCAGGACAGACCGCAGTCAGGACAGACCGCAGTCAGGACTGACCGCAGTCAGGACAGACTGCTGGCAGGACATACCGCAGTCAGGACTGACCGCAGTCAGGGCTGACCACAGTCAGGACAGACCACAGTCAGGACTGACCAGAGTCAGGACAGACCACAGTCAGGGCTGACCACACTCTGTGCTGACCACAGTCAGGACAGACCGCAGTCAGCACAGACCACAGTCAGGACAGACCTCAGTCAGGACAGACCACAGTCAGGACAGACCACAGTCAGGGCCGAGCACAGTCAGGACAGACCACAGTCAGGGCTGACCACAGTCAGGACAGACCACAGTCAGGACAGACCACAGTGAGGACAGACCACAGTCAGGAAAGACCACAGTCAGGACTTCCTCAGTCAGGACAGACCGCAGTCAGGACAGACCGCAGTCAGGACTCTCCGCAGTCGGGACAGACCGCAGACAGGACAGACCACAGTCAGGACTGACCACAGTCAGGGCTGACCACAGTCAGGACAGACCACAGTCAGTTCTGACCACAGTCAGGACAGACCACAGTCAGGACAGACCACAGTCAGGACAGACCTCAGTCAGGACACACCACAGTCAGGACAGACCACAGTCAGGACAGACGACAGTCAGGACAGAGCACAGTCATGGCAGACCACAGTCAGGGCTGTTCACAGTCAGGACAGACCACAGTCAGGAGAGACCACAGTCAGGAGAGACCACAGTCAGGACTGACCACAGGCAGGACAGACCACAGTCTGGACAGACCACAGTCAAGACAGACCACAGTCAGGGCTGACCACAGTCAGGACAGACCACAGGCAGGGCTGACCACAGTCAGGACAGACCACAGTCAGGACAGACCACATTCAGGACAGTCCACAGTCAGGGCTGACCACAAATGGGACAGACCACAGTCAGGGCTGATCACAGTCAGGACAGACCACAGTCAGGACAAACCACAGTCAGGGCTGACCACAGTCAGGGCTGACCAAAGTCAGGACAGACCACAGTCAGGACAAACCACAGACAGGACAGACCACAGTCATGACAAACCACAGTCAGGACAGACCGCAGTCAGGACAGACCGCAGTCAGGTTCTGACCACAGTCATGACAGACCACAGTCAGGACAGACCACAGTCAGGGCTGACCACAGTTAGGACAGACCACAGTCAGGGCTGACCACAGTCAGGACAGACCACAGTCAGGGCTGACCACAGTCAGGACAGACCACAGTCAGGGCTGACCACAGACAGAGATGACCACAGTCAGGGCTGACCACAGTCAGGAAAGAACACAGTCAGGACAGACCCAGTCTGGACAGACCACTGTCAGGAAAGTCCACTGGCAGGGCTGACCACAGTCCGGACAGACCACAGTCAGGACAGACCACAGTCAGGGCTGACCACAGTCAGGACAGACCACAGTCAGGACAGACCACAGTCAGGACAGACCACAGTCAGATCAGACCACAGTCAGGACAGACCACAGTCAGGGCCGACCACAGTCGGGGCTGACCAGAGTCTGGACAGACCACAGTCAGGACAGACAACAGTCAGGACAGACCACAGTCAGGACAGACCACAGTCAGGTCAGACCACAGTCAGGACAGAACACAGTCAGGGCTGACCACAGTCAGGACAGACCACAGGCACCGCTGACCACAGTCAGGACAGACCACAGTCAGGACAGACCACATACAGGACAGTCCACAGTCAGGGCTGACCACAAACGGGACAGACCACAGTCAGGACAGACCACAGACAGGACAGACCACAGTCAGGACAAATCACAGTCAGTGCTGACCACAGTCAGGGCTGACCACAGTCAGGACAGACCACAGTCAGGACAGACCACAGTCAGGGCTGACCACAGTCAGGGCTGACCACAGTCAGGACAGACCACAGTCAGGACAGACCACAGTCAGGACAAATCACAGACAGTGCTGACCACAGTCAGGGCTGACCACAGTCAGGACAGACCACAGTCAGGACAGACCACAGTCAGGGCTGACCACAGTCAGGGCTGACCACAGTCAGGACAGACCACAGTCAGGACAAAACACAGTCAGGGCTGACCACATTCAGGGCTGACCACAGTCAGGACAGACCACAGTCAGGACAGACCACAGTCAGGACAGATCACAATCAGGGCTGACCACAGTCAGGACACACCACAGTCAGGGCTGACCACAGTCAGGACAGACCACAGTCAGGGCTGACCACAGTCAGGACGGACCACAGTCAGGGTTGACCACAGACAGCAAAGACCACAGTCAGGACAGACCCAGTCTGGACAGACCACTGTCAGGAAAGTCCAGTGGCAGGGCTGACCACAGTCCGGACAGACCACAGTCAGGACAGACCACAGTCAGATCAGACCACAGTCGGATCAGACCACAGTCAGGACAGACACAGTCAGGACAGACCACAGTCAGGGCCGACCACAGTCGGGGCTGACCAGAGTCTGGACAGACCACAGACTGGACAGACAACAGTCAGGACAGACCACAGTCAGGACAGACCACAGTCAGGACAGACCACAGTCAGGACAGACAACAGTCAGGACAGAGCACAGTCAGGACAGACCACAGTCAGGGCTGACCACAGTCAGGACAGGCCACAGGCAGGGCTGACCAGAGTCAGGACAGACCACAGTCAGGACAGACCACAGTCAGGACAGTCCACAGTCAGGGCTGACCACAAACGGGACAGACCACAGTCAGGACAGACCACAGTCAGGACAGATCACAGTGAGGACAAACCACAGTCAGGGCTGACCACAGTCAGGACAGACCACAGTCAGGACAAACCACAGTCAGGGCTGACCACAGTCAGGGCTGACCACAGTCAGGACAGACCACAGTCAGGACAGACCACAGTCAGGACAGACCACAGTCAGGACAACCCACAGTCAGGGCTGACCACAGTCAGGGCTGACCACAGTCAGGACAGACCACAGTCAGTGCTGACCACAGTCAGGACAGACCACAGTCAGGACAGACAACAGTCAGGACAGACCACAGTCAGGACAGACCACAGTCAGGACAGACCACAGTCTGGACAGACCACAGTAAGGACAGACAACTGTCCGGACAGACCACAGTCAGGACAGACCACAGGCAGGGCTGACCACAGTCAGGACAGACCACAGTCAGGACAGACCACATTCAGGACAGTCCACAGTCAGGGCTGACCACAAACGGGACAGACCACAGTCAGGACAGACCACAGTCAGGACAGACCACAGTCAGGACAAACCACAGTCAGTGCTGACCACAGTAAGGGCTGACCACAGTCAGGACAGACCACAGTCAGGACAGACCACAGTCAGGACAGACCACAGTCAGGGCTGACCACATTCAGGACAGACCACAGTCAGGACAGACCACAGTCAGGACAGACCACAGTCAGGACAAAACACAGTCAGGACAGACCACAGTCAGGACAGACCACAGTCAGGGCTGACCACAGTCAGGGCTGACCACAGTCAGGACAGACCACAGTCTGGGCTGACCACAGTCAGGACAGACCACAGTCAGGAGAGACCACAGTCAGGATTGACCACAGTCGGGACAGACCACAGTCACGACAGATACAGTCAGGACAGACCACAGACAGGACAGACCACTGTCAGGACAGATCACAATCAGGGCTGACCACAGGCAGGACAGACCACAGTCAGGACAGACCACAGTCAGCACAGACCACAGTCAGGACAGACCACAGTCAGGAAAGAACAAAGTCAGGACAGACCACAGTCAGGACAGACCACAGTCAGGACAGACCACGGTCAGGACAGACGACGGTCAGGACAGACCACGGTCAGGACAGACCACGGTCAGCGCTGACCACAGTCAGGACAGACCACAGTCAGGACAGACCGCAATCAGGACAGACCGCAGTCAGGACAGACCACAGTCAGGACAGACCGCAGTCAGCACAGACCACAGTCAGGGCTGACCACAGACAGGACTGACCACAGTCAGGGCTGACCACAGTCAGGACAGACCACAGTCAGGGCTGACCACAGTCAGGACAGACCACAGTCAGGACAGACCGCAATCAGGACAGACCGCAGTCAGGGCTGACCGCAGACAGGACAGACCGCAGTCAGCACAGACCACAGTCAGGGCTGACCACAGACAGGACTGACCACAGTCAGGGCTGACCACAGTCAGGACAGACCACAGTCAGGACAGACCGCAGTCAGGACTGACCGCAGTCAGAACAGACCACAGTCAGGACAGACCACAGTCAGGGCAGACCACTTAAAGGGCAGACCGCAGTCAGGACAGACGACAGTCAGGGCTGACCAAAGTCAGGACAGACCACAGTCAGGACAGACCGCCGTCAGGACAGACCGCAGTCAGGACAGACCACAGTCAGGGCTGACCACAGTCATGATTGACCACAGTCAGGACAGACCACAGTCAGGACAGACCACAGTCAGGCTGACCACAGTCAGGACAGACCACAGTCAGGACAGCCCACAGTCAGGACAGACCACAGTCATGCTGACAACAGTCAGGACAGACCACAGTCAGGACAGACCACAGTCAGGGCTGAGCACAGTCAGGACAGACCACAGTCAGGGCTGACCACAGTCAGGACAGACCACAGTCTGGACAGACCACAGTGAGGACAGACCACAGTCAGGACAGACCACAGTCAGGACAGACCGCAGTCACGACTTCCTCAGTCAGGACAGACCGCAGTCAGGACAGACCGCAGTCAGGACAGACCGCAGTCAGGACTGACCGCAGTCAGGACAGACTGCTGGCAGGACATACCGCAGTCAGGACTGACCGCAGTCAGGGCTGACCACAGTCAGGACAGACCACAGTCAGGACTGACCAGAGTCAGGACAGACCACAGTCAGGGCTGACCACACTCTGTGCTGACCACAGTCAGGACAGACCGCAGTCAGCACAGACCACAGTCAGGACAGACCTCAGTCAGGACAGACCACAGTCAGGACAGACCACAGTCAGGGCCGAGCACAGTCAGGACAGACCACAGTCAGGGCTGACCACAGTCAGGACAGACCACAGTCAGGACAGACCACAGTGAGGACAGACCACAGTCAGGAAAGACCACAGTCAGGACTTCCTCAGTCAGGACAGACCGCAGTCAGGACAGACCGCAGTCAGGACTCTCCGCAGTCAGGACAGACCGCAGACAGGACAGACCACAGTCAGGACTGACCACAGTCAGGGCTGACCACAGTCAGGACAGACCACAGTCAGGACTGACCACAGTCAGGACAGACCACAGTCAGGACAGACCACAGTCAGGACAGACCTCAGTCAGGACACACCACAGTCAGGACAGACCACAGTCAGGACAGACGACAGTCAGGACAGAGCACAGTCATGGCAGACCACAGTCAGGGCTGTTCACAGTCAGGACAGACCACAGTCAGGAGAGACCACAGTCAGGAGAGACCACAGTCAGGACTGACCACAGGCAGGACAGACCACAGTCACGACAGACACAGTCAGGACAGACCACAGACAGGACAGACCACAGTCAGGACAGATCACAATCAGGGCTGACCACAGGCAGGACAGACCACAGTCAGGACAGACCACAGTCAGGACAGACCACAGTCAGGAAAGAACAAAGTCAGGACAGACCAAAGTCTGGACAGACCACGGTCAGGACAGACCACGGTCAGGACAAACCACGGTCAGGACAGACGACGGGCAGGACAGACCACGGTCAGGACAGACCACGGTCAGCACTGACCACAGTCAGGACAGACCGCAGTCAGGACAGACCGCAGTCAGGACAGACCGCAGTCAGGACAGACCACAGTAAGGACAGACCACAGTCAGGGCTGACCACAGTCAGGACAGACCACAGTCAGGACAGACCACAGTCAGGACAGACACCGTCAGGACAGACCACAGTCAGGTCAGACCACAGTCAGGACAGACACAGTCAGGACTGACCACAGTCAGGACGGACCACAGTCAGGGCTGACCACTGTCAGGACAGACCACGGTCAGGACAGACACAGTCAGGACAGACCACAGTCAGCACAGACCACAGTCAGGGCTGACAACAGTCAGGACAGACCGCAGTCAGGACAGACCGCAGTCAGGTCAGACCGCAGTCAGAACAGACCGCAGACAGGACAGACCGTAGTCAGGAATGACCGCAGTCAGGGCTGACCACAGTCAGGACAGACCGCAGTCAGGACAGACCACGGTCAGGACAGACCACGGTCAGGACAGACGACGGTCAGGACAGACGACGGTCAGGACAGACCACGGTCAGGGCTGACCACGGTCAGGACAGACCGCGGTCAGGACCCACCGCAGTCAGGACAGACCGCAGTCAGGGCTGACCGCAGTCAGGACAGACCGCAGTCAGGACAGACCGCAGTCATGACAGACTACAGTCAGGACAGACACAGTCAGGACAGATCACAGTCAGGACAGACCACAGTCAGGGCTGACAACAGTCAGGACAGACCACAGTCAGGGCTGACAACAGTCAGGACAGACCACGGTCAGGACAGACCACGGTCAGGGCAGACCACGGTCAGGGCTGACCACAGTCAGGGCTGACCACGGTCAGCACAGACCACGGTCAGGACAGACCACAGTCAGGACAGACCGCAGTCAGGGCTGACCACAGTCAGGACATACCACAGTCAGGGCTGACCACAGTCAGGACAGACCACGGTCAGGGCTGACCACAGTCAGGACAGACCACAGTCAGGGCTGACCACAGTCAGGACAGACCACAGTCTGGACAGACCGCAGTCAGGACAGACCGCAGTCAGGACTGACCGCAGTCAGGACAGACCACAGACAGGACAGACCGCAGTCAGGAATGACCGCAGTCAGGGCTGACTACAGTCAGGACAGACCACAATCAGGACTGACCACAGTCAGGACATACCACAGTCAGGACAGACCACAGTCAGGGCTGACCGCAGTCAGAATAGACCACAGACAGGACAGACCACAGTCAGGACTGACCACAGTCAGGGCTGACCACAGTCAGGACAGACCACAGTCAGGACTGACCAGAGTCAGGACAGACCACAGTCAGGAAATACCGCAGTCAGGACAGACCACAGTCAGGACAGACCTCAGTCAGAACAGACCACAGTCAGGAGAGACGACAGTCAGGACAGAGCACAGTCAGGACAGACCACAGTCAGGACAGACCTCAGTCAGAACAGACCACAGTCAGGAGAGACAACAGTCAGGAGGGACAACAGTCAGGAGAGACGACAGTCAGGACAGAGCACAGTCAGGACTGACCACAGTCAGGACAGACAACAGTCACGACAGACACAGTCAGGACAGACCACAGTCAGGACAGACCACAGTCAGGGCCGAGCACAGTCAGGACAGACCACAGTCAGGACAGACCACAGTCAGGGCCGAGCACAGTCAGGACAGACCACAGTCAGGACAGACCACAGTCAGGACATACCAGAGTGAGGACAGACCACAGTCATGACAAACCACAGTCAGGACTTCCTCAGTCAGGACAGACCGCAGTCAGGACAGACCGCAGTCAGGACTGACCGCAGTCAGGACAGACCGCAGTCAGGACAGACCGCAGTCAGGGCTGACCGCAGTCAGGACAGACCGCAGACAGGACAGACCACAGTCAGGACTGACCACAGTCAGGGCTGACCACAGTCAGGACAGACCACAGTCAGGACAGACCACAGTCAGGACAGACGACAGTCAGGACAGAGCACAGTCAGGAGAGACCACAGTCAGGAGAGACCACAGTCAGGACTGACCACAGGCAGGACAGACCACAGTCACGACAGACACAGTCAGGACAGACCACAGACAGGACAGACCACAGTCAGGACAGATCACAATCAGGGCTGACCACAGGCAGGACAGACCACAGTCAGGACAGACCACAGTCAGGACAGACCACAGTCAGGACAGACCACAGTCAGGACAGACCACAGTCAGGACAGACCACAGTCAGGAAAGAACAAAGTCAGGACAGACCAAAGTCTGGACAGACCACGGTCAGGACAGACCACGGTCAGGACAGACGACGGGCAGGAAAGACCACGGTCAGGACAGACCACGGTCAGCACTGACCACAGTCAGGACAGACCGCAGTCAGGACAGACCGCAGTCAGGACAGACCGCAGTCAGGACAGACCACAGTAAGGACAGACCACAGTCAGGACAGACCACAGTCAGGGCTGACCACAGTCAGGACAGACCACAGTCAGGACAGACCACAGTCAGGACAGACACCGTCAGGACAGACCACAGTCAGGTCAGACCACAGTCAGGACAGACACAGTCAGAACTGACCACAGTCAGGACGGACCACAGTCAGGGCTGACCACTGTCAGGACAGACCACGGTCAGGACAGACACAGTCAGGACAGACCACAGTCAGCACAGACCACAGTCAGGGCTGACAACAGTCAGGACAGACCGCAGTCAGGACAGACGCAGTCAGGACAGACCGCAGTCAGAACAGACCGCAGACAGGACAGACCGTAGTCAGGAATGACCGCAGTCAGGGCTGACCACAGTCAGGACAGACCGCAGTCAGGACAGACCGCGGTCAGGACAGACGACGGTCAGGACAGACGACGGTCAGGACAGACCACGGTCAGGGCTGACCACGGTCAGGACAGACCGCGGTCAGGACCCACCGCAGTCAGGACAGACCGCAGTCAGGGCTGACCGCAGTCAGGACAGACCGCAGTCAGGACAGACCGCAGTCATGACAGACCACAGTCAGGACAGACCACAGTCAGGACAGACATCAGTCAGGACAGACACAGTCAGGACAGATCACAGTCAGGACAGACCACAGTCAGGGCTGACAACAGTCAGGATAGACCACAGTCAGGGCTGACAACAGTCAGGACAGACCACGGTCAGGACAGACCACGGTCAGGGCAGACCACGGTCAGGGCTGACCACGGTCAGGGCTGACCACGGTCAGCACAGACCACGGTCAGGACAGACCACAGTCAGGACAGACCGCAGTCAGGGCTGACCACAGTCAGGACAGACCACAGTCAGGGCTGACCACAGCCAGGACAGACAACGGTCAGGGCTGACCACAGTCAGGACAGACCACAGTCAGGGCTGACTACAGTCAGGACAGACCACAATCAGGACTGACCACAGTCAGGACATACCACAGTCAGGACAGACCACAGTCAGGGCTGACCGCAGTCAGAATAGACCACAGACAGGACAGACCACAGTCAGGACTGACCACAGTCAGGGCTGACCACAGTCAGGACAGACCACAGTCAGGACTGACCAGAGTCAGGACAGACCACAGTCAGGAAATACCGCAGTCAGGACAGACCACAGTCAGGACAGACCTCAGTCAGAACAGACCACAGTCAGGAGAGACGACAGTCAGGACAGAGCACAGTCAGGACAGACCACAGTCAGGACAGACCTCAGTCAGAACAGACCACAGTCAGGAGAGACAACAGTCAGGAGGGACAACAGTCAGGAGAGACGACAGTCAGGACAGAGCACAGTCAGGACTGACCACAGTCAGGACAGACCACAGTCACGACAGACACAGTCAAGACAGACCACAGTCAGGACAGACCACAGTCAGGGCCGAGCACAGTCAGGACAGTCCACAGTCAGGACAGACCACAGTCAGGGCCGAGCACAGTCAGGACAGACCACAGTCAGGACAGACCACAGTCAGGACATACCACAGTGAGGACAGACCACAGTGAGGACAGACCACAGTCAGGACTTCCTCAGTCAGGACAGACCGCAGTCAGGACAGACCGCAGTCAGGACTGACCGCAGTCAGGACAGACCGCAGTCAGGACAGACCGCAGTCAGGACTGACCGCAGTCAGGACAGACCGCAGACAGGACAGACCGCAGTCAGGACTGACCGCAGTCAGGGCTGACCACAGTCAGGACAGACCACAGTCAGGACTGACCAGAGTCAGGACTGACCAGAGTCAGGACAGACCACAGTCAGGACAGACCACAGTCAGGACAGACCTCAGTCAGGACAGACCACAGTCAGGACAGAGCACAGTCATGGCAGACCACAGTCAGGGCTGTTCACAGTCAGGACAGACCACAGTCAGGACAGACCACAGTCAGGAGAGACCACAGTCAGGAGAGACCACAGTCAGGACTGACCACAGGCAGGACAGACCACAGTCACGACAGACCACAGTCAGGACAGACCACAGTCAGGAAAGAACAAAGTCAGGACAGACCACAGTCTGGACAGACCACGGTCAGGACAGACCACGGTCAGGACAGACGACGGGCAGGACAGACCACGGTCAGGACAGACCACGGTCAGCACTGACCACAGTCAGGACAGACCGCAGTCAGGACAGACCGCAGTCAGGACAGACCGCAGTCAGGACAGACCACAGTAAGGACAGACCACAGTCAGGGCTGACCACAGTCAGGACAGACACCGTCAGGACAGACCACAGTCAGGTCAGACCACAGTCAGGACAGACACAGTCAGAACTGACCACAGTCAGGACGGACCACAGTCAGGGCTGACCACTGTCAGGACAGACCACGGTCAGGACAGACACAGTCAGGACAGACCACAGTCAGCACAGACCACAGTCAGGGCTGACAACAGTCAGGACAGACCGCAGTCAGGACAGACCGCAGTCAGGACAGACCGCAGTCAGAACAGACCGCAGACAGGACAGACCGTAGTCAGGAATGACCGCAGTCAGGGCTGACCACAGTCAGGACAGACCGCAGTCAGGACAGACGACGGTCAGGACAGACGACGGTCAGGACAGACGACGGTCAGGACAGACCACTGTCAGGGCTGACCACGGTCAGGACAGACCGCGGTCAGGACCCACCGCAGTCAGGACAGACCACAGTCAGGGCTGACCGCAGTCAGGACAGACCGCAGTCAGGACAGACACAGTCAGGACAGATCACAGTCAGGACAGACCACAGTCAGGGCTGACAACAGTCAGGACAGACCACGGTCAGGACAGACCACGGTCAGGGCAGACCACGGTCAGGGCTGACCACGGTCAGGGCTGACCACGGTCAGCACAGACCACGGTCAGGACAGACCACAGTCAGGACAGACCGCAGTCAGGGCTGACCACAGTCAGGACAGACCACAGTCAGGGCTGACCACAGCCAGGACAGACCACGGCCAGGGCTGACCACAGTCAGGACAGACCACAGTCAGGGCTGACCACAGTCAGGAAAGAACAAAGTCAGGACAGACCACGGTCAGGACAGACGACGGTCAGGACACACCACGGTCAGGACAGACCACGGTCAGCGCTGACCACAGTCAGGACAGACCACAGTCAGGACAGACCGCAGTCAGGACAGACAGCAGTCAGGACAGACCACAGTCAGGGCTGACCACAGTCAGGACAGACCGCAGTCAGGACAGACCGCACACAGGACAGACCACAGTCAGGACAGACCGCAGTCAGCACAGACCACAGTCAGGGCTGACCAGAGACAGGACAGACCACAGTCAGGGCTGACCACAGTCAGGACAGACCACAGTCAGGGCTGACCACAGTCAGGACAGACCGCAGTCAGGACAGACCGCAGTCAGGTCAGACCGCAGTCAGAACAGACCGCAGACAGGACAGACCGCAGTCAGGAATGACCGCAGTCAGGGCTGACCACAGTCAGGACAGACCACCGTCAGGACTGACCACAGTCAGGACAGACCACAGTCAGCACAGACCACGGTCAGGACAGACCACCGTCAGGACAGACGACAGTCAGGGCTGGCCACAGTCAGGACAGACCACAGTCGGGGCTGACCGCAGTCAGGACAGACCGCAGTCAGGACAGACCACAGTCAGTGCTGACCACAGTCATGATTGACCACAGTCAGGACCGACCACAGTCAGGACAGACCACAGTCAGGGCTGACCACAGTCAGGACAGTCCACAGTCAGGACAGACCACAGTCAGGGCTGACCACAGTCCGGACAGACCACAGTCAGGACAGACCACAGTCAGGGCTGACCACAGTCAGGACAGACCACAGTCAGGGCTGACCACAGTCAGGACTGACCACAGTCAGGACAGACCACAGTCACGACAGACACAGTCAGGACAGACCACAGTCAGGACAGATCACAATCAGGGCTGACCACAGGCCGGACATACCACAGTCAGGACAGACCACAGTCAGGACAGACCACAGTCAGGACAGACCACAGTCAGCGCTGACCACAGTCAGGACAGACCACAGTCAGGAAAGAACAAAGTCAGGACAGACGACGGTCAGGACACACCACGGTCAGGACAGACCACGGTCAGCGCTGACCACAGTCAGGACAGACCACAGTCAGGACAGACCGCAGTCAGGACAGACAGCAGTCAGGACAGACCACAGTCAGGGCTGACCACAGTCAGGACAGACCGCAGTCAGGACAGACCGCACACAGGACAGACCACAGTCAGGACAGACCCCAGTCAGCACAGACCACAGTCAGGGCTGACCACAGACAGGACAGACCACAGTCAGGGCTGACCACAGTCAGGACAGACCACAGTCAGGGCTGACCACAGTCAGGACAGACCGCAGTCAGGACAGACCGCAGTCAGGTCAGACCGCAGTCAGAACAGACCGCCGACAGGACAGACCGCAGTCAGGAATGACCGCAGTCAGGGCTGACCACAGTCAGGACAGACCACCGTCAGGACTGACCACAGTCAGGACAGACCACAGTCAGGACAGACCACAGTCAGGGCAGACCACTTACAGGGCAGACCACAGTCAGGACAGACGACAGTCAGGGCTGACCACAGTCAGGACAGACCACAGTCAGGGCTGACCGCAGTCAGGACAGACCGCAGTCAGGACAGACCGCAGTCAGGACAGACCACAGTCAGGGCTGACCACAGTCATGATTGACCACAGTCAGGACCGACCACAGTCAGGACAGACCACAGTCAGGGCTGACCACAGTCAGGACAGTCCACAGTCAGGACAGACCACAGTCAGGGCTGACCACAGTCCGGACAGACCACAGTCAGGACAGACCACAGTCAGGGCTGACCACAGTCAGGACAGACCACAGTCAGGGCTGACCACAGTCAGGACAGACCACAGTCAGGACAGACCACAGTCAGGGCTGAGCACAGTCAGGACAGACCACAGTCAGGGCTGACCACAGTCAGGACTGACCGCAGTCAGGGCTGACCGCAGTCAGGACAGACCGCAGTCAGGACTGACCGCAGTCAGGACTGACCACAGTCAGGACAGACCACAGACAGTGCTGACCACACTCTGTGCTGACCACAGTCAGGACAGACCGCAGTCAGCACAGACCACAGTCAGGACAGACCTCAGTCAGGACAGACCACAGTCAGGGCTGACCACAGTCAGGACAGACCACAGTCAGGGCGGTCCACAGTCAGGACAGACCACAGTCAGGACAGACCACAGACAGGGCTGAGCACAGTCAGGACAGACCACAGTCAGGGCTGACCACAGTCAGGACAGACCACAGTCAGGTCAGACCACAGTGAGGACAGACCACAGTCAGGACAGACCACAGTCAGGACAGTCCGCAGTCACGACTTCCTCAGTCAGGACAGACCGCAGTCAGGACAGACCGCAGTCAGGACTGACCGCAGTCAGGACAGACCGCAGGCAGGACAGACCGCAGTCCGGACTGACCGCAGTCAGTGCTGACCGCAGTCAGGACAGACCACAGTCAGGACAGACCACAGTCAGTGCTGACCACACTCTGTGCTGACCACAGTCAGGACAGACCGCAGTCAGCACAGACCACAGTCAGGACAGACCACAGTCAGGGCCGAGCACCGTCAGGACAGACCACATTCAGGGCTGACCACAGTCAGGACAGACCAAAGTCCGGACAGACCACAGTGAGGACAGACCACAGTGAGGAAAGACCACAGTCAGGACTTCCTCAGTCAGGACAGACCGCAGTCAGGACAGACCGCAGTCAGGACTGACCGCAGTCAGGACAGAACGCAGGCAGGACAGACCACAGTCAGGACTGACCACAGTCAGGGCTGACCGCAGTCAGGACAGACCACAGTCAGGACTGACCAGAGTCAGGACAGACCACAGTCAGGACAGATCAAAGTCAGGACAGACCTCAGTCAGGACTGACCACAGTCAGGACAGACCACAGTCAGGACTGACCAGAGTCAGGACAGACCACAGTCAGGACAGACGACAGTCAGGACAGAGCACAGTCATGGCAGACCACAGTCAGGGCTGTTCACAGTCAGGACAGACCACAGTCAGGAGAGACCACAGTCAGGAGAGACCACAGTCAGGACAGACCACAGTCAGGGCTGAGCACAGTCAGGACAGACCACAGTCAGGTCTGACCACAGTCAGGACAGACCACAGTCAGGACAGACCACAGTCAGGGCTGACAACAGTCAGGACAGACCACAGTGAGGACAGACCACAGTCAGGACAGACCACAGTCAGGACAGACCACAGTCAGGACAGACCACAGTCAGGACAGACCACAGTGAGGACAGACCACAGTCAGGACAGACCACAGTCAGGACAGACCGCAGTCACGACTTCCTCAGTCAGAACAGACTGCAGGCAGGACATACCGCAGTCAGGACTGACCGCAGTCAGGGCTGACCACAGTCAGGACAGACCACAGTCAGGACTGACCAGAGTCAGGACAGACCACAGTCAGGGCTGACCACAGTCAGGACAGACCACAGTCAGGACAGACCACAGTGAGGACAGACCACAGTGAGGACAGACCACAGTCAGGACAGACCGCAGTCAGGACAGACCGCAGTCAGGACTGACCGCAGTCAGGACAGACCGCAGACAGGACAGACCACAGTCAGGACTGACCGCAGTCAGGGCTGACCACAGTCAGGACAGACCACAGTCAGGACTGACCAGAGTCAGGACAGACCACAGTCCGGACAGACCACAGTCAGGACAGACCTCAGTCAGGACACACCACAGTCAGGACAGACCACAGTCAGGACAGACGACAGTCAGGACAGAGCACAGTCATGGCAGACCACAGTCAGGGATGTTCACAGTCAGGACAGACCACAGTCAGGAGAGACCACAGTCAGGAGAGACCAAAGTCAGGACAGACCACAGTCAGGGCTGACCACAGTCAGGACAGACCACAGTGAGGACAGACCACAGTCAGGACAGACCACAGTCAGCACAGACCACAGTCAGGGCTGACAACAGTCAGGACAGACCGCAGTCAGGACAGACCGCAGTGTGGACAGACCGCAGTCAGGACAAACCGCAGACAGGACAGACCGTAGTCAGGACAGACCACAGTCAGGACAGACGACGGTCAGGACAGACGACGGTCAGGACAGACCACGGTCAGGGCTGACCACGGTCAGGACAGACCGCATTCAGGACCCACCGCAGTCAGGACAGACCGCAGTCAGGACAGACCGCAGTCAGGACAGACCACAGTCAGGACAGACCTCATTCAGGACAGACACAGTCAGGACAGATCCCAGTCAGGACCGACTACAGTCAGGGCTGACAACAGTCAGGACAGACCACGGTCAGGACAGACCACGGTCAGGGCTGACCAGGGTCAGGGCTGACCACGGTCAGGGCAGACCACGGTCAGGGCAGACCACGGACAGGGCTGACCACGGTCAGCACAGACCACGGTCAGGACAGACCACAGTCAGGTCAGACCACACTCAGGGCTGACCACAGTCAGGACAGACCACGGTCAGGGCTGACCACAGTCAGGACAGACCACAGTCAGGGCTGACCACAGTCAGGACAGACCACAGTCAGGGCTGACCACAGTCAGGACAGACCACAGTCTGGACAGACCGCAGTCAGGACAGACCGCAGTCAGGACAGACCGCAGTCAGGACTGACCGCAGTCAGGACAGACCACAGACAGGACAGACCGCAGTCAGGAATGACCGCAGTCAGGGCTGACTACAGTCAGGACAGACCACAATCAGGACTGACCACAGTCAGGACATACCACAGTCAGGACAGACCACAGTCAGGGCTGACCACAGTCAGGACAGACCACAGTCAGGGCTGACCACAGTCAGGACAGACCACAGACAGGACAGACCACAGTCAGGACAGACCACAGTCAGGACAGACCACAGACAGGACAGACGACAGTCCGGACAGACCACAGTCAGGACAGACCACAGTCAGGACAGACCACAGACAGGACAGACCACAGTCCGGACAGACCACAGTCAGGGCTGACCACAGTCAGGACAGACCACAGTCAGGACAGACCGCAGTCAGGACAGACCGCAGTCAGGACAGACCACAGTCAGGACAGACCACAGTCAGGACAGACCGCAGTCAGGACAGACCGCAGTCAGCACAGACCACAGTCAGGACAGACCTCAGTCAGGACAGACCACAGTCAGGACAGACCACAGTCAGGGCTGACCACAGTCAGGGCCGAGCACAGTCAGGACAGACCACAGTCAGGGCTGACCACAGTCAGGACAGACCACAGTCAGGACAGACCACAGTGAGGACAGACCACAGTGAGGACAGACCACAGTCAGGACTTCCTCAGTGTGGACAGACCGCAGTCAGGACAGACCGCACTCAGGACTGTCCGCAGTCAGGACAGACCGCAGACAGGACAGACCGCAGTCAGGACTGACCACAGTCAGGGCTGACCAGAGTCAGGACAGACCACAGTCAGGACTGACCAGAGTCAGGACAGACCACAGTCAGGACAGACCACAGTCAGGACAGACCTCAGTCAGGACACACCACAGTCAGGACAGACCACAGTCAGGACAGACGACAGTCAGGACAGAGCACAGTCATGGCAGACCACAGTCAGGGCTGTTCACAGTCAGGCAGACCACAGTCAGGAGAGACCACAGTCAGGAGAGACCACAGTCAGGACTGACCACAGTCAGGACAGACCACAGTCACGACAGACACAGTCAGGACAGACCACAGACAGGACAGACCACAGTCAGGACAGATCACAATCAGGGCTGACCACAGGCAGGACAGACCACAGTCAGGACAGACCACAGTCAGGACAGACCACAGTCAGGAAAGAACAAAGACAGGACAGACCAAAGTCTGGACAGACCACGGTCAGGACAGACCACGGTCAGGACAGACGACGGGCAGACAGACCACGGTCAGGACAGACCACGGTCAGCACTGACCACAGTCAGGACAGACCGCAGTCAGGACAGACCGCAGTCAGGGCTGACCGCAGTCAGGACAGACCGCAGTCAGGACAGACCGCAGTCAGGACAGACCACAGTAAGGACAGACCACAGTCAGGGCTGACCACAGTCAGGACAGACCACAGTCAGGACAGACCACAGTCAGGACAGACACCGTCAGGACAGACCACAGTCAGGTCAGACCACAGTCAGGACAGACACAGTCAGCACTGACCACAGTCAGGACAGACCACAGTCAGGGATGACCACAGTCACGACAGACCACGGTCAGGACAGACACAGTCAGGAGAGACCACAGTCAGCACAGACCACAGTCAGGGCTGACAACAGTCAGGACAGAATGCAGTCAGGACAGACCGCAGTCAGGACAGACCGCAGTCAGAACAGACCGCAGACAGGACAGACCGTAGTCAGGAATGACCGCAGTCAGGGCTGACCACAGTCAGGACAGACCGCAGTCAGGACAGACCACGGTCAGGACAGACCACGGTCAGGACAGACGGCGGTCAGGACAGACGACGGTCAGGACAGACCACGGTCAGGGCTGACCACGGTCAGGACAGACCGCAGTCAGGACCCACCGCAGTCAGGACAGACCGCAGTCAGGGCTGACCGCAGTCAGGACAGACCGCAGTCAGGACAGACCGCAGTCATGACAGACCACAGTCAGGACAGACCACAGTCAGGACAGACCTCATCAGGACAGACACAGTCAGGACAGATCACAGTCAGGACAGACCACAGTCAGGGCTGACAACAGTCAGGACAGACCATGGTCAGGACAGACCACGGTCAGGGCTGGCCACGGTCAGGGCTGACCACGGTCAGGGCAGACCACGGTCATGGCAGACCACGGTCAGGGCTGACCACGGTCAGGGCTGACCACGGTCAGCATAGACCACGGTCAGGACAGACCACAGTCAGGACAGACCGCAGTCAGGGCTGACCACAGTCAGGACCGACCACAGTCAGGGCTGACCACAGTCAGGACAGACCACGGTCAGGGCTGACCACAGTCAGGACAGACCACAGTCAGGGCTGACCACAGTCAGGACAGACCACAGTCAGGATAGACCACAGTCTGGACAGACCGCAGTCAGGACAGACCGCAGTCAGGACAGACCGCAGTCAGGACTGACCGCAGTCACGACAGACCACAGACAGGACAGACCGCAGTCAGGAATGACCGCAGTCAGGGCTGACTACAGTCAGGACAGACCACAATCAGGACTGACCACAGTCAGGACATACCACAGTCAGGACAGAGTACAGTCAGGGCTGACCGCAGTCAGAATAGACCACAGACAGGACAGACCACAGTCAGGACTGACCACAGTCAGGGCTGACCACAGGCAGGACAGACCACAGTCAGGACTGACAAGAGTCAGGACAGACCACAGTCAGGAAAGACCGCAGTCAGGACAGACCACAGTCAGGACAGACCTCAGTCAGAACAGACCACAGTCAGGAGAGACGACAGTCAGGACAGAGCACAGTCAGGGCAGACGACAGTCAGGACTGACCACAGTCAGGGCTGACCACAGTCAAGACAGACCACAGTCAGGAGAGACAACAGTCAGGAGAGACCACAGTCAGGACTGACCACAGTCAGGACAGACCACAGTCACGACAGACACAGTCAGGACAGACCACAGTCAGGACAGATCACAATCAGGGCTGACCACAGGCAGGACATACCACAGTCAGGGCTGACCACAGTCAGGACAGACCACAGTCAGGAAAGAACAAAGTCAGGACAGACCACGGTCAGGACAGACGACGGTCAGGACACACCACGGTCAGGACAGACCACGGTCAGCGCTGACCACAGACAGGACAGACCACAGTCAGGAC
Source organism: Isurus oxyrinchus (assembly GCA_026770705.1). Taxonomy (NCBI): domain Eukaryota; kingdom Metazoa; phylum Chordata; class Chondrichthyes; order Lamniformes; family Lamnidae; genus Isurus; species Isurus oxyrinchus. Next base: position 196,576 of record JANJGN010000629.1, read on the forward strand.
AGACCGCAGTCAGGACAGACCGCAGTCAGGACAGACCACAGTCAGGGCTGACCACAGTCAGGACAGACCGCAGTCAGGACAGACCGCACTCAGGCCAGACCACAGACAGGACAGACCGCAGTCAGCACAGACCACAGTCAGGGCTGACCACAGACAGGACAGACCACAGTCAGGGCTGACCACAGTCAGGACAGACCACAGTCAGGGCTGACCACAGTCAGGACAGACCGCAGTCAGGACAGACCGCAGTCAGGTCAGACCGCAGTCAGAACAGACCGCAGACAGGACAGACCGCAGTCAGGAATGACCGCAGTCAGGGCTGACCACAGTCAGGACAGACCACCGTCAGGACTGACCACAGTCAGGACAGACCACAGTCAGGACAGACCACAGTCAGGGCAGACCACTTACAGGGCAGACCACAGTCAGGACAGACGACAGTCAGGGCTGACCACAGTCAGGACAGACCACAGTCAGGGCTGACCGCAGTCAGGACAGACCGCAGTCAGGACCGACCGCAGTCAGGACAGACCACAGTCAGGGCTGACCACAGTCATGATTGACCACAGTCAGGACCGACCACAGTGAGGACAGACCACAGTCAGGGCTGACTACAGTCAGGACAGTCCACAGTCAGGACAGACCACAGTCAGGACAGACCACAGTCAGGGCTGACCACAGTCAGGACAGACCACAGTCAGGGCTGACCACAGTCAGGACAGACCACAGTCAGGACAGACCACAGTCAGGGCTGAGCACAGTCAGGACAGACCACAGTCAGGGCTGACCACAGTCAGGACAGACCACAGTCAGGTCAGACCACAGTGAGGACAGACCACAGTCAGGACAGACCACAGTCAGGACAGTCCGCAGTCACGACTTCCTCAGTCAGGACAGACCGCAGTCAGGACAGACCGCAGTCAGGACAGACCGCAGTCAGGACAGACCGCAGGCAGGACAGACCGCAGTCAGGACAGACCGCAGTCAGGACAGACCGCAGTCAGGACAGACCGCAGTCAGGGCTGACCGCAGTCAGGACAGACCACAGTCAGGACTGACCACAGTCAGGACAGACCACAGTCAGTGCTGACCACACTCTGTGCTGACCACAGTCAGGACAGACCGCTGTCAGCACAGACCACAGTCAGGACAGACCTCAGTCAGGACAGACCACAGTCAGGACAGACCACAGTCAGGGCCGAGCACCGTCAGGACAGACCACATTCAGGGCTGACCACAGTCAGGACAGACCAAAGACAGGACAGACCACAGTGAGGACAGACCACAGTGAGGACAGACCACAGTCAGGACTTCCTCAGTCAGGACAGACCGCAGTCAGGACAGACCGCAGTCAGGACAGAACGCAGGCAGGACAGACCACAGTCAGGACTGACCACAGTCAGGGCTGACCACAGTCAGGACAGACCACAGTCAGGACTGACCAGAGTCAGGACAGACCACAGTCAGGGCAGACCACAGTCACGACAGACACAGTCAGGACAGACCACAGACAGGACAGACCACAGTCAGGACAGATCACAATCAGGGCTGACCACAGGCAGGACAGACCACAGTCAGGACAGACCACAGTCAGGACAGACCACAGTCAGGAAAGAACAAAGTCAGGTCAGACCAAAGTCAGGACAGACCACGGTCAGGACAGACCACGGTCAGGACAGACCACGGGCAGGACAGACCACGGTCAGGGCAGACCACGGTCAGCACTGACCACAGTCAGGACAGACCGCAGTCAGGACAGACCGCAGTCAGGACAGACCGCAGTCAGGGCTTATCGCAGTCAGGTCAGACCGCAGTCAGGACAGACCGCAGTCAGGACAGACCACAGTCAGGACAGACCACAGTAAGGACAGACCACAGTCAGGCCTGACCACAGTCAGGACAGACCACAGTCAGGACAGACACCGTCAGGACAGACCACAGTCAGGTCAGACGACAGTCAGGACAGACACAGTCAGGACTGACCACAGTCAGGACAGACCGCGGTCAGGACAGACCACGGTCAGGACAGACCACGGTCAGGACAGACCACGGTCAGGGCTGACCACGGTCAGGACAGACCACGGTCAGGGCTGACCACAGTCAGGACAGACCACAGTCAGGGCTGACCACAGTCAGGATAGACCACAGTCTGGACAGACCGCAGTCAGGACAGACCGCAGTCAGGACAGACCGCAGTCAGGACTGACCGCAGTCAGGACAGACCGCAGACAGGACAGACCGCAGTCAGGACTGACCGCAGTCAGGGCTGACCACAGTCAGGACAGACCACAGTCAGGACTGACCAGAGTCAGGACAGACCACAGTCAGGACAGACCACAGTCAGGACAGACCTCAGTCAGGACACACCACAGTCAGGACAGACCACAGTCAGGACAGACGACAGTCAGGACAGAGCACAGTCATGGCAGACCACAGTCAGGGCCGTTCACAGTCAGGACAGACCACAGTCAGGAGAGACCACAGTCAGGACAGACCACAGTCAGGACAGACCACAGTCACGACAGACACAGTCAGGACAGACCACAGACAGGACAGACCACAGTCAGGACAGATCACAATCAGGGCTGACCACAGGCAGGACAGACCACAGTCAGGACAGACCACAGTCAGGACAGACCACGGTCAGGACAGACCACGGTCAGGACAGACCACGGGCAGGACAGACCACGGTCAGGGCAGACCACGGTCAGGACAGACCACGGGCAGGACAGACCACGGTCAGGGCAGACCACGGTCAGCACTGACCACAGTCAGGACAGACCGCAGTCAGGACAGACCGCAGTCAGGACAGACCGCAGTCAAGGCTTATCGCAGTCAGGTCAGACCGCAGTCAGGACAGACCACGGTCAGAGCTGACCACGGTCAGGGCTGACCACGGTCAGGGCAGACCACGGTCAGGGCAGACCACGGTCAGCGCAGACCACGGTCAGGACAGACCGCAGTCAGGGCTGACCACAGTCAGGACAAACCACAGTCAGGGCTGACCACAGTCAGGACAGACCACGGTCAGGGCTGACCACAGTCAGGACAGACCACAGTCAGGGCTGACCACAGTCAGGACAGACCACAGTCAGGGCTGACCACAGTCAGGACAGACCACAGTCTGGACAGACCGCAGTCAGGACTGACCGCAGTCAGGACAGACCACAGACAGGACAGACCGCAGTCAGGAATGACCGCAGTCAGGGCTGACTACAGTCAGGACAGACCACAATCAGGACTGACCACAGTCAGGACATACCACAGTCAGGACAGACCTCAGTCAGGGCTGACCACAGTCAGGACAGACCACAGTCAGGGCTGACCATAGTCAGGACAGACCACAGTCAGGACAGACCGCAGTCAGGACAGACCACAGTCAGGGCTGACCACAGTCAGGACAGACCACAGTCAGGACAGACCACAGTCAGGACAGATCGCAGTCAGGACAGAACACGGTCAGGACAGACCACGGTCAGGACAGACGACGGTCAGGACAGACGACGGTCAGGACAGACCACGGTCAGGGCTGACCACGGTCAGGACAGACCGCGGTCAGGACCCACCGCAGTCAGGACAGACCGCAGTCAGGACAGACCGCAGTCAGGACAGACCACAGTCAGGGCTGACCACAGTCAGGACAGACCACAGTCAGGACTGACCACAGTCAGGACAGACCGCAGTCAGGACAGACCACGGTCAGGACAGGCCACGGTCAGGACAGACGACGGTCAGGACAGACCACGGTCAGGACAGACCACGGTCAGGGCTGACCACGGTCAGGACAGACCGCGGTCAGGACCCACCGCAGTCAGGACAGACCGCATTCAGGACAGACCGCAGTCAGGACAGACCGCAGTCATGACAGACCACAGTCAGGACAGACCTCATTCAGGACAGACACAGTCAGGACAGATCACAGTCAGGACAGACTACAGTCAGGGCTGACAACAGTCAGGACAGACCACGGTCAGGACAGACCACGGTCAGGGCTGACCACGGTCAGGGCTGACCACGGTCAGGGCAGACCACGGTCAGGGCAGACCACGGTCAGGGCTGACCACGGTCAGCGCAGACCACGGTCAGGACAGACCGCAGTCAGGGCTGACCACAGTCAGGACAGACCACAGTCAGGGCTGACCACAGTCAGGACAGACCACGGTCAGGGCTGACCACAGTCAGGACAGACCACAGTCAGGGCTGATCACAGTCAGGACAGACCACAGTCAGGCTGACCACAGTCAGGACAGACCACAGTCTGGACAGACCGCAGTCAGGACAGACCGCAGTCAGGACAGACCACAATCAGGACTGACCACAGTCAGGACATACCACAGTCAGGACAGACCACAGTCAGGGCTGACCACAGTCAGGACAGACCACAGTCAGGGCTGACCACAGTCAGGACCGACCGCAGTCAGGACAGACCACAGTCAGGGCTGACCACAGTCATGATTGACCACAGTCAGGACCGACCACAGTGAGGACAGACCACAGTCAGGGCTGACTACAGTCAGGACAGTCCACAGTCAGGACAGACCACAGTCAGGACAGACCACAGTCAGGGCTGACCACAGTCAGGACAGACCACAGTCAGGGCTGACCACAGTCAGGACAGACCACAGTCAGGACAGACCACAGTCAGGGCTGAGCACAGTCAGGACAGACCACAGTCAGGGCTGACCACAGTCAGGACAGACCACAGTCAGGTCAGACCACAGTGAGGACAGACCACAGTCAGGACAGACCACAGTCAGGACAGTCCGCAGTCACGACTTCCTCAGTCAGGACAGACCGCAGTCAGGACAGACCGCAGTCAGGACAGACCGCAGTCAGGACAGACCGCAGGCAGGACAGACCGCAGTCAGGACAGACCGCAGTCAGGACAGACCGCAGTCAGGACAGACCGCAGTCAGGGCTGACCGCAGTCAGGACAGACCACAGTCAGGACTGACCACAGTCAGGACAGACCACAGTCAGTGCTGACCACACTCTGTGCTGACCACAGTCAGGACAGACCGCTGTCAGCACAGACCACAGTCAGGACAGACCTCAGTCAGGACAGACCACAGTCAGGACAGACCACAGTCAGGGCCGAGCACCGTCAGGACAGACCACATTCAGGGCTGACCACAGTCAGGACAGACCAAAGACAGGACAGACCACAGTGAGGACAGACCACAGTGAGGACAGACCACAGTCAGGACTTCCTCAGTCAGGACAGACCGCAGTCAGGACAGACCGCAGTCAGGACAGAACGCAGGCAGGACAGACCACAGTCAGGACTGACCACAGTCAGGGCTGACCACAGTCAGGACAGACCACAGTCAGGACTGACCAGAGTCAGGACAGACCACAGTCAGGGCAGACCACAGTCACGACAGACACAGTCAGGACAGACCACAGACAGGACAGACCACAGTCAGGACAGATCACAATCAGGGCTGACCACAGGCAGGACAGACCACAGTCAGGACAGACCACAGTCAGGACAGACCACAGTCAGGAAAGAACAAAGTCAGGTCAGACCAAAGTCAGGACAGACCACGGTCAGGACAGACCACGGTCAGGACAGACCACGGGCAGGACAGACCACGGTCAGGGCAGACCACGGTCAGCACTGACCACAGTCAGGACAGACCGCAGTCAGGACAGACCGCAGTCAGGACAGACCGCAGTCAGGGCTTATCGCAGTCAGGTCAGACCGCAGTCAGGACAGACCGCAGTCAGGACAGACCACAGTCAGGACAGACCACAGTAAGGACAGACCACAGTCAGGCCTGACCACAGTCAGGACAGACCACAGTCAGGACAGACACCGTCAGGACAGACCACAGTCAGGTCAGACGACAGTCAGGACAGACACAGTCAGGACTGACCACAGTCAGGACAGACCGCGGTCAGGACAGACCACGGTCAGGACAGACCACGGTCAGGACAGACCACGGTCAGGGCTGACCACGGTCAGGACAGACCACGGTCAGGGCTGACCACAGTCAGGACAGACCACAGTCAGGGCTGACCACAGTCAGGATAGACCACAGTCTGGACAGACCGCAGTCAGGACAGACCGCAGTCAGGACAGACCGCAGTCAGGACTGACCGCAGTCAGGACAGACCGCAGACAGGACAGACCGCAGTCAGGACTGACCGCAGTCAGGGCTGACCACAGTCAGGACAGACCACAGTCAGGACTGACCAGAGTCAGGACAGACCACAGTCAGGACAGACCACAGTCAGGACAGACCTCAGTCAGGACACACCACAGTCAGGACAGACCACAGTCAGGACAGACGACAGTCAGGACAGAGCACAGTCATGGCAGACCACAGTCAGGGCCGTTCACAGTCAGGACAGACCACAGTCAGGAGAGACCACAGTCAGGACAGACCACAGTCAGGACAGACCACAGTCACGACAGACACAGTCAGGACAGACCACAGACAGGACAGACCACAGTCAGGACAGATCACAATCAGGGCTGACCACAGGCAGGACAGACCACAGTCAGGACAGACCACAGTCAGGACAGACCACGGTCAGGACAGACCACGGTCAGGACAGACCACGGGCAGGACAGACCACGGTCAGGGCAGACCACGGTCAGGACAGACCACGGGCAGGACAGACCACGGTCAGGGCAGACCACGGTCAGCACTGACCACAGTCAGGACAGACCGCAGTCAGGACAGACCGCAGTCAGGACAGACCGCAGTCAAGGCTTATCGCAGTCAGGTCAGACCGCAGTCAGGACAGACCACGGTCAGAGCTGACCACGGTCAGGGCTGACCACGGTCAGGGCAGACCACGGTCAGGGCAGACCACGGTCAGCGCAGACCACGGTCAGGACAGACCGCAGTCAGGGCTGACCACAGTCAGGACAAACCACAGTCAGGGCTGACCACAGTCAGGACAGACCACGGTCAGGGCTGACCACAGTCAGGACAGACCACAGTCAGGGCTGACCACAGTCAGGACAGACCACAGTCAGGGCTGACCACAGTCAGGACAGACCACAGTCTGGACAGACCGCAGTCAGGACTGACCGCAGTCAGGACAGACCACAGACAGGACAGACCGCAGTCAGGAATGACCGCAGTCAGGGCTGACTACAGTCAGGACAGACCACAATCAGGACTGACCACAGTCAGGACATACCACAGTCAGGACAGACCTCAGTCAGGGCTGACCACAGTCAGGACAGACCACAGTCAGGGCTGACCATAGTCAGGACAGACCACAGTCAGGACAGACCGCAGTCAGGACAGACCACAGTCAGGGCTGACCACAGTCAGGACAGACCACAGTCAGGACAGACCACAGTCAGGACAGATCGCAGTCAGGACAGAACACGGTCAGGACAGACCACGGTCAGGACAGACGACGGTCAGGACAGACGACGGTCAGGACAGACCACGGTCAGGGCTGACCACGGTCAGGACAGACCGCGGTCAGGACCCACCGCAGTCAGGACAGACCGCAGTCAGGACAGACCGCAGTCAGGACAGACCACAGTCAGGGCTGACCACAGTCAGGACAGACCACAGTCAGGACTGACCACAGTCAGGACAGACCGCAGTCAGGACAGACCACGGTCAGGACAGGCCACGGTCAGGACAGACGACGGTCAGGACAGACCACGGTCAGGACAGACCACGGTCAGGGCTGACCACGGTCAGGACAGACCGCGGTCAGGACCCACCGCAGTCAGGACAGACCGCATTCAGGACAGACCGCAGTCAGGACAGACCGCAGTCATGACAGACCACAGTCAGGACAGACCTCATTCAGGACAGACACAGTCAGGACAGATCACAGTCAGGACAGACTACAGTCAGGGCTGACAACAGTCAGGACAGACCACGGTCAGGACAGACCACGGTCAGGGCTGACCACGGTCAGGGCTGACCACGGTCAGGGCAGACCACGGTCAGGGCAGACCACGGTCAGGGCTGACCACGGTCAGCGCAGACCACGGTCAGGACAGACCGCAGTCAGGGCTGACCACAGTCAGGACAGACCACAGTCAGGGCTGACCACAGTCAGGACAGACCACGGTCAGGGCTGACCACAGTCAGGACAGACCACAGTCAGGGCTGATCACAGTCAGGACAGACCACAGTCAGGCTGACCACAGTCAGGACAGACCACAGTCTGGACAGACCGCAGTCAGGACAGACCGCAGTCAGGACAGACCACAATCAGGACTGACCACAGTCAGGACATACCACAGTCAGGACAGACCACAGTCAGGGCTGACCACAGTCAGGACAGACCACAGTCAGGGCTGACCACAGTCAGGACAGACCACAGTCAGGACAGACCGCAGTCAGGACAGACCACAGTCAGGGCTGACCACAGTCAGGACAGACCACAGTCAGGACAGACAGCAGTCAGGACAGACCGCTGTCAGGACAGACCGCAGTCAGGGCTGACCGCAGTCAGGACAGACCGCAGTCAGGACAGACCGCAGTCAGGACAGACCGCAGTCAGCACAGACCACAGTCAGGGCTGACCACAGACAGGACAGACCTCAGTCAGGGCTGACCACAGTCAGGACAGACCACAGTCAGGGCTGACCACAGTCAGGACAGACCGCAGTCAGGACAGCCCGCAGTCAGGACAGACCGCAGTCAGGACAGACCGCAGTCAGGACTGACCGCAGTCAGGAATGACCGCAGTCAGGGCTGACCACAGTCAGGACAGACGACCGTCAGGACTGACCACAGTCAGGACAGACCACAGTCAGGACAGACCACAGTCAGTGCAGACCACTTACAGGGCAGACCACAGTCAGGACAGACGACAGTCAGGGCTGACCACAGTCAGTACAGACCACAGTCAGGACAGACCGCAGTCATGACAGACCGCAGTCAGGACAGACCACAGTCAGGGCTGACCACAGTCATGATTGACCACAGTCAGGACCGACCACAGTCAGGACAGACCACAGTCAGGGCTGACCACAGTCAGGACAGATCACAGTCAGGACAGACCACAGTCAGGACAGACCACAGTCCGGACAGACCACAGTCAGGACAGACCACAGTCAGGGCTGACCACAGTCAGGACAGACCACAGGCAGGGCTGACCACAGTCAGGACAGACCACAGTCAGGACAGACCACAGTCCGGGCTGAGCACAGTCAGGACAGACCACAGTCAGGGCTGACCACAGTCAGGACAGACCACAGTCAGGACAGACCACAGTGAGGACAGACCACATTCAGGACAGACCACAGTCAGGACAGACCGCAGTCACGACTTCCTCAGTCAGGACAGACCGCAGTCAGGACAGACCGCAGACAGGACAGACCGTAGTCAGGAATGACCGCAGTCAGGGCTGACCACAGTCGGGACAGACCGCGGTCAGGACAGACCACGGTCAGGACAGACGACGGTCAGGACAGACGACGGTCAGGACAGACGACGGTCAGGACAGACCACGGTCAGGACAGACCGCAGTCAGGACCCACCGCAGTCAGGACAGACCGCAGTCAGGGCTGACCGCAGTCAGGATAGACAGCAGTCAGGACAGACCGCAATCATGACAGACCACAGTCAGGACAGACCACAGTCAGGACAAACCTCAGTCAGGACAGACACAGTCAGGACAGATCACAGTCAGGACAGACCACAGTCAGGGCTGACAACAGTCAGGACAGACCACGGTCAGGACAGACCACGGTCAGGGCTGACCACGGTCAGGGCTGACCACGGTCAGGGCAGACCACGGTCAGGGCTGACCACGGTCAGGGCTGACCACGGTCAGCACAGACCACGGTCAGGACAGACCACGGTCAGGACAGACCGCAGTCAGGGCTGACCACAGTCAGGACAGACCACAGTCAGGGCTGACCACAGTCAGGCCAGACCACGGTCAGGGCTGACCACAATCAGGACAGACCACAGTCAGGGCTGACCACAGTCAGGACAGACCACAGTCAGGGCTGACCACAGTCAGGACAGACCACAGTCTGGACAGACCGCAGTCAGGACAGACCGCAGTCAGGACAGACCGCAGTCAGGACTGACCGCAGTCAGGACAGACCACAGACAGGACAGACCACAGTCAGGAATGACCGCAGTCAGGGCTGACTACAGTCAGGACAGACCACAATCAGGACTGACCACAGTCAGGACATACCACACTCAGGACAGACCACAGTCAGGGCTGACAACAGTCAGGACAGACCACAGTCAGGGCTGACAACAGTCAGGACAGACCACAGTCAGGACAGACCGCAGTCAGGACAGACCACAGTCAGGGCTGACCACAGTCAGGAAAGACCGCAGTCAGGACAGACCGCAGTCAGGACAGACCGCAGTCAGCGCTGACCGCAGTCAGGACAGACCGCAGTCAGGACAGACCACTGTCAGGACAGACCGCAGTCAGCACAGACCACAGTCAGGGCTGACCACAGACAGGAAAGACCACAGTCAGGGCTGACCACAGTCAGGACAGACCACAGTCAGGTCTGACCACAGTCTGGACAGACCGCAGTCAGGACAGACCGCAGTCAGGACAGACCGCAGTCAGGACTGACCGCAGTCAGAACAGACCGCAGACAGGACAGACCGCAGTCAGGAATGACCGCAGTCAGGGCTGACCACAGTCAGGACAGACCACCGTCAGGACTGGCCACAGTCAGGACAGACCACAGTCAGGACAGACCACAGTCAGTGCAGACCACTTACAGGGCAGACCACAGTCAGGACAGACGACAGTCAGGGCTGACCACAGTCATGACAGACCGCAGTCAGGACAGAGCGCAGTCAGGACAGACCACAGTCAGGGCTGACCACAGTCATGATTGACCACAGTCAGGACCGACCACAGTCAGGACAGACCACAGTCAGGGCTGACCACAGTAAGGACAGATCACAGTCAGGACAGACCACAGTCAGGACAGACCACAGTCCGGACAGACAACAGTCAGGACAGACCGCAGTCAGGACAGACCGCAGTCAGGACTGACCACAGTCAGGACAGACCGCAGACAGGACAGACCGCAGTCAGGACTGACCAAAGTCAGAGCTGACCACAGTCAGGACAGACCACAGTCAGGACTGACCAGAGTCAGGACAGACCACAGTCAGGACAGACCACAGTCAGGACAGCCCTCAGTCAGGACACACCACAGTCAGGACAGACCACAGTCAGGACAGACGACAGTCAGGACAGAGCACAGTCATGGCAGACCACAGTCAGGGCTGTTCACAGTCAGGCAGACCACAGTCAGGAGAGACCACAGTCAGGAGAGACCACAGTCAGGACTGACCACAGTCAGGACAGACCACAGTCACGACAGACACAGTCAGGACAGACCACAGACAGGACAGACCACAGTCAGGACAGATCACAATCAGGGCTGACCACAGGCAGGACAGACCACAGTCAGGACAGACCACAGTCAGGACAGACCACAGTCAGGAAAGAACAAAGTCAGGACAGACCAAAGTCTGGACAGACCACGGTCAGGACAGACCACGGTCAGGACAGACCACGGTCAGGACAGACGACGGGCAGGACAGACCACGGTCAGGACAGACCACGGTCAGCACTGACCACTGTCAGGACAGACCGCAGTCAGGACAGACCGCAGTCAGGGCTGACCGCAGTCAGGACAGACCGCAGTCAGGACAGACCACAGTCAGGACAGACACAGTCAGGACTGACCACAGTCAGGACAGACCACAGTCAGGGATGACCACAGTCAGGACAGACCACGGTCAGGACAGACACAGTCAGGACAGACCACAGTCAGCACAGACCACAGTCAGGGCTGACAACAGTCAGGACAGACCGCAGTCAGGACAGACCGCAGTCAGGACAGACCGCAGTCAGAACAGACCGCAGACAGGACAGACCGTAGTCAGGAATGACCGCAGTCAGGGCTGACCACAGTCAGGACAGACCGCAGTCAGGACAGACCACGGTCAGGACAGACGACGGTCAGGACAGACGACGGTCAGGACAGACCATGGTCAGGGCTGACCGCAGTCAGGACTGACCGCAGTCAGGACAGACCGCAGTCATGACAGACCACAGTCAGGACAGACCACAGTCAGGACAGACCTCATCAGGACAGACACAGTCAGGACAGATCACTGTCAGGACAGACCACATTCAGGGCTGACAACAGTCAGGACAGAACATGGTCAGGACAGACCACGGTCAGGGCTGACCACGGTCAGGGCTGACCACGGTCAGGGCAGACCACGGTCAGGGCAGACCACGGTCAGGGCTGACCACGGTCAGGGCTGACCACGGTCAGCACAGACCACGGTCAGGACAGACCACAGTCAGGACAGACCACAGTCAGGGCTGACCACAGTCAGGACAGACCACAGTCAGGGCTGACCACAGTCAGGACAGACCGCAGTCAGGACAGACCGCAGTCAGGACTGACCGCAGTCACGACAGACCACAGACAGGACAGACCGCAGTCAGGACTGACCGCAGTCACGACAGACCACAGACAGGACAGACCGCAGTCAGGACAGACCACAGACAGGACTGACCACAGACAGGACTGACCACAGTCAGGACAGACCGCAGTCAGGACAGACCACAGACAGGACTGACCACAGTCAGGACATACCACAGTCAGGACAGACCACAGTCAGGACTGACCGCAGTCAGAATAGACCACAGACAGGACAGACCACAGTCAGGACTGACCACAGTCAGGGCTGACCACAGTCAGGACAGACCACAGTCAGGACTGACCACAGTCAGGGCTGACCACAGTCAAGACAGACCACAGTCAGGAGAGACAACAGTCAGGAGAGACCACAGTCAGGACTGACCGCAGTCAGGACAGACCACAGTCACGACAGACACAGTCAGGACAGACCACAGTCAGGACAGACCACAGTCACGACAGACACAGTCAGGACAGACCACAGTCAGGACAGACCACGGTCAGGACAGACGACGGTCAGGACACACCACGGTCAGGACAGACCACGGTCAGCGCTGACCACAGTCAGGACAGACCACAGTCAGGACAGACCGCAGTCAGGACAGACCGCAGTCAGGACAGACCACAGTCAGGGCTGACCGCAGTCAGGACAGACCGCAGTCAGGACCGACCGCAGTCAGGACAGACCACAGTAAGGGCTGACCACAGTCATGATTGACCACAGTCAGGACCGACCACAGTGAGGACAGACCACAGTCAGGGCTGACTACAGTCAGGACAGTCCACAGTCAGGACAGACCACAGTCAGGACAGACCACAGTCAGGGCTGACCACAGTCAGGACAGACCACAGTCAGGGCTGACCACAGTCAGGACAGACCACAGTCAGGACAGACCACAGTCAGGGCTGAGCACAGTCAGGACAGACCACAGTCAGGGCTGACCACAGTCAGGACAGACCACAGTCAGGTCAGACCACAGTGAGGACAGACCACAGTCAGGACAGACCACAGTCAGGACAGTCCGCAGTCACGACTTCCTCAGTCAGGACAGACCGCAGTCAGGACAGACCGCAGTCAGGACAGACCGCAGTCAGGACAGACCGCAGGCAGGACAGACCGCAGTCAGGACAGACCGCAGTCAGGACAGACCGCAGTCAGGACAGACCGCAGTCAGGGCTGACCGCAGTCAGGACAGACCACAGTCAGGACTGACCACAGTCAGGACAGACCACAGTCAGTGCTGACCACACTCTGTGCTGACCACAGTCAGGACAGACCGCTGTCAGCACAGACCACAGTCAGGACAGACCTCAGTCAGGACAGACCACAGTCAGGACAGACCACAGTCAGGGCCGAGCACCGTCAGGACAGACCACATTCAGGGCTGACCACAGTCAGGACAGACCAAAGACAGGACAGACCACAGTGAGGACAGACCACAGTGAGGACAGACCACAGTCAGGACTTCCTCAGTCAGGACAGACCGCAGTCAGGACAGACCGCAGTCAGGACAGAACGCAGGCAGGACAGACCACAGTCAGGACTGACCACAGTCAGGGCTGACCACAGTCAGGACAGACCACAGTCAGGACTGACCAGAGTCAGGACAGACCACAGTCAGGGCAGACCACAGTCAGGACAGACCTCAGTCAGGACTGACCACAGTCAGGGCTGACCACAGTCAGGACAGACCACAGTCAGGACAGACGACAGTCAGGACAGACCTCAGTCAGGACAGACCACAGTCAGGGCCGTTCACAGTCAGGACAGACCACAGTCAGGAGAGACCACAGTCAGGACAGACCACAGTCAGGACAGACCACAGTCACGACAGACACAGTCAGGACAGACCACAAACAGGACAGACCACAGTCAGGACAGATCACAATCAGGGCTGACCACAGGCAGGACAGACCACAGTCAGGACAGACCACAGTCAGGACAGACCACAGTCAGGAAAGAACAAAGTCAGGTCAGACCAAAGTCAGGACAGACCACGGTCAGGACAGACCACTGTCAGGACAGACCACGGGCAGGACAGACCACGGTCAGGGCAGACCACGGTCAGCACTGACCACAGTCAGGACAGACCGCAGTCAGGACAGACCGCAGTCAGGACAGACCGCAGTCAGGGCTTATCGCAGTCAGGTCAGACCGCAGTCAGGACAGACCGCAGTCAGGACAGACCACAGTCAGGACAGACCACAGTAAGGACAGACCACAGTCAGGCCTGACCACAGTCAGGACAGACCACAGTCAGGACAGACACCGTCAGGACAGACCACAGTCAGGTCAGACGACAGTCAGGACAGACACAGTCAGGACTGACCACAGTCAGGACAGACCGCGGTCAGGACAGACCACGGTCAGGACAGACCACGGTCAGGACAGACCACGGTCAGGGCTGACCACGGTCAGGACAGACCACGGTCAGGGCTGACCACAGTCAGGACAGACCACAGTCAGGGCTGACCACAGTCAGGATAGACCACAGTCTGGACAGACCGCAGTCAGGACAGACCGCAGTCAGGACAGACCGCAGTCAGGACTGACCGCAGTCAGGACAGACCGCAGACAGGACAGACCGCAGTCAGGACTGACCGCAGTCAGGGCTGACCACAGTCAGGACAGACCACAGTCAGGACTGACCAGAGTCAGGACAGACCACAGTCAGGACAGACCACAGTCAGGACAGACCTCAGTCAGGACACACCACAGTCAGGACAGACCACAGTCAGGACAGACGACAGTCAGGACAGAGCACAGTCATGGCAGACCACAGTCAGGGCCGTTCACAGTCAGGACAGACCACAGTCAGGAGAGACCACAGTCAGGACAGACCACAGTCAGGACAGACCACAGTCACGACAGACACAGTCAGGACAGACCACAGACAGGACAGACCACAGTCAGGACAGATCACAATCAGGGCTGACCACAGGCAGGACAGACCACAGTCAGGACAGACCACAGTCAGGACAGACCACAGTCAGGAAAGAACAAAGTCAGGTCAGACCAAAGTCAGGACAGACCACGGTCAGGACAGACCACGGTCAGGACAGACCACGGGCAGGACAGACCACGGTCAGGGCAGACCACGGTCAGCACTGACCACAGTCAGGACAGACCGCAGTCAGGACAGACCGCAGTCAGGACAGACCGCAGTCAAGGCTTATCGCAGTCAGGTCAGACCGCAGTCAGGACAGACCACGGTCAGAGCTGACCACGGTCAGGGCTGACCACGGTCAGGGCAGACCACGGTCAGGGCAGACCACGGTCAGCGCAGACCACGGTCAGGACAGACCGCAGTCAGGGCTGACCACAGTCAGGACAAACCACAGTCAGGGCTGACCACAGTCAGGACAGACCACGGTCAGGGCTGACCACAGTCAGGACAGACCACAGTCAGGGCTGACCACAGTCAGGACAGACCACAGTCAGGGCTGACCACAGTCAGGACAGACCACAGTCTGGACAGACCGCAGTCAGGACTGACCGCAGTCAGGACAGACCACAGACAGGACAGACCGCAGTCAGGAATGACCGCAGTCAGGGCTGACTACAGTCAGGACAGACCACAATCAGGACTGACCACAGTCAGGACATACCACAGTCAGGACAGACCTCAGTCAGGGCTGACCACAGTCAGGACAGACCACAGTCAGGGCTGACCATAGTCAGGACAGACCACAGTCAGGACAGACCGCAGTCAGGACAGACCACAGTCAGGGCTGACCACAGTCAGGACAGACCACAGTCAGGACAGACCACAGTCAGGACAGATCGCAGTCAGGACAGAACACGGTCAGGACAGACCACGGTCAGGACAGACGACGGTCAGGACAGACGACGGTCAGGACAGACCACGGTCAGGGCTGACCACGGTCAGGACAGACCGCGGTCAGGACCCACCGCAGTCAGGACAGACCGCAGTCAGGACAGACCGCAGTCAGGACAGACCACAGTCAGGGCTGACCACAGTCAGGACAGACCACAGTCAGGACTGACCACAGTCAGGACAGACCGCAGTCAGGACAGACCACGGTCAGGACAGGCCACGGTCAGGACAGACGACGGTCAGGACAGACCACGGTCAGGACAGACCACGGTCAGGGCTGACCACGGTCAGGACAGACCGCGGTCAGGACCCACCGCAGTCAGGACAGACCGCATTCAGGACAGACCGCAGTCAGGACAGACCGCAGTCATGACAGACCACAGTCAGGACAGACCTCATTCAGGACAGACACAGTCAGGACAGATCACAGTCAGGACAGACTACAGTCAGGGCTGACAACAGTCAGGACAGACCACGGTCAGGACAGACCACGGTCAGGGCTGACCACGGTCAGGGCTGACCACGGTCAGGGCAGACCACGGTCAGGGCAGACCACGGTCAGGGCTGACCACGGTCAGCGCAGACCACGGTCAGGACAGACCGCAGTCAGGGCTGACCACAGTCAGGACAGACCACAGTCAGGGCTGACCACAGTCAGGACAGACCACGGTCAGGGCTGACCACAGTCAGGACAGACCACAGTCAGGGCTGATCACAGTCAGGACAGACCACAGTCAGGCTGACCACAGTCAGGACAGACCACAGTCTGGACAGACCGCAGTCAGGACAGACCGCAGTCAGGACAGACCACAATCAGGACTGACCACAGTCAGGACATACCACAGTCAGGACAGACCACAGTCAGGGCTGACCACAGTCAGGACAGACCACAGTCAGGGCTGACCACAGTCAGGACAGACCACAGTCAGGACAGACCGCAGTCAGGACAGACCACAGTCAGGGCTGACCACAGTCAGGACAGACCACAGTCAGGACAGACAGCAGTCAGGACAGACCGCTGTCAGGACAGACCGCAGTCAGGGCTGACCGCAGTCAGGACAGACCGCAGTCAGGACAGACCGCAGTCAGGACAGACCGCAGTCAGCACAGACCACAGTCAGGGCTGACCACAGACAGGACAGACCTCAGTCAGGGCTGACCACAGTCAGGACAGACCACAGTCAGGGCTGACCACAGTCAGGACAGACCGCAGTCAGGACAGCCCGCAGTCAGGACAGACCGCAGTCAGGACAGACCGCAGTCAGGACTGACCGCAGTCAGGAATGACCGCAGTCAGGGCTGACCACAGTCAGGACAGACGACCGTCAGGACTGACCACAGTCAGGACAGACCACAGTCAGGACAGACCACAGTCAGTGCAGACCACTTACAGGGCAGACCACAGTCAGGACAGACGACAGTCAGGGCTGACCACAGTCAGTACAGACCACAGTCAGGACAGACCGCAGTCATGACAGACCGCAGTCAGGACAGACCACAGTCAGGGCTGACCACAGTCATGATTGACCACAGTCAGGACCGACCACAGTCAGGACAGACCACAGTCAGGGCTGACCACAGTCAGGACAGATCACAGTCAGGACAGACCACAGTCAGGACAGACCACAGTCCGGACAGACCACAGTCAGGACAGACCACAGTCAGGGCTGACCACAGTCAGGACAGACCACAGGCAGGGCTGACCACAGTCAGGACAGACCACAGTCAGGACAGACCACAGTCCGGGCTGAGCACAGTCAGGACAGACCACAGTCAGGGCTGACCACAGTCAGGACAGACCACAGTCAGGACAGACCACAGTGAGGACAGACCACATTCAGGACAGACCACAGTCAGGACAGACCGCAGTCACGACTTCCTCAGTCAGGACAGACCGCAGTCAGGACAGACCGCAGACAGGACAGACCGTAGTCAGGAATGACCGCAGTCAGGGCTGACCACAGTCGGGACAGACCGCGGTCAGGACAGACCACGGTCAGGACAGACGACGGTCAGGACAGACGACGGTCAGGACAGACGACGGTCAGGACAGACCACGGTCAGGACAGACCGCAGTCAGGACCCACCGCAGTCAGGACAGACCGCAGTCAGGGCTGACCGCAGTCAGGATAGACAGCAGTCAGGACAGACCGCAATCATGACAGACCACAGTCAGGACAGACCACAGTCAGGACAGACCTCAGTCAGGACAGACACAGTCAGGACAGATCACAGTCAGGACAGACCACAGTCAGGGCTGACAACAGTCAGGACAGACCACGGTCAGGACAGACCACGGTCAGGGCTGACCACGGTCAGGGCTGACCACGGTCAGGGCAGACCACGGTCAGGGCTGACCACGGTCAGGGCTGACCACGGTCAGCACAGACCACGGTCAGGACAGACCACGGTCAGGACAGACCGCAGTCAGGGCTGACCACAGTCAGGACAGACCACAGTCAGGGCTGACCACAGTCAGGCCAGACCACGGTCAGGGCTGACCACAATCAGGACAGACCACAGTCAGGGCTGACCACAGTCAGGACAGACCACAGTCAGGGCTGACCACAGTCAGGACAGACCACAGTCTGGACAGACCGCAGTCAGGACAGACCGCAGTCAGGACAGACCGCAGTCAGGACTGACCGCAGTCAGGACAGACCACAGACAGGACAGACCACAGTCAGGAATGACCGCAGTCAGGGCTGACTACAGTCAGGACAGACCACAATCAGGACTGACCACAGTCAGGACATACCACACTCAGGACAGACCACAGTCAGGGCTGACAACAGTCAGGACAGACCACAGTCAGGGCTGACAACAGTCAGGACAGACCACAGTCAGGACAGACCGCAGTCAGGACAGACCACAGTCAGGGCTGACCACAGTCAGGAAAGACCGCAGTCAGGACAGACCGCAGTCAGGACAGACCGCAGTCAGCGCTGACCGCAGTCAGGACAGACCGCAGTCAGGACAGACCACTGTCAGGACAGACCGCAGTCAGCACAGACCACAGTCAGGGCTGACCACAGACAGGAAAGACCAAAGTCAGGGCTGACCACAGTCAGGACAGACCACAGTCAGGTCTGACCACAGTCTGGACAGACCGCAGTCAGGACAGACCGCAGTCAGGACAGACCGCAGTCAGGACTGACCGCAGTCAGAACAGACCGCAGACAGGACAGACCGCAGTCAGGAATGACCGCAGTCAGGGCTGACCACAGTCAGGACAGACCACCGTCAGGACTGGCCACAGTCAGGACAGACCACAGTCAGGACAGACCACAGTCAGTGCAGACCACTTACAGGGCAGACCACAGTCAGGACAGACGACAGTCAGGGCTGACCACAGTCATGACAGACCGCAGTCAGGACAGAGCGCAGTCAGGACAGACCACAGTCAGGGCTGACCACAGTCATGATTGACCACAGTCAGGACCGACCACAGTCAGGACAGACCACAGTCAGGGCTGACCACAGTAAGGACAGATCACAGTCAGGACAGACCACAGTCAGGACAGACCACAGTCCGGACAGACAACAGTCAGGACAGACCGCAGTCAGGACAGACCGCAGTCAGGACTGACCACAGTCAGGACAGACCGCAGACAGGACAGACCGCAGTCAGGACTGACCAAAGTCAGAGCTGACCACAGTCAGGACAGACCACAGTCAGGACTGACCAGAGTCAGGACAGACCACAGTCAGGACAGACCACAGTCAGGACAGCCCTCAGTCAGGACACACCACAGTCAGGACAGACCACAGTCAGGACAGACGACAGTCAGGACAGAGCACAGTCATGGCAGACCACAGTCAGGGCTGTTCACAGTCAGGCAGACCACAGTCAGGAGAGACCACAGTCAGGAGAGACCACAGTCAGGACTGACCACAGTCAGGACAGACCACAGTCACGACAGACACAGTCAGGACAGACCACAGACAGGACAGACCACGGTCAGGACAGACACAGTCAGGACAGACCACAGTCAGCACAGACCACAGTCAGGGCTGACAACAGTCAGGACAGACCGCAGTCAGGACAGACCGCAGTCAGGACAGACCGCAGTCAGAACAGACCGCAGACAGGACAGACCGTAGTCAGGAATGACCGCAGTCAGGACTGACCACAGTCAGGACAGACCGCAGTCAGGACAGACCACGGTCAGGACAGACGACGGTCAGGACAGACGACGGTCAGGACAGACCATGGTCAGGGCTGACCGCAGTCAGGACTGACCGCAGTCAGGACAGACCGCAGTCATGACAGACCACAGTCAGGACAGACCACAGTCAGGACAGACCTCATCAGGACAGACACAGTCAGGACAGATCACTGTCAGGACAGACCACATTCAGGGCTGACAACAGTCAGGACAGAACATGGTCAGGACAGACCACGGTCAGGGCTGACCACGGTCAGGGCTGACCACGGTCAGGGCAGACCACGGTCAGGGCAGACCACGGTCAGGGCTGACCACGGTCAGGGCTGACCACGGTCAGCACAGACCACGGTCAGGACAGACCACAGTCAGGACAGACCACAGTCAGGGCTGACCACAGTCAGGACAGACCACAGTCAGGGCTGACCACAGTCAGGACAGACCGCAGTCAGGACAGACCGCAGTCAGGACTGACCGCAGTCACGACAGACCACAGACAGGACAGACCGCAGTCAGGACTGACCGCAGTCACGACAGACCACAGACAGGACAGACCGCAGTCAGGACAGACCACAGACAGGACTGACCACAGACAGGACTGACCACAGTCAGGACAGACCGCAGTCAGGACAGACCACAGACAGGACTGACCACAGTCAGGACATACCACAGTCAGGACAGACCACAGTCAGGACTGACCGCAGTCAGAATAGACCACAGACAGGACAGACCACAGTCAGGACTGACCACAGTCAGGGCTGACCACAGTCAGGACAGACCACAGTCAGGACTGACCACAGTCAGGGCTGACCACAGTCAAGACAGACCACAGTCAGGCGAGACAACAGTCAGGAGAGACCACAGTCAGGACTGACCGCAGTCAGGACAGACCACAGTCACGACAGACACAGTCAGGACAGACCACAGTCAGGACAGACCACAGTCAGGGCTGACCACAGTCAGGACAGACCACAGTCAGGAAAGAACAAAGTCAGGACAGACCACGGTCAGGACAGACGACGGTCAGGACACACCACGGTCAGGACAGACCACGGTCAGCGCTGACCACAGTCAGGACAGACCACAGTCAGGACAGACCACAGTCAGGACAGACCACAGTCAGGGCTGACCACAGTCAGGACAGACCGCAGTCAGGACAGACCGCAGTCAGGACAGACCACAGTCAGGGCTGACCACAGTCAGGACAGACCGCAGTCAGGACAGACCGCACTCAGGACAGACCACAGTCAGGACAGACCGCAGTCAGCACAGACCACAGTCAGAGCTGACCACAGACAGGACAGACCACAGTCAGGGCTGACCACAGTCAGGACAGACCACAGTCAGGGCTGACCACAGTCAGGACAGACCGCAGTCAGGACAGACCGCAGTCAGGTCAGACCGCAGTCAGAACAGACCGCAGACAGGACAGACCGCAGTCAGGAATGACCGCAGTCAGGGCTGACCACAGTCAGGACAGACCACCGTCAGGACTGACCACAGTCAGGACAGACCACAGTCAGGACAGACCACAGTCAGGGCAGACCACTTACAGGGCAGACCACAGTCAGGACAGACCACAGTCAGGGCTGACCGCAGTCAGGACAGACCGCAGTCAGGACAGACCACAGTCAGGGCTGACCACAGTCATGATTGACCACAGTCAGGACCGACCACAGTCAGGACAGACCACAGTCAGGGCTGACCACAGTCAGGACAGTCCACAGTCAGGACAGACCACAGTCAGGGCTGACCACAGTCCGGACAGACCACAGTCAGGACAGACCACAGTCAGGGCTGACCACAGTCAGGACAGACCACAGTCAGGGCTGAACACAGTCAGGACAGACCACAGTCAGGACAGACCACAGTCAGGGCTGAGCACAGTCAGGACAGAGCACAGTCAGGGCTGACCACAGTCAGGACAGACCACAGTCAGGTCAGACCACAGTGAGGACAGACCACAGTCAGGACAGACCACAGTCAGGACAGACCGCAGTCACGACTTCCTCAGTCAGGACTGACCGCAGTCAGGACAGACCGCAGGCAGGACAGACCGCAGTCAGGACTGACCGCAGTCAGGGCTGACCGCAGTCAGGACAGACCACAGTCAGGACTGACCACAGTCAGGACAGACCACAGTCAGTGCTGACCACAGTCAGGACAGACCTCAGTCAGGACAGACCACAGTCAGGACAGACCACAATCAGGGCCGAGCACCGTCAGGACAGACCACATTCAGGGCTGACCACAGTCAGGACAGACCAAAGACAGGACAGACCACAGTGAGGACAGACCACAGTGAGGACAGACCGCAGTCAGGACAGACCGCAGTCAGGACAGAACGCAGGCAGGACAGACCACAGTCAGGACTGACCACAGTCAGGGCTGACCACAGTCAGGTCAGACCAGAGTCAGGACTGACCAGAGTCAGGACAGACCACAGTCAGGACAGACCACAGTCAGGACAGACCTCAGTCAGGACTGACCACAGTCAGGGCTGACCACAGTCAGGACAGACCACAGTCAGGACTGACCAGAGTCAGGACAGACCACAGTCAGGACAGACGACAGTCAGGACAGAGCACAGTCATGGCAGACCACAGTCAGGGCTGTTCACAGTCAGGACAGCCCACAGTCAGGAGAGACCACAGTCAGGAGAGACCACAGTCAGGAGAGACCACAGTCAGGACAGACCATAGTCAGGACAGACCACAGTCAGGGCTGAGCACAGTCAGGACAGACCACAGTCAGGTCTGACCACAGTCAGGACAGACCACCGTCAGGACAGACCACAGTGAGGACAGACCACAGTGAGGACAGACCACAGTCAGGACAGACCGCAGTCACGACTTCCTCAGTCAGGACAGACCGCAGTTAGGACAGACCGCAGTCAGGACAGACCGCAGTCAGGACTGACCGCAGTCAGGACAGACTGCAGGCAGGACATACCGCAGTCAGGACTGACCGCAGTCAGGGCTGACCACAGTCAGGACAGACCACAGTCAGGACTGACCAGAGTCAGGACAGACCACAGTCAGGGCTGACCACACTCTGTGCTGACCACAGTCTGGACAGACCGCAGTCAGCACAGACCACATTCAGGACAGACCTCAGTCAGGACAGACCACAGTCAGGACAGACCACAGTCAGGGCCGAGCACAGTCAGGACAGACTACAGTCAGGGCTGACCACAGTCAGGACAGACCACAGTCAGGACAGACCACAGTCAGGACAGACCACAGTCAGGACTTCCTCAGTCAGGACAGACCGCAGTCAGGACAGACCGCAGTCAGGACAGACCGCAGTCAGGACTGACCGCAGTCAGGACAGACCGCAGACAGGACAGACCGCAGTCAGAACTGACCGCAGTCAGGGCTGACCACAGTCAGGACAGACCACAGTCAGGACTGACCAGAGTCAGGACAGACCACAGTCAGGACAGACCACAGTCAGGACAGACCTCAGTCAGGACACACCACAGTCAGGACAGAGCACAGTCAGGACAGACGACAGTCAGGACAGAGCACAGTCATGGCAGACCACAGTCAGGGCTGTTCACAGTCAGGACAGACCACAGTCAGGACAGACCACAGTCAGGACAGACCACAGTCACGACAGACACAGTCAGGACAGACCACAGACAGGACAGACCACAGTCAGGACAGATCACAATCAAGGCTGACCACAGGCAGGACAGACCACAGTCAGGACAGACCACAGTCAGGACAGACCACAGTCAGGAAAGAACAAAGTCAGGTCAGACCAAAGTCAGGACAGACCACGGGCAGGACAGACCACGGTCAGGACAGACCACGGGCAGGACAGACCACGGTCAGGACAGACCACGGTCAGCACTGACCACAGTCAGGACAGACCGCAGTCAGGACAGACCGCAGTCAGGACAGACCGCAGTCAGGGCTTACCGCAGTCAGGTCAGACCGCAGTCAGGACAGACCGCAGTCAGGACAGACCACAGTCAGGACAGACCACAGTAAGTACAGACCACAGTCAGGGCTGACCACAGTCAGGACAGACCACAGTCAGGACAGACACCGTCAGGACAGACCACAGTCAGGTCAGACGACAGTCAGGACAGACACAGTCAGGACTGACCACAGTCAGGACAGACCGCAGTCAGGACAGACACCGTCAGGACAGACCACAGTCAGGTCAGACGACAGTCAGGACAGACACAGTCAGGACTGACCACAGTCAGGACAGACCGCAGTCAGGACAGACCACGGTCAGGACAGACGACGGTCAGGACAGACGACGGTCAGGACAGACGACGGTCAGGACAGACCACGGTCAGGGCTGACCACGGTCAGGACAGACCGCGGTCAGGACCCACCGCAGTCAGGACAGACCGCAGTCAGGGCTGACCGCAGTCAGGACAGACCGCAGTCAGGACAGACCGCAGTCATGACAGACCACAGTCAGGACAGACCACAGTCAGGACAGACCTCATTCAGGACAGACACAGTCAGGACAGATCACAGTCAGGACAGACTACAGTCAGGGCTGACAACAGTCAGGACAGACCACGGTCAGGACAGACCACGGTCAGGGCTGACCACGGTCAGGGCAGACCACGGTCAGGGCAGACCACGGTCAGGGCTGACCACGGTCAGCACAGACCACATTTAGGACAGACCGCAGTCAGGGCTGACCACAGTCAGGACAGACCACAGTCAGGGCTGACCACAGTCAGGACAGACCACGGTCAGGGCTGACCACAGTCAGGACAGACCACAGTCAGGGCTGACCACAGTCAGGACAGACCACAGTCAGGGCTGACCACAGTCAGGACAGACCACAGTCTGGACAGACCGCAGTCAGGACAGACCGCAGTCAGGACTGACCGCAGTCAGGACAGACCACAGACAGGACAGACCGCAGTCAGGAATGACCGCAGTCAGGGCTGACTACAGTCAGGACAGACCACAATCAGGACTGACCACAGTCAGGACATACCACAGTCAGGACAGACCACAGTCAGGGCTGACCACAGTCAGGACAGACCACAGTCAGGGCTGACCACAGTCAGGACAGACCACAGTCAGGACAGACCGCAGTCAGGACAGACCACAGTCAGGACAGACCACAGTCAGGACAGACAGCAGTCAGGACAGACCGCAGTCAGGACAGACCGCAGTCACGGCTGACCGCAGTCAGGACAGACCGCAGTCAGGACAGACCGCAGTCAGGACAGACCGCAGTCAGGACAGACCGCAGTCAGCACAGACCACAGTCAGGGCTGACCACAGACAGGACAGACCACAGTCAGGGCTGACCACAGTCAGGACAGACCACAGTCAGGACAGACCGCAGTCAGGACAGACCGCAGTCAGGACTGACCGCAGTCAGGAATGACCACAGTCAGGGCTGACCACAGTCAGGACAGACCACCGTCAGGACCGACCACAGTCAGGACAGACCACAGTCAGGACAGACCACAGTCAGTGCAGACCACTTACAGGGCAGACCACAGTCAGGACAGACGACAGTCAGGTCTGACCACAGTCAGTACAGACCACAGTCAGGACAGACCGCAGTCATGACAGACCGCAGTCAGGACAGACCGCAGACAGGACAGACCGTAGTCAGGAATGACCGCAGTCAGGGCTGACCACAGTCAGGACAGACCGCAGTCAGGACAGACCACGGTCAGGACAGACGACGGTCAGGACAGACGACGGTCAGGACAGACGACGGTCAGGGCTGACCACGGTCAGGACAGACCGCAGTCAGGACCCACCGCAGTCAGGACAGACCGCAGTCAGGGCTGACCGCAGTCAGGATAGACAGCAGTCAGGACAGACCGCAGTCATGACAGACCACAGTCAGGACAGACCACAGTCAGGACAGACCTCAGTCAGGACAGACACAGTCAGGACAGATCACAGTCAGGACACACCACAGTCAGGGCTGACCACGGTCAGGACAGACCACGGTCAGGACAGACCACGGTCAGGGCTGACCACGGTCAGGGCTGACCACGGTCAGGGCAGACCACGGTCAGGGCAGACCACGGTCAGGGCTGACCACGGTCAGGGCTGACCACGGTCAGGACAGACCACGGTCAGGACAGACCACGGTCAGGGCTGAGCACAATCAGGACAGACCACAGTCAGGGCTGACCACAGTCAGGACAGACCACAGTCAGGGCTGACCACAGTCAGGACAGACCACAGTCAGGGCTGACCACAGTCAGGACAGACCACAGTCAGGGCTGACCACAGTCAGGACAGACCACAGTCTGGACAGACCGCAGTCAGTACAGACCGCACTCAGGACACACCGCAGTCAGGACTGACCGCAGTCAGGACAGACCACAGACAGGACAGACCGCATTCAGGAATGACCGCAGTCAGGGCTGACCACAGTCAGGACATACCACACTCAGGACAGACCACAGTCAGGGCTGACCACAGTCAGGACAGACCACAGTCTGGACAGACCGCAGTCAGGACAGACCACAGTCAGGGCTGACCTCAGTCAGGACAGACCGCAGTCAGGACAGACCGCAGTCAGGACAGACCGCAGTCAGCGCTGACCGCAGTCAGGACAGACCGCAGTCAGGACAGACCACTGTCAGGACAGACCGCAGTCAGCACAGACCACAGTCAGGGCTGACCACAGTCAGGACAGACCACAGTCAGGTCTGACCACAGTCAGGACAGACCGCAGTCAGGACAGACCGCTGTCAGGACAGACCGCAGTCAGGACTGACCGCAGTCAGAACAGACCGCAGACAGGAATGACCGCAGTCAGGGCTGACCACAGTCAGGACAGACCACCGTCAGGACTGGCCACAGTCAGGACAGACCACAGTCAGGACAGACCACAGTCAGTGCAGACCACTTACAGGGCAGACCACAGTCAGGACAGACGACAGTCAGGGCTGACCACAGTCAGGACAGATCACAGTCAGGACAGACCACAGTCAGGACAGACCACAGTCCGGACAGACAACAGTCAGGACAGACCACAGTCAGGGCTGACCACAGTCAGGACAGACCACAGTCAGGGCTGACCACAGTCAGGACAGACCACAGTCAGGACAGACCACAGTCAGGGCTGACCACAGTCAGGACAGACCACAGTCAGGACAGGCCACAGTCAGGACAGACCACAGTGAGGACAGACCACATTCAGGACAGACCACAGTGAGGACAGACCGCAGTCACGACTTCCTCAGTCAGGACAGACCGCAGTCAGGACTGACCGCAGTCAGGACATACCGCAGGCAGGACAGACCGCAGTCAGGACTGACCGCAGTCAGGGCTGACCACAGTCAGGACAGACCACAGTCAGGACTGACCAGAGTCAGGACAGACCACAGTCAGGGCTGACCTCACTCTGTGCTGACCACAGTCAGGACAGACCGCAGTCAGGACAGACCTCAGTCAGGACAGACCACAGTTTTGACAGACCACAGTCAGGGCCGAGCACAGTCAGGACAGACCACAGTCAGGGCTGACCACAGTCAGGACAGACCACAGTCAGGACAGACCACAGTGAGGACAGACCTCAGTGAGGACAGGCCACAGTCAGGACTTCCTCCGTCAGGACAGACCGCAGTCAGGACAGACCGCAGTCAGTGCAGACCACTTACAGGGCAGACCACAGTCAGGACAGACGACAGTCAGGGCTGACCACAGTCAGGACAGACCACAGTCAGGACAGACCGCAGTCATGACAGTCCGCAGTCAGGACAGACCGCAGTCAGGACAGAACACAGTCAGGGCTGACCACACTCATGATTGACCACAGTCAGGACCGACCACAGTCAGGACTGACCACAGTCAGGGCTGACCACAGTCAGGACAGATCACAGTCAGGACAGACCACAATCAGGACAGACCACAGTCCGGACAGACAACAGTCAGGACAGACCACAGTCAGGGCTGACCACAGTCAGGACAGACCACAGTCAGGACAGACAACAGTCCGGGCTGAGCACAGTCAGGACAGACCACAGTCAGGACAGACCACAGTGACGACAGACCACATTCAGGACAGACCACAGTCAGGACAGACCGCAGTCACGACTTCCTCAGTCAGGACAGACCGCAGTCAGGACAGACCGCAGTCAGGACAGACCGCAGTGAGGACTGACCGCAGTCAGGACAGACCGCAGGCAGGACAGACCGCAGTCAGGACTGACCGCAGTCAGGGCTGACCACAGTCAGGACAGACCACAGTCAGGACTGACCAGAGTCAGGACAGACCACAGTCAGGGCTGACCTCACTCTGTGCTGACCACAGTCAGGACAGACCGCAGTCAGGACAGACCTCAGTCAGGACAGACCACAGTTTTGACAGACCACAGTCAGGGCCGAGCACAGTCAGGACAGACCACAGTCAGGGCTGACCACAGTCAGGACAGACCACAGTCAGGACAGACCATAGTGAGGACAGACCACAGTCAGGACAGACCACAGTCTGGACTTCCTCCGTCAGGACAGACCGCAGTCAGGACAGACCGCAGTCAGGACAGACCACAGTCAGGACAGACAACAGTCAGGACAGAGGACAGTCATGGCAGACCACAGTCAGGACTTCCTCCGTCAGGACAGACCGCAGTCAGGACAGACCGCAGTCAGTGCAGACCACTTACAGGGCAGACCACAGTCAGGACAGACGACAGTCAGGGCTGACCACAGTTAGGACAGACCACAGTCAGGACAGACCGCAGTCAGGACAGACCACAGTCAGGGCTGACCACAGTCATGATTGACCACAGTCAGGACCGACCACAGTCAGGGCTGACCACAGTCAGGACAGATCACAGTCAGGACAGACCACAGTCAGGACAGACCACAGTCCGGACAGACAACAGTCAGGACAGACCACAGTCAGGGCTGACCACAGTCAGGACAGACCACAGTCAGGGCTGACCACAGTCAGGACAGACCACAGTCAGGACAGATCACAGTCCGGGCTGAGCACAGTCAGGACAGACCACAGTCAGGGCTGACCACAGTCAGGACAGACCACAGTCAGGACAGACCACAGTGAGGACAGACCACATTCAGGACAGACCACAGTCAGGACAGACCGCAGTCACGACTTCCTCAGTCAGGACAGACCGCATTCAGGACAGACCGCAGTCAGGACAGACCGCAGTCAGGACTGACCGCAGTCAGGACAGACCGCAGGCAGGACAGACCGCAGTCAGGACTGACCGCAGTCAGGGCTGACCACAGTCAGGACAGACCACAGTCAGGACTGACCAGAGTCAGGACAGACCACAGTCAGGGCTGACCTCACTCTGTGCTGACCACAGTCAGGACAGACCGCAGTCAGGACAGACCTCAGTCAGGACAGACCACAGTTTTGACAGACCACAGTCAGGGCCGAGCACAGTCAGGACAGACCACAGTCAGGGCTGACCACAGTCAGGACAGACCACAGTCAGGACAGACCACAGTGAGGACAGACCACAGTGAGGACAGACCACAGTCAGGACTTCCTCCGTCAGGACAGACCGCAGTCAGGACAGACCGCAGTCAGGACTGACCGCAGTCAGGACAGACCACAGTCAGGACAGACAACAGTCAGGACAGAGGACAGTCATGGCAGACCACAGTCAGGGCAGACCACAGTCAGGAGAGACCACAGTCAGGAGAGACCACAGTCAGGACTGACCACAGTCAGGACAGACCACAGTCACGACAGACACAGTCAGGACAGTCCACAGACAGGACAGACCACAGTCAGGACAGATCACAATCAGGACTGACCACAGGCATGACTGACCACAGTCAGGACAGACCACAGTCAGGACAGACCACAGTCAGGGCTGACCACAGTCAGGACAGACCACAGTCAGGACAGACGACAGTCAGGGCTGACCACAGTCAGGAAAGAACAAAGTCAGGACAGACCAAAGTCTGGACAGACCACGGTCAGGACTGACCACGGTCAGGACAGACCACGGTCAGGACAGACGACGGGCAGGACAGACCACGGTCAGGACAGACCACGGTCAGGACAGACGAGGGGCAGGACAGACCACGGTCACGACAGACCACGGTCAGCGCTGACCACAGTCAGGACCGACCACAGTCAGGACAGACCGCAGTCAGGACAGACCGCAGTCAGGGCTGACCGCAGTCAGGACAGACCGCAGTCAGGACAGACCGCGGTCAGGACAGACCACAATCAGGACAGACCACAGTAAGGACAGACCACTGTCAGGGCTGACCACAGTCAGGACAGACCACAGTCAGGACAGACCACAGTCAGGACAGACACCGTCAGGACAGACCACAGTCAGGTCAGACCACAGTCAGGACAGACACAGTCAGGACTGACCACAGTCAGGACAGACCACAGTCAGGGCTGACCACAGTCAGGACAGACCACCGTCAGGACCGACCACAGTCAGGACAGACCACAGTCAGGACAGACCACAGTCAGTGCAGACCACTTACAGGGCAGACCACAGTCAGGACAGACGACAGTCAGGGCTGACCACAGTCAGTACAGACCACAGTCAGGACAGACCGCAGTCATGACAGACCGCAGTCAGGACAGACCGCAGACAGGACAGACCGTAGTCAGGAATGACCGCAGTCAGGGCTGACCACAGTCAGGACAGACCGCAGTCAGGACAGACCACGGTCAGGACAGACGACGGTCAGGACAGACGACGGTCAGGACAGACCACGGTCAGGGCTGACCACGGTCAGGACAGACCGCAGTCAGGACCCACCGCAGTCAGGACAGACCGCAGTCAGGGCTGACCGCAGTCAGGATAGACAGCAGTCAGGACAGACCGCAGTCATGACAGACCACAGTCAGGACAGACCACAGTCAGGACAGACCTCAGTCAGGACAGACACAGTCAGGACAGATCACAGTCAGGACACACCACAGTCAGGGCTGACCACGGTCAGGACAGACCACGGTCAGGACAGACCACGGTCAGGGCTGACCACGGTCAGGGCTGACCACGGTCAGGGCAGACCACGGTCAGGGCAGACCACGGTCAGGGCTGACCACGGTCAGCACAGACCACGGTCAGGACAGACCACGGTCAGGACAGACCGCGGTCAGGGCTGACCGCAGTCAGGACTGACCACAGTCAGGGCTGACCACAGTCAGGCCAGACCACAGTCAGGGCTGAGCACAGTCAGGACAGACCACAGTCAGGGCTGACCACAGTCAGGACAGACCACAGTCTGGACAGACCACAGTCAGTACAGACCGCACTCAGGACACACCGCAGTCAGGACTGACCGCAGTCAGGACAGACCACAGACAGGACAGACCGCATTCAGGAATGACCGCAGTCAGGGCTGACTACAGTCAGGACAGACCACAATCAGGACTGACCACAGTCAGGACATACCACACTCAGGACAGACCACAGTCAGGGCTGACCACAGTCAGGACAGACCACAGTCAGGGCTGACAACAGTCAGGACAGACCACAGTCTGGACAGACCGCAGTCAGGACAGACCACAGTCAGGGCTGACCTCAGTCAGGACAGACCGCAGTCAGGACAGACCGCAGTCAGGACAGACCGCAGTCAGCGCTGACCGCAGTCAGGACAGACCGCAGTCAGGACAGACCACTGTCAGGACAGACCGCAGTCAGCACAGACCACAGTCAGGGCTGACCACAGACAGGACAGACCACAGTCAGGGCTGACCACAGTCAGGACAGACCACAGTCAGGTCTGACCACAGTCAGGACAGACCGCAGTCAGGACAGACCACAGTCAGGACAGACCGCAGTCAGGACAGACCGCAGTCAGGACAGACCGCAGACAGGACAGACCGCAGTCAGGAATGACCGCAGTCAGGGCTGACCACAGTCAGGACAGACCACCGTCAGGACTGGCCACAGTCAGGACAGACCACAGTCAGGACAGACCACAGTCAGTGCAGACCACTTACAGGGCAGACCACAGTCAGGACAGACGACAGTCAGGGCTGACCACAGTCAGGACAGACCACAGTCAGGACAGACCGCAGTCATGACAGACCTCAGTCAGGACAGACCGCAGTCAGGACAGACCACAGTCAGTGCTGACCACAGTCATGATTGACCACAGTCAGGACCGACCACAGTCAGGACAGACCACAGTCAGGGCTGACCACAGTCAGGACAGATCACAGTCAGGACAGACCACAGTCAGGACAGACCACAGTCCGGACAGACAACAGTCAGGACAGACCACAGTCAGGGCTGACCACAGTCAGGACAGACCACAGTCAGGGCTGACCACAGTCAGGACAGACCACAGTCAGGACAGACCACAGTCCGGGCTGAGCACAGTCAGGACAGACCACAGTCAGGGCTGACCACAGTCAGGACAGACCACAGTCAGGACAGACCACAGTGAGGACAGACCACATTCAGGACAGACCACAGTGAGGACAGACCGCAGTCACGACTTCCTCAGTCAGGACAGACCGCAGTCAGGACAGACCGCAGTCAGGACAGACCACAGTCAGGACTGACCGCAGTCAGGACATACCGCAGGCAGGACAGACCGCAGTCAGGACTGACCGCAGTCAGGGCTGACCACAGTCAGGACCGACCACAGTCAGGACTGACCAGAGTCAGGACAGACCACAGTCAGGGCTGACCTCACTCTGTGCTGACCACAGTCAGGACAGACCGCAGTCAGGACAGACCTCAGTCAGGACAGACCACAGTTTTGACAGACCACAGTCAGGGCCGAGCACAGTCAGGACAGACCACAGTCAGGGCTGACCACAGTCAGGACAGACCACAGTCAGGACAGACCACAGTCAGGACAGACCACAGTGAGGACAGACCTCAGTGAGGACAGACCACAGTCAGGACTTCCTCCGTCAGGACAGACCGCAGTCAGGACAGACCGCAGTCAGTGCAGACCACTTACAGGGCAGACCACAGTCAGGACAGACGACAGTCAGGGCTGACCACAGTCAGGACAGACCACAGTCAGGACAGACCGCAGTCATGACAGTCCGCAGTCAGGACAGACCGCAGTCAGGACAGAACACAGTCAGGGCTGACCACACTCATGATTGACCACAGTCAGGACCGACCACAGTCAGGACTGACCACAGTCAGGGCTGACCACAGTCAGGACAGATCACAGTCAGGACAGACCACAGTCAGGACAGACCACATTCCGGACAGACAACAGTCAGGACAGACCACAGTCAGGGCTGACCACAGTCAGGACAGACCACAGTCAGGGCTGACCACAGTCAGGACAGACCACAGTCAGGACAGACCACAGTCCGGGCTGAGCACAGTCAGGACAGACCACAGTCAGGACAGACCACAGTCAGGACAGACCACATTCAGGATAGACCACAGTCAGGACAGACCGCAGTCACGACTTCCTCAGTCAGGACAGACCGCAGTCAGGACAGACCGCAGTCAGGACAGACCGCAGTGAGGACTGACCGCAGTCAGGACAGACCGCAGGCAGGACAGACCGCAGTCAGGACTGACCGCAGTCAGGGCTGACCACAGTCAGGACAGACCACAGTCAGGACTGACCAGAGTCAGGACAGACCACAGTCAGGGCCGAGCACAGTCAGGACAGACCACAGTCAGGGCTGACCACAGTCAGGACAGACCACAGTCAGGACAGACCATAGTGAGGACAGACCACAGTGAGGACAGACCACAGTCTGGACTTCCTCCGTCAGGACAGACCGCAGTCAGGACAGACCGCAGTCAGGACAGACCACAGTCAGGACAGACAACAGTCAGGACAGAGGACAGTCATGGCAGACCACAGTCAGGACTTCCTCCGTCAGGACAGACCGCAGTCAGGACAGACCGCAGTCAGTGCGGACCACTTACAGGGCAGACCACAGTCAGGACAGACGACAGTCAGGGCTGACCACAGTTAGGACAGACCACAGTCAGGACAGACCGCAGTCAGGACAGACCACAGTCAGGGCTGACCACAGTCATGATTGACCACAGTCAGGACAGATCACAGTCAGGACAGACCACAGTCAGGACAGACCACAGTCCGGACAGACAACAGTCAGGACAGACCACAGTCAGGGCTGACCACAGTCAGGACAGACCACAGTCAGGGCTGACCACAGTCAGGACAGACCACAGTCAGGACAGATCACAGTCCGGGCTGAGCACAGTCAGGACAGACCACAGTCAGGGCTGACCACAGTCAGGACAGACCACAGTCAGGACAGACCACAGTGAGGACAGACCACATTCAGGACAGACCACAGTCAGGACAGACCGCAGTCACGACTTCCTCAGTCAGGACAGACCGCAGTCAGGACAGACCGCAGTCAGGACAGACCGCAGTCAGGACTGACCGCAGTCAGGACAGACCGCAGGCAGGACAGACCGCAGTCAGGGCTGACCACAGTCAGGACAGACCACAGTCAGGACTGACCAGAGTCAGGACAGACCACAGTCAGGGCTGACCTCACTCTGTGCTGACCACAGTCAGGACAGACCGCAGTCAGGACAGACCTCAGTCAGGACAGACCACAGTTTTGACAGACCACAGTCAGGGCCGAGCACAGTCAGGACAGACCACAGTCAGGGCTGACCACAGTCAGGACAGACCACAGTCAGGACAGACCACAGTGAGGACAGACCACAGTGAGGACAGACCACAGTCAGGACTTCCTCCGTCAGGACAGACCGCAGTCAGGACAGACCGCAGTCAGGACTGACCGCAGTCAGGACAGACCACAGTCAGGACAGACAACAGTCAGGACAGAGGACAGTCATGGCAGACCACAGTCAGGGCAGACCACAGTCAGGAGAGACCACAGTCAGGAGAGACCACAGTCAGGACTGACCACAGTCAGGACAGACCACAGTCACGACAGACACAGTCAGGACAGTCCACAGACAGGACAGACCACAGTCAGGACAGATCACAATCAGGACTGACCACAGGCATGACTGACCACAGTCAGGACAGACCACAGTCAGGACAGACCACAGTCAGGGCTGACCACAGTCAGGACAGACCACAGTCAGGAAAGAACAAAGTCAGGACAGACCAAAGTCTGGACAGACCACGGTCAGGACTGACCACGGTCAGGACAGACCACGGTCAGGACAGACGACGGGCAGGACAGACCACGGTCAGGACAGACCACGGTCAGGACAGACGAGGGGCAGGACAGACCACGGTCACGACAGACCACGGTCAGCGCTGACCACAGTCAGGACCGACCACAGTCAGGACAGACCGCAGTCAGGACAGACCGCAGTCAGGGCTGACCGCAGTCAGGACAGACCGCAGTCAGGACAGACCGCGGTCAGGACAGACCACAATCAGGACAGACCACAGTAAGGACAGACCACTGTCAGGGCTGACCACAGTCAGGACAGACCACAGTCAGGACAGACCACAGTCAGGACAGACACCGTCAGGACAGACCACAGTCAGGTCAGACCACAGTCAGGACAGACACAGTCAGGACTGACCACAGTCAGGACAGACCACAGTCAGGGCTGACCACAGTCAGGACAGACCACAGTCAGGACAGACACAGTCAGGACAGACCACAGTCAGCACAGACCACAGTCAGGGCTGACCACA
The DNA here is from genome assembly GCA_026770705.1 of Isurus oxyrinchus. NCBI lineage: Eukaryota > Metazoa > Chordata > Chondrichthyes > Lamniformes > Lamnidae > Isurus > Isurus oxyrinchus. The sequence goes on from JANJGN010000629.1 coordinate 232,574, forward strand.
GTCAGGACAGACCGCAGTCAGGACAGACCGCAGTCAGGACAGACCGCAGTCAGTTCAGACCGCAGTCAGAACAGACCGCAGAGAGGACAGACCGTAGTCAGGAATGACCGCAGTCAGGGCTGACCACAGTCAGGACAGACCAAAGTCAGGACAGACCACGGTCAGGACAGACCACGGTCAGGACAGACGACGGTCAGGACAGACCACGGTCAGGACAGACCACGGTCAGGGCTGACCGCAGTCATGACAGACCGCAGTCAGGACAGACCACAGTAAGGACAGACCACAGTCAGGACAGTCCACAGTCAGGACAGATCACAGTCAGGACAGACCACGGTCAGGGCTGACCACGGTCAGGACAGACCACGGTCAGGACAGACCACGGTCAGGGCTGACCACGGTCAGGGCTGACCACGGTCAGGACTGACCACGGTCAGGACGGACCACGGTCAGGGCGGACCACGGTCAGGACAGATCACGGTCTGGGCTGACCACGGTCAGGGCTGACCACGGTCAGCACAGACCACAGTCAGGACAGACCACAGTCAGGACAGACCGCAGTCAGGGCTGACCACAGTCAGGACAGACCACAGTCAGGGCTGACCACAGTCAGGACAGACACTGTCAGGGCTGACCACAGTCAGGACAGACCACAGTCAGGGCTGACCACAGTCAGGACAGACCACAGTCATGGCTGACCACAGTCAGGACAGACCACAGTCAGGACAGACCGCAGTCAGGGCTGACCACAGTCAGGACAGACCACAGTCTGGGCTGACCACAGTCAGGACAGACACTGTCAGGGCTGACCACAGTCAGGACAGACCACAGTCAGGGCTGACCACAGTCAGGACAGACCACAGTCATGGCTGACCACAGTCAGGACAGACCACAGTCTGGACAGACCGCAGTCTGGACAGACCGCAGTCAGGACAGACCGCAGTCAGGACAGACCGCAGACAGGACAGACCGCAGTCAGGGCTGACTACAGTCAGGACAGACCACAGTCAGGACAGACCACAGTCAGGAGAGACCACAGTCAGGACAGACCACAGTCAGGGCAGACCACAGTCAGGAGAGACCACAGTCAGGACAGACCACAATCAGGACAGACCACAGTCAGGACAGACACAGACAGGACAGACCACAGTCAGTACAGACCACAGTCAGGAGAGACCACAGTCAGGACTGACCACAGTCAGGACAGACACAGACAGGACAGACCACAGTCAGGAGAGACCACAGTCAGGACAGAGCACAGTCAGGACAGACCACAGTCAGGACAGACCACAGCCAGGACAGACACAGACAGGACAGAGCACAGTCAGGACAGACCACAGACAGGACAGACCACCGACAGGACAGACCACAGACAGGACAGACCACAGCCGGGACAGACCACAGCCAGGACAGACCACAGTCAGGACAGACCACAGTCAGGACAGACCACAGACAGGACAGACCACAGACAGGACAGACCACAGTCAGGACAGACCACAGTGAGGACAGACCACAGTGAGGACAGACCACAGTCAGGACTTCCTCCGTCAGGACAGACCGCAGTCAGGACAGACCGCAGTCAGGACTGACCGCAGTCAGGACAGACCACAGTCAGGACAGACAACAGTCAGGACAGAGGACAGTCATGGCAGACCACAGTCAGGGCAGACCACAGTCAGGAGAGACCACAGTCAGGAGAGACCACAGTCAGGACTGACCACAGTCAGGACAGACCACAGTCACGACAGACACAGTCAGGACAGTCCACAGACAGGACAGACCACAGTCAGGACAGACCACAGTCAGGACAGACCACAGTCAGGACAGACCGCAGTCAGGGCTGACCACAGTCAGGACAGACCACAGTCAGGGAAGAACAAAGTCAGGACAGACCAAAGTCTGGACAGACCACGGTCAGGACAGACCACAGTAAGGACAGACCACTGTCAGGGCTGACCACATTCAGGACAGACCACAGTCAGGACAGACCACAGTCAGGACAGACACCGTCAGGACAGACCACAGTCAGGTCAGACCACAGTCAGGACAGACACAGTCAGGACTGACCACAGTCAGGACAGACCACAGTCAGGGCTGACCACAGTCAGGACAGACCGCAGTCAGGACAGACACAGTCAGGACAGACCACAGTCAGCACAGACCACAGTCAGGGCTGACCACAGTCAGGACAGACCGCAGTCAGGACAGACCGCAGTCAGGACAGACCGCAGTCAGGACAGACCGCAGTCAGTTCAGACCGCAGTCAGAACAGACCGCAGACAGGACAGACCGTAGTCAGGAATGACTGCAGTCAGGGCTGACCACAGTCAGGACAGACCACAGTCAGGACAGACCACAGTCAGGACTGACCACAGACAGGACAGACCACAGTCAGTACAGACCACAGTCAGGACTGACCACAGACAGGACAGACCACAGTCAGTACAGACCACAGTCAGGAGAGACCACAGTCAGGACAGACTACAGTCAGGAGAGACCACAGTCAGGACAGACCACAGTCAGGACTGACCATCAGGGCCACAGGTCTTGGCAAAGTCACTTGTATTCATTCTGTCCGACAGGAGCTGCGTTTTCGTCAGGGATCTCAGGAGGATTGAGCACCTCCGTCGCTGTGTTCTGTCACGAGCTGCCCCATGAGCTTGGTAAGTCCAGCACTGAGAGAGATTATGTAATAATCCGCCTTCTTTGTCTTTGCCTGTCTGTGTGCCTTGCTTTTTGTCTTTCTGTCCCTCTCTTTGTCTAAGTCTCTGTCTGTCCCTTTCTCTCTCTGTCTGCTTCTCCATCTGCCTCTCTCTCTTTCCCTCTCTCTCTTCCTCTCTCCACCTCTCTCCTGACACTCTGCACAGAATCATCGAATTTTTTACTGTGCTTAATGAGGCCATTCAGCCCATTGTGACTGCACCAACTCTCCAAATGAGCAATTACCCTGGTGCCAGTTCCCAGCCTCCTCTCTGTGAAATCCTGCATATTCTCCCTTTCGCGATATCAGTCTCATTCTCTGTTGAACGCCTCGATTGACCCTCCCACCACCACACTCTCAGGCAGCGCATTCCAGATCCTAACGCCTCGATTGACCCTGTCTCCCCCACACTCTCAGGCAGCGCATTGCAGACACTAACATCTCGCTGCGTGAGAAAATTTATTCTCACGTAATTTTTGCTTCTACTTCTCTTTTGCTTGTTTTGCCGATCACATTACACCTGTGTCCACCTCGTTCTCGAGTGGGAGCAGTTTTGCCCCTATCTCCTCTGTCCAGAACTGGATCTAGGTGTTCGCTCATCTCCAGCTTTTGCTGCAACAGGCGTTATTCCAAGTCTGGACGTTCGCCTCCCTCTACAGTTTAACCCGTCTCTGCATTTCAGGTGACTTTGCCGTGCTGTTGCAGGCAGGGCTGAGGGTGAGACAGGCTGTAACATTTAACCTGGTGTCTGCGCTGATCAGTTACGTAGGCATGGTGATTGGGATTGCCATCGGACAATACACAAACAATATAACCCCATGGATCTTCGCAGGCACTGCTGGCATGTTCCTCTACATTGCTTTGGTTGACATGGTGAGCGGATCTTTGTTCTCTATCTGTTCATTCCGGCGATGTGGGTATTGCTGGGCTGGGCCAGCATTTATTGTCCATCCTCGAGCCCCGAGCTCTCTGCAATTTTATTCTGGCAGGGGTGAGGCCTAGGCCAGCCTGCCCGCCTGCCCGTGCCCCAGCTGAGGCCCTTAAGTGACCAATTAGGGCCATTTGCACCCCCTGCCCCCCCCCCCCCAACTCCCCCCGCAACCCCAGCCAAGCATCAATTTTCAGGCTGGCAGGAGGAGTTCCAGTGCAGTGGGGAAGCCCAAAAAGTAACCCTGCTCAGGCCTCAGCTGGGAAAGGTTGGGAGGGGGGGTGGCTCCTCCATCAGCCGCCTCCTTTTAACATCAGACTTACAGTCCCAGTTCTGTCCACTGCAGACAGGCTCGAGGAGGAGGGGCTGAATGGCCTCCTCATGTTCCTGTGTAACGGGCTCAAGGAGGAGGAGGGGCTGAATGGCCTCCTCCTGTTCCTGTGTAACAGGCTTGAGAGGGGCTGAATGGTCTCCTCCTGTTCCTGTGTAACAGGCTCGAGGAGGAGCAGGGGCTGAATGGCCTCCTCCTGTTACTGTGTAACAGGCTTGAGGAGAGGGGCTAAATGGCCTCCTCCTGTTCCTGTGTAACAGGCTTGAGGAGGGGAGGGGCTGAATGGCGTCCTACTGTTCCTGTGTAACAGGCTCGAGGAGGGGCTGAATGGCCTCCTCCTGTTCCTGTGTAATAGGCTCGAGGAAAGGGGCTGAATGGCCTCCTCCTGTTCCTGTGTAACAGGCTTGAGGAGGGGAGGGGCTGAATGGCCTCCTACTGTTCCTGTGTAACAGGCTCGAGGAGGGGCTGAATGGCCTCCTCCTGTCCCTGTGGAACAGGCTCGGGGGGGAGGTGGGCTGAATGGCCTCCTCCTGTTCCCGTGTAACAGGGTCGGGGGGGAGGGGCTGAATGGCCTCCTCCTGTTCCTGTGTAACAGGCTCGAGGAGAGGGGCTGAATGGCCTCCTCCTGTTCCTGTGTAACAGGCTTGAGGAGGGGAGGGGCTGAATGGCCTCCTACTGTTCCTGTGTAACAGGCTCGAGGAGGGGCTGAATGGCCTCCTCCTGTCCCTGTGGAACAGGCTCGGCGGGGAGGTGGGCTGAATGGCCTCCTCCTGTTCCCGTGTAACAGGGTCGGGGGGAGGGGCTGAATGGCCTCCTCCTGTTCCCGTGTAACAGGGTCGGGGGGGGAGAGGGGCTGAATGGCCTCTCGCTGTTCCTAATGTAATAATCAGAGGTCTCTTGTGTCAAGTACATCATAATCTCTCCGTCTTTTTGCAGCTCCCTGAAATGTTCCATAGCCAATCAGATACGAAGCACGGCGGCTATCTCGGACACTTGATTGGTCAAAACCTGGGCTTTCTACTCGGCGTTGGAACCATGCTGTGTATCGCCCTCTTTGAGGACCAAATCCAAATTGACATCAGTTTTTAACAGCTAACATTGTACAGGAATTCTTTCATCGGTTAACAGAATGATCTTCAATCACCTCTCACAAAGGGAGCTGATTCCAGGTTTATATTTTTAAACCCATTTCCCTGCGATTTGGGACAGTATTGGAATTAAAAGGGCTCCCCAGATTCACTCATCCACTCAGATCCCATTCAACACCTGTCCCAGGAAGACAGCACATCACTGCACCAACACACAGGACTGCAAAAAGTTGCCTTCCATCGCCAAGCCAAAAAAACAAATAACCCTCAACCACCCACTCCCTCAAATGCCTTCCAACTCTCCCCTTAATGCTCCCACACCTGAATGTTGCAGACATTCACTACCTTCTGTGTAAAGTAACAACATTTAAACTCCCTGTTCTCTATCCCACTTCAAGCGTCTGCTCATCTCTGCCGCTTCTGTGGCAGCACCATGTACAGGTTATTGGGGTTCAATGTTTCAATAATCTCAGAATAATCGAACCAGTCCATTCCTCCCAGTTCAGCTGCCTTCAGCTGGGTGTCAGTTTGGTTCCACTTCCCTGCACTGCACCCACTGCCTGGAACAACAGTCTCAGCCATTCGCTGACTCATTCCTCAGGCAATGCCTTGACCAATCAGCGTCAAGCTGCTTGGCAGTTAACTGTCAGACAATATCACTGATACATTCTCCATGGCAACGCCTCTATCGATCAGAGTCCACTTGGCAATCAATCAACACTCTCTTCACATACAGTATAAATTGTTATTTTCCCTCCTATTGGTATTCTTACCAAGTGTCCAGCTGAGTGCAAGACGAAAAGCTTCAACATGTCTCTTTTTACGGCATTACTCAAATTTTTACTGCCAAACAACTGCTCTGATACACCCCACACCCCTCACTGTAACAGTCTGATATACCCCACACCCGTCACTGTAACACACTGATGTACCCCACACCCCTCACTGTAACAGTCTGATACACCCCACACCCGTCACAGTAACACTCTGATACACCCTTCAGTGTAACACTCTGATATAACCCACATCCCTCACTGTAACACACTGATACACCCTTCAGTATAACACTCTGATACACCACACACCCCTCACTGTAACACTCTGATGTACCCCAAACCCCTCACTGTAACACTCTGATATATATCACACACCCAGCACTGTAACAATCTGATATACCCCACACCCCTTACTGTAACACTCTGATACACCCTTCAGTGTAACACTCTGATACACCACACACCCCTCACTGTAACACTCTGATATACCCCACACCCATCACTGTAACACTCTGATGTACCCCAAACCCCTCACTGTAACACTCTGATATATCCCACACCCCTCACTGTAACACATTGATATACCCCCACACCCTCACTGCAACACACTGATGTACCCCACACCCGTCACTGTAACACACTGATACACCACACACCCCTCACTGTAACACTCTGATGTACCCCAAACCCCTCACTGTAACACTCTGATATATCCCACACCCCTCACTGTAACACTCTGATATAGCCCCACACCCCTCACTGTAACACACTGATATACCCCCACACCTCTCACTGTAACACACTGATATACCCCCACACCCCTCACTGTAACACTCTGATATATCCCACATCCCTCAGTGTAACACTCTGATATATCCCACACCCCTCACTGTAACACTCTGATATATCCCACACCCTCACTGTAACACTCTGATATATCCCACACCCCTCACTGTAACACTCTGATACAACACTCACTGTGACAGTCTGATATATCCCACACCCCTCAGTGTAACACTCTAATACAACACTCACTGTGACAATCTGATATACCCCACACCCCTCACTGTAACACTCTGATGTACCCCTCACCGTCACACTCTGATACACCCCAAACCTCTCACTGTAACACTCTGATACACCCCACACGCCTCACTGTAACACTCTGATATACCCCACACCCCTCACTGTAACACTCTGATATATCCCACAACTCTCACTGTAATACTCTGATATATATCACACACCCAGCACTGTAACAATCTGATATACCCCACACCCCTTACTGTAACACTCTGATACACCCTTCAGTGTAACACTCTGATACAACACACACAACTCTCACTGTAACACTCTGATGTACCCCACACCCCTCACTGTAACACTCTGATATATCCCACAACCCCCACTGTAACACTCTGATATATCCCACACCCCTCACAGTAACACACTGATATACCCCCACACCCTCACTGTAACACACTGATATACCCCCACACCCCTCACTGTAACACTCTGATATACCCCCACACCCCTCACTGTAACACTCTGATATATCCCACACCCCTCACTGTAACACACTGATACACCCTTCAGTGTAACACTCTGATACAACACACACAACTCTCACTGTAACACTCTGATGTACCCCACACCCCTCACTGTAACACTCTGATATATCCCACAACCCTCACTGTAACACTCTGATATATCCCACACCTCTCACTGTAACACACTGATATACCCCAACACCCTCACTGTAACACACTGATATACCCCCACACCCCTCACTGTAACACTCTGATATACCCCCACACCCCTCACTGTAACACACTGATATACCCCACACCCCTCACTGTAACACACTGATATACCCCCACACCCCTCACTGTAACACTCTGATATACCCCACATCCCTCATTGTAACACTCTGATACACCCCACACCCCTCACTGTAACACTCTGATACACCCCTCACTGTAACACTCTCTGATACACCCCACATCCCTCACTGTAACACTGTTATCTCCCACATTCCTCCCTGTAACACTCTCATATATCCCACATCCCTCACTGTAACATTGTGATACACCCCACACCCCTCACTGTAACAGTCTGATATATCCCACATCCCTCTGTGTAACACTCTGATACAACACTCACTGTAACAGTCTGATATACCCCACACCCCTCAGTGTAACACTCTAACACAACACTCACTGTGACAATTTGATATACCCCACACCCCTCACTGTAAAACTCTGATGTACCCCTCACCGTCGCACTCTGATACACCCCACACCCCTCACTGTAACACTCTGATACACCCCACACGCCTCACTGTAACACTCTGATATATCCCACACCTCTTACTGTAACACTCTGATATATCCCACACCTCTCACTGTAACACTCTGATATATCCCACACCCCTCACTGTAACACTCTGATACACCCCACACGCCTCACTGTAACATTCTGATATACCCCACACCCCTCACTGTAACTCTCTGATATATCCCTCACCCCTCACTGTAACACTCTGATATACCCCACACCCCTCACTGTCACAATCTGATATGTTCCACACCCCTCACTGTCACAATCTGATATACCCCACACCCCTCCCTGTAATACTCTGATATACCCTACATCCCTCACAGTAACACACTGATATACCCCACATCCCTCACTGTAACACACTGATATATCCCACACCCTTCACTGTAACACTCTGATATATCCCACACCCCTCACTGTAACACACTAATATAGCCCACACCCCTTACTGTAACACACTGATATATCCCACACCCCTCACTGTAACACACTGATATACCCCCACACCCCTCACTTTGACACACTGATATACCCCCACACACTCACGGTAACACACTGATTTACCCCACACCCCTCACTGTAACACTCTGATATGTTCCACACACCTCACTGTCACAATCTGATATACCCCACACTCCTCACTGTAACACTCTGATATATCCCTCACCCCTCACTATAACAGTCTGATATACCCCCACACCCTCACTGTAACACTCTGATATACCCCACACTCCTCTCTGTAGCACTCTGATATATTCCACACCCCTCACAGTAACATTCTTAAATGTTCCACACCCCTCACTGTAACACTCTGATATACCCCATACCCTTCACTGTAACACTCTGATATATCCCACACCTCTCACTGTAACACACTGCTATACCCCACACCCCTCACTGTCACAATCTGATATGTTCCACACCCCTCACTGTCACAATCTGATATACCCCACACCTCTCACTGTAACACTCTTATATATCCCACACCTCTCACTGTAACACTCTGATATATCCCACACTACTCACTATCACAATCTGATATGTTCCACACCTCTCACTGTAATACACGGATATAACGCACACCCCTCCCTGTAACACTCTGATATACCCTACACACCTCACCGTAACACTCTGATATACCCCACACCCCTCACTGTAACACTCTGATATATCCCACACTACTCACTGTAACATGCTGATATACCGCACAGCCCTCACTGTAACAGTCTGATATACCCCACACCCCTCACTGTGACACTCTGATATACCCCACACCCCTCACTGTAACACTCTGATACACACGACACCCCTCACTGTAACACTCTGATATACCCCACACCCCTCACTGTAACACTGATATACCCCACACCCCTCACTGTAACACTCTGATATATCCCACACTACTCACTGTAACACTCTGATATATCCCACACCACTCACTGTAACACTCTGATATATCCCACACCCCTCACTGTAATACTCTGATACACCCCACACCCCTCACTGTAACACTCTGATATACTCCACACCCCTCACTGTAACAGTCTGATATACCCCACACCCCTCACTGTAACACTCTGATATACCCCACACCCCTCACTGTAACACTCTGATATACCCCACACCCCTCACTGTAACACTCTGATATACCCACTCACTGTCACTCTGATACACCACACACACTCACTGTAACACTTCTGATACGCTATTGCTGTAACACTCTGATATACCCCACATCCCTCACTGTAACACTCTGATATACCCCACACCCCTCACAGTAACACTCTGATATACCCCACACCCCTCACTGTAACAGTCTGATATACCCCACACCCCTCACTGTAACACTCTGATATACCCACTCACTGTCACTCTGATACACCACACACCCTCACTGTAACACTTCTGATACGCTATTGCTGTAACACTCTGATATACCCCACATCCCTCACTGTAACACTCTGATATGTTCCACACCCCTCACAGTAACACTCTGATATACCCCACACCCCTCACTGTAACACTCTGATATACCCCACACCCCTCACTGTAACACTCTGATATACCCCACACCCCTCACTGTAGCACTCTGATATACCCCACACCCCTCACTGTAACACTCTGATATACCCCACACCCCTCACTGTAACACTCTGATATACCCACTCACTGTCACTCTGATACACCACACACCCTCACTGTAACACTTCTGATACGCTATTGCTGTAACACTCTGATATACCCCACATCCCTCATTGTAACACTCTGATACACCCCTCACTGTAACACTCTGATATATCCCACATCCCTCACTGTAACACTCTGATATACCCCACATCCCTCACTGTAACACTCTGATATACCCCACACCCCTCACTGTAACACTCTGATATACCCCACACCCCTCACTGTAACACTCTGATATATCCCACACCCCTCACTGTAACACTCTGATATACCCCACATCCCTCACTGTAACACTCTGATATACCCCACACCCCTCACTGTAACACTCTGATATACCACACACCCCTCACTGTAACACTCTGATATACCCACACCCCTCACTGTAACACTCTGATATACCCCACACCCCTCACTGTAACACTCTGATATACCCCACACCCCTCACTGTAACACTCTGATATACCCCACACCCCTCACTGTAACACTCTGATATACCCACTCACTGTCACTCTGATACACCACACACCCTCACTGTAACACTTCTGATACGCTATTGCTGTAACACTCTGATATACCCCACATCCCTCATTGTAACACTCTGGTACACCCCTCATTGTAACACTCTGGTACACCCCTCATTGTAACACTCTGATATACCCCACATCCCTCACTGTAACACTGTTATCTCCCACATCCCTCCCTGTAACACTGTGATACACCCCACACCCCTCACTGTAACAGTCCGATATATCCCACACCCCTCTGTGTAACACTCTGATACAACACTCACTGTAACACTCTGATATACCCCACACCCCTCACTGTAACACTCTGATATACCCCACACCCCTCACTGTAACACTCTGATATATCCCACACCCCTCTGTGTAACACTCTGATACAACACTCACTGTAACACTCTGATATACCCCACACCCCTCACTGTAACACTCTGATATACCCCACACCCCTCACTGTAACACTCTGATATACCCCACACAACTCATTGTAACACTCTGATACACCCCACACCCCTCACTGTAACAATCTGATACACCCCACACCCCTCACTGTAACAGTCTGATATATCCCACACCCCTCACTGTAACACTCTGATATACCCCACACCCCTCACTGTAACAATCTGATACACCCCACACGCCTCCTTGTAACAATCTGATATATCCCGCACCTCTCACTGTAACAATCTGATATATCCCGCACCTCTCACTGTAACACTCTGATATATCCCACACCCCTCACTGTAACACTCTGATATATCCCACACCCCTCACTGTAACACTCTGATATATCCCACACCCCTCACTGTAACACTCTGATATATCCCACACCTCTCACTGTAACACTCTGATATATCCCACACCCCTCACTGTAACACTCTGATATATCCCACACCCCTCACTGTAACACACTGATATATCCCACACCCCTCACTGTAACACTCTGATATATCCCACACCCCTCACTGTAACACTCTGATATACCCCCACACCCCTCACTGTAACACACTGATATATCCCACACCCCTCACTGTAACACTCTGATATATCCCACACCCCTCACTGTAACACTCTGATATACCCCCACACCCCTCACTGTAACACACTGATATACCCCCACACCCCTCACTGTAACACTCTGATACATCCCACACCCCTCACTGTAACACCCTGATATATCCCACACCCTCACTGTAACACTCTGAAATATCTCTCACCCCTCACTGTAACACTCTGATATACCCCACACCCCTCAATGTAACACTCTGATATAACCCACACCCCTCACTGTAACACTCTGATATACCCCACACCTCTCACTGTAACACTCTGATATATCCCTCACCCCTCACTGTAACACTCTGATATACCCCACACCCCTCACTGTAACACTCTGATATACCTCACACCCCTCACTGTAACACTCTGATATATTCCACACCCCTCACTGTAACATTCTTATATGTTCCACACCCCTCACTGTAACACTCTGATATACCCCACACCCTTCACTGTAACACTCTGATATATCCCACACCTCTCACTGTAACACACTGCTATACCCCACACCCCTCACTGTCACAATCTGATATGTTCCACACCCCTCACTGTCACAATCTGATATACCCCACACTCCTCCCTGCAATACTCTGATATACCCCACATCCCTCACTGTAACACACTGATATACCCCACATCCCTCACTGTAACACTCTGATATATCCCACACCCCTCACTGTAACACACTAATATATCCCACACCCAGCACAGTAACACTCTGATATACCCCACACCCCTTACTGTAACACTCTGATACACACTTCAGTGTAACACTCTGATATACCACACATCCCTCACTCTAACACTCTGATATATCCCACACCCCTCACTGTAACACTCTGATATATTCCACACCCCTCACTGTAACACACTGATATACCCCCACACCCTCACTGTAACACTCTGATATACCCCACACCCCTCACTGTAACACTCTGATATACTCCCACACCCCTGACTGTAACACACTGATATACCCCCACACCCCTCACTGTAACACTCTGATATAACCCCACACCCCTCACTGTAACACTCTGATATACCCCCACACCCCTCACTGTAACACTCTGATATACCCCCACACCCCTCACTGTAGCACTCTGATATATCCCACACCCCTCACTGTAACACTCTGATATACCCCACACCCCTCACTGTAAGACTTTGATATATCCCACACCCCTCACTGTAACACTCTGATGTACCCCACACCCCTCACTGTACCACTCTGATATATCCCACACCCCTCACTGTAACACTCTGATACACCCCACACCCCTCACTGTAACACACTGATACACCCCACATCTTTCACTGTAACACACTGATATATCCCATACCCCTCACTGTAACATACTGATATACCCCACACCCTCACTGTAACACTCTGATATATCCCACACCCCTCACTGTAACACTCTGATATATCCCATTCCCTCACTGTAACACACTGATATATCCCACACCCCTCACTGTAACACTCTGATATATCCCACACCCCTCACTGTAACACTCTGATATATCCCACACCCCTCACTGTAACATTCTGATATACCCCACACCCCTCACTGTAACACTCTGATATATCCCTCACCCCTCACTGTAACACTCTGATATACCCCACACCCCTCACTGTCACAATCTGATATGATCCACACCCCTCACTGTCACAATCTGATCTACCCCACACCCCTCCCTGTAATACTCTGATATACCCTACATCCCTCACTGTAACACACTGATATACCCCACATCCCTCACTGTAACACACTGATATATCCCACACCCTTCACTGTAACACTCTGATATATCCCACACCCCTCACTGTAACACACTAATATAGCCCACACCCCTTACTGTAACACACTGATATATCCCACACCCCTCACTGTAACACACTGATATACCCCCACACCCCTCACTTTAACACACTGATATACCCCCACACCCTCACTGTAACACACTGATTTACCCCACACCCCTCACTGTAACACTCTGATATGTTCCACACACCTCACTGTCACAATCTGATATACCCCACACTCCTCACTGTAACACTCTGATATATCCCACACCCCTCACTATAACAGTCTGATATACCCCCACACCCTCACTGTAACACTCTGATATACCCCACACTCCTCTCTGTAGCACTCTGATATATTCCACACCCCTCACAGTAACATTCTTAAATGTTCCACACCCCTCACTGTAACACTCTGATATACCCCACACCTCTCACTGTAACACTCTTATATAGCCCACACCTCACACTGTAACACTCTGATATATCCCACACTACTCACTATCACAATCTGATATGTTCCACACCTCTCACTGTAATACACGGATATAACCCACACCCCTCCCTGTAACACTCTGATATACCCTACACACCTCACCGTAACACTCTGATATATCCCACACCCCTCACTGTAACACTCTGATATACCCCACACCCCTCACTGTGACACTCTGATATACCCCACACCCCTCACTGTAACACTCTGATATACCCCACACCCTTCACTGTAACACTCTGATATACCCCACACCCCTCACTGTAACACTCTGATATACCCCACACCCCTCACTGTAACACTCTGATACACACCACACCCCTCACTGTAACACTCTGATATACCCCACACCCCTCACTGTAACACTGATATACCCCACACCCCTCACTGTAACACTCTGATATAGTCCACACCCCTCACTGTAACACTCTGATATACCCCACACCCCTCACTGTAACACTCTGATATACCCCACACCCCTCACTGTAACACTCTGTTATATCCCACACCCTCACTGTAACACTCTGATATACCCCACACCCCTCACTGTAACACTCTGTTATATCCCACACCCTCACTGTAACACTCTGATATACCCCACACCCCTCACTGTAACACTCTGTTATATCCCACACCCTCACTGTAACACTCTGATATACCCCACACCCCTCACTGTAACACTCTGATATATCCCACACGCCTCACTGTAACACTCTGATATATCCCACACCCCTCACTGTAACACTCTGATATATCCCACACCCCTCACTGTGACACTCTGATATACCCCACACCCCTCACTGTAACACTCTGATGTATCACACACCCCTCACTGTAACACTCTGATACACCCCATACTCTCCCTGTAACACTCTTGTGTAGAAAACGTGTACTATGATGCAGAAACTTTCTTAATCAATCTCTTTATGTAATGTCCCATGCTCTGATGTAGCCTCCATAGCGCTGACATTTGACAGCACCGTGGTTTAATTTCACACCACTTGCTGCATTTTTTAGCTCTGCCCAACCTACTTTAGCATCCCTTTCAATTTTAATGTGTTTGATTGATTTTTATTCATCATTACTGTCAAATATTGTGAGGCTATCTTTGGATGACAGTCAGCTCCAGCTCTACGTGTCCTTTCAAGGGTTATAGCTCACTATATAACCCCTTTGCTGCTTTCACTTCATCCCTTCGATTTGAAGGGTTTTAAGCGCCATCCCAGGGGAGCTGCTGGTCTGACCTTCACTCCAGATGTTTGGGCAAATTTACGAACAACGTGGAGTTAATTTACCTTCATCTCCTTCCCCTCACAACCCTAGGGCATACCTCGTCCACTGAGTATCTAATCTTGAGTTTTGTGATGAATGGGGACCAGATGACGAGATTGATCGAGCTAAAGTTCACCAGACCTTGTTAGTTTTGCCAACGTGGCACACCGAAGACTAGTGTTGGTTGAGGGCCGGGTAACACTTGACCCGATGACCCTGTAGAGATGGCAAAATCAGCCCACCGATTCTTTTGGTCAAACCCTTCATAACAAATCCCTCTTCGTAACAATCACAGTGGGAGGGTTAAAAAACCCTTCAGTCTCAACCAACACATTAATTGGTTCGATTTTATTTGTTTGCGCTGTTCAATTTTCCACCCCAAAAATGACGAATTAAAATCTGCGTTCAGGCAGATTAAAGAATCCTTCATATTGTAGCACAAAATGAACAAATCAAATGGACAAGGACTGCCGTTTGAGTGCTTTTTTTTTGGGCTAAACATGTCCTTGAAGGTTTGACCTTGGTTCTTTTTTAAAAATACATATTATTACCAGTTGTTGAAAGTGCTTTGGTGCTCTCTCTGGTGCCTGTAATCATTGCACTGCCCAGTTTGTCATGGAGCTGGCTTTGATCTGAACCTGCTGTGTCAGCTGGCCTGAGTTGGGGTTTCAGTAGGTCATTGGAACATAGGACTTGGGAGCAGGGATAGGCCGTTCAGCCCCTCGAGCCTGCTCCCCCGTTCATCAAGATTGTGACTGATCTAGCTGTGATCTCATCTCCACTTCCCTGCCTGTTCCCCCCCGCCCCCCCCCTCAAATAACCCTCGACTCCCTTTGCTGATCAGAAATCCGTCTAACTCAGCCTCGGATATAGTCACTGACCCGGCCTCCACTGCTCTCTGGGGGAGAGAATTCCACAGACTGACCCACCCTCGGGGAGAAGAAATTCCTCCTCACGTAGGATCGGTCTTCACACCTCCTCGCGCTGGAGGGAGAAAGGTGAGCAGCGAGATCACACAGGGGCTGTTCTTCAGATTCTCATCCAGTGACACCTTGTGAGGGGTTCTTCTGTTTTGTTGGCTTGCTGTAATCTTCAAAGGCCCCATCGTCTTCATTCCATTCTCTGTTCAATGTGATTAGCCATTTTCTGATGTAAAATATGAATATGTGCTTTCAAAATAAATACGCTGAGATTTGTTAAGGCGTGTTCATTTCTATCTCATTGCTGTTGGTGGGATCTCACTGTGTGTAAACTGGCTGCCAGCCTTCCCTACGTTGTAAAGGGGAAATACTGGCACCAGCGGGGAGGTGATGGTGTCGCAGTATTATCACTGGACTAGTATTCCAGAGACTCGGGGTAATGCTCTAGGGACCTGGGTTTGAATCCCAACATAAAAATCTGATGATGGCTTGTGAAACTGTTGTTGATTGTTGTAAAACCCCATCTGGGTCACTAACGTCCCTTTGGTAAAGGAAATCCGCTGACTTACTCAGTCTGGCCTACATGTGACTCCAGACCCACAGCAATGAAGTGGTTGACTCTTAAATGCGCTCTGAACAAGGGGCAGCTTGGGATGGGTAATAATTAGCTGGCCTAGGCGGTGACATCCACATCCCATGAATGAATAAATCATTGGTACTGTCACTGAGCAACACAGCAGTTGGTGGAATTTCAAATCAACATTACTAAGTCCGGGAGATAAAGCATCACCCGTCTGGTTCACTAATGCCCCTTTAGGGAAGGGGAAATGTGCTGTCCTTACCTGGTCTGGCCCTACACGTGACTCCAGACCTACACACAGTGATGTGGTTGACTCTTAGCTGCCCCTCTGAAATGGCCAAGGGGGCAGTTAGGGACAGGCAACAAATGTGAGCCCAGCCCGTGATACCCACATCCCATGAAAGAGAAACGTATCTAAGTACCAATGGCAAGATTGGAACTCAACAAGGCTCCTTCGACAGCACCTTCCAAACCCACCACCTCTACCATCTAGAAGGACAAGGGCAGCAGACACATGGGGAACACCACCAGCTGCAAGTTCCCCTCCCAGCCACTCACCATCCCGACTTGGGAATATATTGGCCATTCCTTCACTGTCGCCGGGTCAAAATCCTGGAACTCCCTCCCTAACAGTGCTGTGGGTGTACCTACACCACACGGACAAAATCCTGGAACTCCCTCCCTAACAGCGCCGTGGGTGTACCTACACCACACGGACAAAATCCTGGAACTCCCTCCCTAACAGCGCCATGGGTGTACCTACACCACACGGACAAAATCCTGGAACTCCCTCCCTAACAGCGCCATGGGTGTACCTACACCACACGGACAAAATCCTGGAACTCCCTCCCTAACAGCACTGTGGGTGTACTTACACCACACAGACAAAATCCTGGAACTCTCTCCCTAACAGCGCCGTGGGTGTACCTACACCACACGGACAAAATCCTGGAACTCCCTCCCTAACAGCGCCATGGGTGTACCTACACCACACAGACAAAATCCTGGAACTCCCTCCCTAACAGCGCCATGGGTGTACCTACACCACACGGACAAAATCCTGGAACTCCCTCCCTAACAGCACTGTGGGTGTACTTACACCACACGGACAAAATCCTGGAACTCTCTCCCTAACAGCGCCGTGGGTGTACCTACACCACACGGACAAAATCCTGGATCTCCCTCCCTAACAGCACTGTGGGTGTACTTACACCACACGGACAAAATCCTGGAACTCCCTCCCTAACAGCACTGTGGGTGTACCTACACCACATGGACAAAATACTGGAACTCCCTCCCTAACAGCGCTGTTGTGGGTGTACGTACACCACACGGACAAAATCCTGGAACTCCTTCCCTAACAGCACTGTGGGTGTACCTACACCACACGGACAAAATCCTGGAACTCCCTCCCTAACAGCACTGTGGGTGTACTTACACCACACGGACAAAATCCTGGAACTCCCTCCCTAACAGCACTGTGGGTGTACCTACACCACATGGACAAAATACTGGAACTCCCTCCGTAACAGCGCTGTTGTGGGTGTACGTACACCACACGGACAAAATCCTGGAACTCCTTCCCTAACAGCACTGTGGATGTACCTACACCACACGGGGACTGTAGCGGTTCAAGGAGGCAGCTCACCCCCCCCACCTTCTCAAGGGGCAGTTAGGGATGGGCAATAAACACTGGCCCAGACAGTGACGCATACATCCCATTAAACAAATTTTTAAAAAAATAACGTGGGCTGATGTGGTCATGTCTGGTACAAACTGTTTCAAAACACCGTCAGCATAATTAATGCATAAAATGGTCTTGAGAAATACTTTGCACAGCGAGGGGTGGGGGGAAGGGGTAAAAGCCAGAGGGGAAAGTGGGTACAGCTCATTCAAAGAGCTAGCACAGACGTGATGGGCTGAATGGCCTCCAATGGACAGTTCTCTGAAATGTGAAAGGCAAGCAACGAACCTTCAGCATGCCAGCCCAGCTATAAGGTTCAAATATAACTGCATACAAATGATTTTTAAAAAGAGATGACTCTAGAAGTGATGGATGTTCGATGGCGGGGATTAAAAAAAAAGGCAAAACAAAAGATCTATATAGAAATCAAATACTTCAGCTCAACAAAACAGAACAACAGCGTGTTCTGCTGATGTGTTTAATTGCAGACAATAAAGCCTTCTCTGCGTAATTCATTATACTGGGTATAAATACAGCAGCAATATTCAGATCAAACCACAACCAACGAGCAGGTAGAAGTGCAAGTGTCGCCTGGTCACAAGGAAGATGGGGAAGGTAAGTGGGTAGCTACCTCGCCTCTGCTTCAGGAGGGTCTGATACTCTCAGTGCAGTGCTGAGAGAGTGTAGCACTGTCAGAGGTGCTGGCTTTGGGGTGAGGCCCCCCAAGGCCGCTCCCCCTCAACGTCAAACCACCCTCCCCATCAACCCCCACTCCCCACCGTCCACCCTCTCAGGTGATTGGGAAAGGTCCACAGCTCGATTTTGAAGGAACGCCAGTGGAGTCATCCCCAATGTCCTGGGCCTGACGTTTTGCCCCTCAAATCAATATCACTAAAAGCAGATCGCCCGTTCGTGATCCGGCTGCGGCTTGTGGGATCTTGCTGTGCGTGGACCGGCAGCTGCGTTCCACCCCACCTCACACTACGGCAATGGTCGCACTTCAAGAATATTCCACTGGTTCCGCAGAAATGCAAGTTCCTTCTGTGTTGGTACTTGTTCCTTATCGGGCTCGAGGTAACCTGTTCCAATTGAAGGCGCGAGGGGTCGATATGTGCAGAGTAACCTCCTTCCTGTAAAGAAACAATCATTCTGAATATACAAGTGGCTCTAGCAGAGCCAGCATCTGTTGCCCATCCCTAATTGCCCCTTGAGAAGGTGGGGGGGGTGAGCCGCTTTCTTGAACCGTTGCAGTCCCCGTGTGGTGTAGGTACACCCACGGCGCTGTTAGGAAGGGAGTTCCAGGATTTTGTCCCCGTGTGGTGTAGGTGCAGCCACGGCGCTGTTAGGGAGAGAGTTCCAGGATTTTGTCCCTGTGGTGTAGGTACAGCCACGGCGCTGTTAGGGAGGGAGTTCCAGGATTTTGTCCCTGTGGTGTAGGTACAGCCACGGCGCTGTTAGGGTGGGAGTTCCAGGATTTTGTCCCCGTGGTGTAAGTACAGCCACGGCGCTGTTAAGGAGGGAGTTCCAGGATTTTGACCCAGCGACAGTGAAGGAACGATCGATATATTCCCAAGTCGGGATGGTGAGCGGCTGGGAGGGGAACTTGCAGGTGGCGGTGTTCCCCATGTGTCTGCTGCCCTCGTCCTTCTAGATGGTAGAGGTGGTGGGTTTGGGCGGCGCTGTCGAAGGAGCCTTGGTGAGTTGCTGCAGTGCATCTTGTAGATGGTACACACACTGCTGCCCCTGTGCGTCGGTGGTGGTGGTGGAGGGAGTGAATGTTTGTGGATGGGGGGCCCCATCGAGCAGGGGCTGCTTTGTCCTGGACGGTGTCGAGCTTCTCGAGTGTTGTGGGAGCCGCACTCATCCAGGCAAGTGGGGGGTGTCCCATCACACTCCTGACTTGTGCCTTGTGACTGTTGTGGGAGCTGCACTCATCCCTGCACAATCATCCTTTTTGTCATTTAGATCACTGCTACCTTCCACATAGCCCAGTAGATCTTCCTTTCCAACTCTAACCCTCCCCCCCACCTAACCCCTATATCCCTATCGCTGCACTGAAGAAGAGTCACATGGACTCAAAACGTTAACTCCTTTTCTCTCTCTGCAGATGCTGCTGGAGTTACTGAGTTTTTCCAGCATTTTCTGTTTTTGTTTCAGATTTCCAGCATCCGCGGTAATTTTGCTTTTATCCCTACCTCTGAACTTGCCTAAAGCCCGTTACGTCTCTTAACCTTTCCAGTTCAGACAGTAGGTCACAGACCTGAAATGTTCACCCTGTTTCTACAGAGGCTGCTTGACCGGCTGAGCATATCCAGCATTTTCTCTTTCTATCAGGTGTCTAATGTCCGCAGCGTTTAAGATTCAGATGAGATTAAGATGCTGGTTTAGGGTGCTAATGGCCAAGCTCATTCCTGTATCCTGGCCAAACTAATGGGGGTGGCTGGCTTGGCCAGCATTTATTGTCCATCCCTAATTGCCCCTTGGGATGGAGAAACATTGGGGAAATATACGCAGGTGCGCAGGGAGGGAAAATAATGGGAAGCAAGTCATTTGGAAAGAGTTCCTCGTTGGAATGTTGCTTGTCTTCCATTACAGATCATTTTCTACGAGGACAGAGACTTCCAAGGTCGTCACTTTGAATGTACCAGTGACACCCCGGACTTGCAGACTTATTTCAGCTGCTGCCGCTCCATCCGCGTGGAGAGTGGCGTCTGGGTGATCTACGAGCGCCCCAACTACTTGGGGTACATGTACGTCTTAAGGAGGGGGGAGTACCCAGATTACCACCGTTGGATGGGCTTCAACGACAATGTCAGGTCTTGTCGCATGGTCCGGCAGGTCAGTCTCAGTAATGTATCAAAAATCTTATGTTTGCACCGCCCCCTGCCTACAAACCCTCACTTCTTCTTCTCCTGCTTTTGCCGTGCTTTTGTGTCAACCCTTTCCATTGTGCGCGTTCAGAATGGGGACTGCTTATGTAAACGTGTCACGCTGCAGTTCCGCCCTCCGGCCAGTGGTGGTGCTGCAGCCCATGTCCGGTGATACAGCTCCACTACCCAAGGTGCCATCAGTCTTTGCTTTTTGACCATAAAGAATATCAGTCAAAGTGTATTAAAATGGAAAAGGCAATGTTTGACTTAAAAAGGGTTTGTCTGTGTACAATAATTATCCCAATTTTCTCCCATCCTCCAGTCCCTATTGCCTGAAAAGATCTTGACTCCTTGTGTGTGTCATGCCAGTAAAGATCGATTGGTATTTCTGAGATTTCCTGTTCATACAAGAGTGCACAATGAGATTGTCCTGTGTACTAAGAATCTATAAAGAACCCTATAAATATAAATATTTATAAAGATAAATATACCTTATCTATAAAGGTAAGAATCTTTAAGAACCTTGCCAACTGAACATGGAGATTATTTCACTGCAGCATCATTGGTCACTAAGATTATGCAATAACAGCAATATCATTGTGCCAGGCGACTACTAGGATGGTACAGGGTGAACGTTAGACTTTCATTATCCATGCCCCTTAGGTGCCCCTAAGTTGTGTGATTGTCTTGAGCTCTGTGCCCGCCCTGTGCTGTTGGCACCACTCTGATCCACACCGGCCGTCCAGTCAACCCCACCCCGCTCCCCATCAAGTAGTCCAAGTGGCTGTGGCAACGTACACTTTTGCATATGCCACAGGTAGTGTTGGGGGAGGCTCCCCCTTTCTCTGTGTGTCACACGGCAGGCCGGGACTCTCTCCCTCTCTTACCGCCTGCCATTGGCCAGCGTTGGAAGGATTTACAGCTGTTCGGCCACGTCATGGACACGCCTTCCTTGACCGTTAAGCGCTGGGGGGTGGGGCTCGAACACCGGAGTTCCTGGCTTAGGGGCAGAGTGGCGACCCACCTGCACCCCAGGACGTCTGCTGTGCCCCCGCCCCTTTGCTGCTGTCGCTCTTTGTCCGCTAAATGGCTCTCCCTCCAACGCTTGCCCTCTCTTCTCAACCAACCAGTGCGACACTGCCTTCTGCCCACACTCTCCTGTACTCTCTACTTGTATTCTATCCAACCCACAGCCAACCGGAGGCTTCTACAGGATAAGGGTCTACGAGAGACCGGATTTTGGGGGTCAGATGATGGAATTCACGGACGACTGCCCCAACGTCTACGATCGCTTCCGGCACCGTGAGATCTACTCCTGCAACGTGCTGGACGGAGCCTGGGTCTTCTACGAGCTGCCCAACTACAGAGGGAGGCAGTACCTGCTGGAGCTGAGGGAGTACAGGAGGTACAGTGACTGGGCTGCCATCTCTCCCATGGTTGGCTCATTCCGTCGCATTGTGGACTACTGAAAGGCATGAGGGCTTTCTGACACGTCAGTTCAAAATAAATTAAATCAGGAGTAAAATACGACAGTGTCACCTTCATATTTCAAGTGTTAAAATAATTGCCAAGGGTTGAAAGTAGGGGGGGGGTGCGGGGTGGTGGGTGTGCGCAGGGCAGGAGTTTTTCAGAGACACTTAAAAGCCGGCGTCAGCCTTTTCTGGGTGTCGGCGGCGCGCTGAAGGCATCAACTGAGGCAGTGGGATCCTGCTGTGCGTAAAGATCAGCCGCCTGGGGTCACCAGGAATTGAAGAGCAATCTCCAGGTCACTGCTGTGTGTGCAACCCTGGAGAAAATAAATCACCGGGACATTAAAAAAAAGATAGAAAGTTTTTTCTTAAAAATAAAAGTCCGAATATTTCCCCTTACCAGATACAAAAACATTGAAAATTTGTTGGGGTGTGGGGGGTGCGGAGAAAGCAGGTTGAAATAAAAACAGGAAATGCTGGATAAACTCGGCGGCTCTGGCAGGGTTTGTGGAGAGAGGGAGAGATTTAACGTTTCGAGTCCCTATGACTCTTCAGACTCTGACAAAGAGTCTCACGGACTGGAAGCGTTAACCCTGTCCCTCTCTCCACTTTTCAGCGTTTTGTTTTTATCTCTGACTTCCAGCATCTGCTGAACTTTGCTTCTACCTCAGGACAAAGGCTGTTTGGCTGACAGTCAAGATTCATCCAGTCAGGTAATAGGTCTTTCTTGCTTTCCAATTGGCGTAGGAAGGCAGTGAACGCAGCGACGGGTGAGCTGGCTGACTAATGGCCCGAGCTGGGGGCAAGTCTGGTGATGAAACCTCCAGGAACACATTGAATCAGAGTTGGCCACACCTATTCCCTACATTACAAAACCAGCGACATCTCTAAAGCATTTCATTGACCTGTAAAGCATTGCAAAAGACATTATAAAACCGGAAGTCTCTGGGTGCCAATTTGTTTATCGATTAGGAGGTCATGTGTTATGTCAATCACTCAGATTGGCAGCACTTCTGTAGGCCAAAGATTCAAGTTTATTTAACAATCAAATGCTCTGGGACCACGGCACATGGTGGAATTTGAATTCAATAAAAATCTGGAATTAAAACTCTGACGATGACCATGAAACCATTGTCGATTGTGATAAAAACCTGTCTGGTTCACTAACGTTCCCTTTAGGGAAGGGAAATCTGCCCTCCTTACCCCGGTCTGGCCCTACACGTGACTCCAGCTATGTGGTTGACTCTTAAGTGCCCCCTGAACTAGGGCAATTAGGGATGGGCAATAAATGCTGGCCTAGCCAGCGATGCCCACATCCCATGACTGGATATTTAAAACAATAGTGAATCATAAGTTCTACCACACGGCTGAGCTGGACTCTCTCTCACTCTTACCGCCTGTTACTGGGGGGCCTGTTAGGAGGATTACCAAGTTGATGCTTTAAGTTGCTTGGCCATGTTATGAACACACACCCTCTTTGACCGTTAATCGCAAGGATAGGGCTCGAACCCAGAGCTCCTGGTTCAGCAGTGGGGTCACTACCCACAGTACCATGAGGACCTCCAGTACACACAAAAACTTGTTAAAATACCGGCCGCCCCTTCTAATCCCACCTTCCAGTGCCCGGTCCATAGCCTTGCAGGTTACAGCACTTCAGGTGCAGATCCAGGTACCTTTTTAAATGAGTTGAGGGTTTCTGCCTCCACCACCAAACCAGACAGTGACTACCACACCCCAGCACCCTCTGGGTGAAAAGCTTTCTCCTCACAGCCCCTCCAATCCTTCTATCAATCACCTTAAATCTGTGCTCCCCCTGGTATTTGACCCCTCAGACTCATAGACGTTTACAGCATAGAGGGAGACCATTCGGCCCATCGTGTCTACACCGACCAACAAAGATTTGACAATACTAATCCCATTTTCCAGCGCTTGGTCCATAAACCCTGGGGGCTGTGGCAACGCAAGTGACTATCTAAATACTTAAATGTTAGGAGAGTTTCTGACTCCACCACCCTTTCGGGCAGAGAGTTCCAGACTCCCACCGAAAAAATATTCTCCTCAACTGCCCTCTTAGTCTTCTACCTCTTACCTTAAATCCATGCCCCTTGGTTATTGACCCCGCTACTAATGGAAAAAGTGCCCTCCTATCCACCCTATCTATGCCCCTCACAATCTTACACACCTCTATCAGGTGCCCTCATCAACCTCAGCTAGGAGAAACAAATCTTTTCTGTCTACCCGATCTAGGCCCCTCATAATCTCGTACACCTCAATCAGGTCAGCCCTCAGCCTCCTCTGTTCCAAGGAAAACAACCCCAGCCTATCCAATCTCTCCTCATAGCTGCAATTTTCCAGCCCTGGCAACATTCCTGTAAATCTCCTCTGTGCTCTCTCCAGAGCAATTAATGTCCTTCCTGTAATGTGGCGCCCAGAACTGTACACACAATTCCAGCTGTGGCCTAACCAGCGTTTTATACAGTTCCATCATTACACCCCCTGCTTTTGTATTCAATACCTCATCCAATAAAGAGTAGCATTCCTTTCTTTACCACCTTATCCACCTGACCTGCCACCTTCAGGGACCTGTGGACATGCACTCCAAGGTCTCTCACTTCCCCAACCCCTCTCAATATCCTCTCATTTACTGTGTATTCCCTGGCTTTGTTTGCCCTTCCCAAATGCATGACCTCACATTTCTCTGGATTGAATTCCATCTGCCACTTCTCCGTCCGCTCAACCCAACCATTGATATCATTCTGGAGACAACAGCTATCCTTTTCACTATCAACTACAGGGCCAATTTTTGTGTCATCTGTAAATTTCCCAATCCTGTCTCCCACATTTAAATCCAATCATTAATAAATACAATAAACAGCAAGGGCCCCAACACCTGAGCCCTGTGGAACGCCACTGGATTCCGTTTTCCATTCACAACAACATCCATCGACCATTACCCTGTGTTTCCTGTCACTGAGCCAATTTTGGATCCAACTCGCCCCATTCCCCTGTATCCCAGGGGCTTTTACTTCTCTGACCAGTCTATCATGTGGCACCTTGTCAAATGCCTCACTGAAACCCCTGTAGACAACATCCACCGCACTACCCTCATCAATCCTCCCTGTTAGTGCCTCAAAAAATCTGATTAAGTCAGTAAGACACGATCTTCCCCTGACAAAACCATGCCGATTCTCTCTGATCGATCTGTGCCTTTCCCAGCGACAGTCTATCCTGTCTCTCCGAATTGATTCCAATAATTTGTCCACCACTGAAGTCAGACTGACCGGCCTATAATTTTCTGACCCATCCCTCGCACCCTTTTTAAATAATGGTACCACATTCACAGACCTCCAGAACTCTGGTACCTCGCCTGTATCGAGTGAGGATTGGGAAATGATCCCCGGAGCATCCGCTATTTCTTCCCTGTTTTCCTTCAACAGCCTGGGATACAATCCATCCGGCCCTGGTGACTTACCCACCTTCAGGGACGCCAGTCCCTCCTGTACCTTCCCCTCTCACTACGCTTATTGTATCTAATATTTCACACACACACACACACACACACACACACACACACACACACACACACACACACACACACACACACACACACACACACACACACACACACACACACACACACACACACACACACACACACACACACACACACACACACACACACCCTCTTTAACCCAGAATGTCTGCATCATCCCCCTCCCTTAGTGAAGACAGAGACAAAGCACTCATTGAGAATCCTGCCCACATCTTCAGCCTCAACCCACGCGTCACCATGTCCATCTCTGATAGGCCCTTTCCTTAGTTATCCTCTTGCTCTTAATGTGCTGGTAAAACATCTTTGGGTTTTCCTTTGGTTTTTACCTGCCAATATTTTTTCCTATCCTCTCTCTGCTTTCCTAATTTCCTTTTTTATAACTTCACTCCTGTGCTTTCTATACTCCTCTAGGCTTTCTACAGTATTAAGCTTTTTGTGACTGTCACTAGCGTTTTTCTTTCTGCTCTGTCTTGGTCTGTATGCTTCTAGATAACCAGGGCGCTCTAGATTTGGCAGTATTACTCTTGCTTTGTGGGGGGACACGTCTACGCTGTGGCCGGAGATTCTCGCTTTCTGGATGCCTCCCACCTGCTCTGTCACTGATTTCCCCTTTGAGGAGCTGTAACCAGTCCGCTTGTCGTCAGCTCGCCCCTTAGCTTCGTCAAGTTAGTCTCCACCCAACTCAGAACTTTCACTGCCGTTCTGTCGATGTCCTTTTCCACAGTGATGTGCCAAGTCCAACTCTATGGTGGTCACTTTCGCCAAAATGGCTTCCCCCACTGCACTTTCATCCACTTGTCCCAGCTTCACTTCCTTAGACTGAATCTAGAATTACGCACCCCCCCCCCCTCCTCTCATTGGGCTTGTTACATGCTGGCTAAAAGAAGTTCTCTTGGATGCAGTTCAAGAACTTTGTACACTCTGTGCCCTTCACACTGCTCGTAGCCCAGTGGACCTGAGGATAGTTGAAGTGCCCCATCTATTATTGCCCCAGAAATTTGCCTACATATTTGCTCTTCTAAGTCCCTGCCACTATTTGGGGGTCTATGTTACCCTCCTAGTAGTGTGGCTGCCCCTTTTTTATTTCTGAGCTCAACCCATAAGGCCTCATTTGATGCTTCATTTAGTATATCATCCCTCCTCACCGCTGTATTTAACCAATAACGCAACACCCCCACCTTTTTTTATACCCCTCCCGATCCTGCCTGGAACACTCTATATCCAGGGGTGTTGAGCTGCCATTTTGCCCCTCTTTAAACCAAGTTTCTGTTATAGCCAAAACAAAAACAGAATTACCTGGAAAAACTCAGCAGGTCTGGCAGCATCGGCGGAGAAGAAAAGAGTTGACGTTTCGAGTCCTCATGACCCTTCGACAGAACTAGGTGAATCCAAGAAAGGGGTGAAATATAAGCTGGTTTAAGGTGGGAGGGTGGGGGGGGGGGGGGGCTGCGGTTTGGGTGGGGGGACAGAAGTGGAGGGGGTTGGTGTGGTTGTAGGGACAAACCACCAGTGATAGGAGCAGATCATCAAAAGATGTCACAGGCAACAGAACAAAAGAACACAGAGGTGTTGAACTTGGTGATATTATCTAAACAAATGTGCTAATTAAGAATGGATGGTGGGGCACTCAAGGTATAGCTCTAGTGGGGGTGGGGGGCATAAAAGATTTAAAAATAATGGAAATATGTGGGAAAAGAAAAATCTATATAATTTATTGGAAAAAACAAAAGGAAGGGGGGAAACAGAAAGGGGGTGGGGATGGGGGAGGGAGCTCATGACCTAAAGTTGTTGAATTCAATATTCAGACCGGAAGGCTGTAAGGTGCCTAGTCGGAAGATGAGGTGTTGTTCCTCCAGTTTGCGTTGGGCTTCACTGGAACAATGCAGCAAGCCAAGGACAGACATGTGGGCATGAGAGCAGGGTGGAGTGTTAAAATGGCAAGCGACAGGGAGGTTTGGGTCATTCTTGCGGACAGACCGCAGGTGTTCTGCAAAGCGGTCGCCCAGTTTACGTTTGGTCTCTCCAATGTAGAGGAGACCACATTGGGAGCAACGAATGCAGTAGACTAAGTTGGGGGAAATGCAAGTGAAATGCTGCTTCACTTGAAAGGAGTGTTTGGGCCCTTGGACAGTGAGGAGAGAGGAAGTGAAGGGGCAGGTGTTACATCTTTTGCGTGGGCATGGGGTGGTGCCATAGGAGGGGGTTGAGGAGTAGGGGGTGATGGAGGAGTGGACCAGGGTGTCCCAGAGGGAGCGATCCCTATGGAATGCCGATGGGGGGGTGAAGGGAAGATGTGTTTGGTGGTGGCATCATGCTGGAGTTGGCGGAAATGGAGGAGGATGATCCTTTGAATGTGGAGGCCGGTGGGGTGATAAGTGAGGACAAGGGGGACCCTATCATGTTTCTGGGAGGGAGGAGAAGGCGTGAGGGCGGATGCGCGGGAGATGGGCCGGACACAGTTGAGGGCCCTGTCAACCACCGTGGGTGGAAAACCTCGGTTAAGGAAGAAGGAGGACATGTCAGAGGAACCGTTTTTGAAGGTAGCATCATCGGAACAGATGTGAAGGAGGCGAAGGAACTGGGAGAATGGGTTGGAGTCCTTACAGGAAGCGGGGTGTGAGGAGCTGTAGTCGAGGTAGCTGTGGGAGTCGGTAGGCTTGTAATGGATATTGGTGGACAGTCTATCACCAGAGATTGAGACAGAGAGGTCAGGGAAGGGAAGGGAAGTGTCAGAGATGGACCACGTGAAAATGATGGAGGGGTGGAGATTGGAAGCAAAATTAATAAATTTTCCAAGTCCCGACGAGAGCATGAAGCGACACCGAAGTAATCATCGATGTACCGGAGAAAAAGTTGTGGGAGGGGGCCGGAGTAGGACTGGAACAAGGAATGTTCCACATACCCCATAAAGAGACAGGCATAGCTGGGGCCCATGCGGGTACCCATAGCCACACCTTTTATTTGGAGGAAGTGAGAGGAGTTGAAGGAGAAATTGTTCAGTGTGAGAACAAGTTCAGCCAGACGGAGGAGAGTAGTGGTGGATGGGGATTGTTCGGGCCTCTGTTCGAGGAAGAAGCTAAGGGCCCTCAGACCATCCTGGTGGGGGATGGAGGTGTAGAGGGATTGGACGTCCATGGTGAAGAGGAAGCGGTTGGGGCCAGGGAACTGGAAATTGTTGATGTGACGTAAGGTGTCAGAGGAATCACGGATGTAGGTGGGAAGGGACTGGACAAGGGGAGAGAGAAGGGAGTCAAGATAACGAGAAATGAGTTCTGTGGGGCAGGAGCAAGCTGAGACGATCGGTCTACCGGGACAGTCCTGTTTGTGGATTTTGGGTAGAAGGTAGAAGCGGGCCGTCCGAGGTTGGGCGACTATCAGGTTGGAAGCTGTGGGAGGGAGTTCCCCAGAGGAGATGAGGTCAGTGACAGTCCTGGAAACAATGGCTTGATGTTCAGTGGTGGGGTCATGGTCCAGGGAGAGGTAGGAGGAAGTGTCTGTGAGTTGACGCTCAGCCTCCGCGAGGTAG
The DNA here is from genome assembly GCA_026770705.1 of Isurus oxyrinchus. NCBI lineage: Eukaryota > Metazoa > Chordata > Chondrichthyes > Lamniformes > Lamnidae > Isurus > Isurus oxyrinchus. The sequence goes on from JANJGN010000629.1 coordinate 262,679, forward strand.
AGGTCAGTGCGCCAGACAACAACAGCACCACCCTTGTCAGCGGGTTTGATGACAATGTCAGGGTTGGACCTGAGAGAACGGAGTGCAGTAAGTTCAGAGAGAGACAGGTTAGAATGGGTGAGAGGAGCAGAGAAATTGAGACGACTAATGTCGCGCTGACCGTTCTCAATGAAAAGATCAAGAGAAGGTAAGAATCCAGAGGGAGGGGTCCAGGTGGAGGGAGAATATTGGAGGTGGGTAAAAGGATCCGTTGAATGGGGAGAGGACTCCTGCCCAAAGAAGTGAGCCCGGAGACGAAGACGGCGGAAGAAGAGTACAGCATCATGCCAAGCCCGAAATTCATTGAGATGAGGGTGTAAGGGTATGAAACTAAGTCCTTTGCTGAGCACTGAACGTTCAGCATCAGAGAGGGGAAGGTCAGGGGGTATAGTGAATACACAGCTGGGGTTGGGATTGGAAGATGGGGTGGGGACGGAGGGACAGGCAGGAGTGGAGGGTCCTAGATGGGTGTTGGTGTCGATGAGTTGTTGGAGCTTGCATTCCTTAGCACTTGAGAGAAAGAGAAAAAGTTTCTTGTTGAGGCGTCGGATGAGACGAAGAATAAAATGAAACTGGGGGCACGCGCAGCTTTGAAAAAGGGTACGGCGGTGCTGCTGGAGGGAGAGGTCGAGTGTGTTCATATGGCGGCGCATGGCATTGAGTGTGGATCTCAGAATGTGACGGGAACAGCAGTCTGAGAAACGTTTTATGTCCCGGAGATACCGGTAATCCTGGGTGGGTTCGAAACATGAGGGGTGGAATTTCAGCTGAAATCCACGTGGAGTAAGTCGGAGACGGAGACAGTCACTGAGAAAGGAGATATGGCTGTGAAAGCGTGTTTTAGTAAACACCTTGTCAAACACCAGGAGGGAAATGGAAAGCAAGGAAGGTGAACAAGCCATTGTTTCCAGGACTGTCACTGACCTCATCTCCTCTGGAGATCTTCTTCCCACAGCTTCCAACCTGATAGTCTCCCAACCTCGGACGGCCCTCTTCTACAATTCCCATCCACCACTACTCTCCTCCGACTGGCTGAACTTGTTCTCACACTGAACAATTTCTCCTTCAACTCCTCTCATTTCCTCCAAATAAAAGGTGTGGCTATGGGTACCCGCATGGGCCCCAGCTATGCCTGTCTCTTTATGGGATATGTGGAACATTCCTTGTTGCAGTCCTACTCCGGCCCCCTCCCACAACTCTTTTTCTCCGGTACATCGATGATTACTTCGGTGCCGCTTCATGCTCTCGTCGGGACTTGGAAAAATTTATTAATTTTGCTTCCAATCTCCACCCCTCCATCACTTTCACATGGTCCATCTCTGACACTTCCCTTCCCTTCCTTGACCTCTCTGTCTCAATCTCTGGTGATAGACTGTCCACCAATATCCATTACAAACCCACCGACTCCCACAGCTACCTCGACTACAGCTCCTCACACCCTGCTTCCTGTAAGGACTCCATCCCATTCTCCCAGTTCCTTCGCCTCCGTCGCATCTGTTCCGATGATGCTACCTTCAAAAATGGTTCCTCTGACATGTCCTCCTTCTTCCTTAACCGAGGTTTTCCACCCACGGTCGTTGACAGGGCTCTCAACCGTGTCCAGCCCATCTCCCGCACATCCGCCCTCACACCTTCCTCTCCCTCCCAGAAACATGATAGGGTCCCCCTTGTCCTCACTTATCACCCCACCAGCCTCCGCATTCAAAGGATCATCCTCCTCCATTTCCGCCAACTCCAGCATGATGCCACCACCAAACACATCTTCCCTTCACCCCCCCTATCGGCATTCCGTAGGGATCGCTCCCTCTGGGACACCCTGGTCCACTCCTCCATCACCTCCTACTCCTCAACCCCCTCCTATGGCACCACCCCATGCCTACGCAAAAGATGTAACACCTGCCCCTTCACTTCCTCTCTCCTCACCATCCAAGGCCCCAAACACTCCTTTCAAGTGAAGCAGCATTTCACTTGCATTTCCCCCAACTTAGTCTACTGCATTCGTTGCTCCCAATGTGGTCTCCTCTACATTGGAGAGACCAAACGTAAACTGGGCGACCGCTTTGCAGAACACCTGCGGTCTGTCCGCAAGAATGACCCAAACCTCCCTGTCGCTTGCCATTTTAACACTCCACCCTGCTCTCTTGCCCACATGTCTGTCCTTGGCTTGCTGCATTGTTCCAGTGAAGCCCAACGCAAACTGGAGGAACAACACCTCATCTTCCGACTAGGCACTTTACAGCCTTCCAGACTGAATATTGAATTCAATAACTTTAGGTCTTGAGCTCCCTCCTCCATCCCCACCCCCTTTCTGTTTCCCCCTTCCTTTTGTTTTTTCCAATAAATTATATAGATTTTTCTTTTCCCACCTATTTCCATTATTTTTAAATATTTTTAAATCTTTTATGCTCTCCCCACCCCCACTAGAGCTGTACCTTGAGTGCCCTACCATCCATTCTTAATTAGCACATTTGTTTAGATAATATCACCAACTTTAACACCTATGTGTTCTTTTGTTCTGTTGCCTGTGACATCTTTTGATGATCTGCTTCTATCACTGCTTGTTTGTCCCTACAACCACACCCCCCCCTCCACTTCTCTCCCCCCACCCAACACCGCCCCCCCCACAACACACACACACACACACACACACACACACACACACACACACACACACACACACACACACACACACACACACACACACACACACACACACACACACACCTTAAACCAGCTTATATTTCACCCCTTTCTTGGATTCATCTAGTTCTGTCGAAGGGTCATGAGGACTCGAAACATCAACTCTTTTCTTCTCCGCCGATGCTGCCAGACCTGCTGAGTTTTTCCAGGTAATTCTGTTTTTGTTTTGGATTTCCAGCATCCGCAGTTTTTTTGTTTTTATTCCATTATAGCAATGATATCATGCTGCCATGTATCTATCTGTGCCCCCAGCTTTAGTTACAATACTCCTTGCATTTAAATAAATAAATGCCGTTTAACACAGCCAAATTCATGTGCTGCAAATCTATTTTTCCCAAATATGTATTCTATTCATAAAATTTTTAAAAGTACACTATATAATGTCAACTCTGAGTGATCATGTAAAGTGCAAAACAAATCAGTTTCTCCTAATAGTGCCTGTTACTCAGGAGACTTACAATTGCTGTCAAGGAAGCTACTCCACAGAATCCACTCCAGATTCCCCGATAACAGAATTCAGAGACTAATCACACAAAAAAAACAGCACCAAGTTTCCTGTTCTTTTTCACACAATTTCCTTCAGTCAGGTTCCCAACTGAAGTGACAAGGTTAAAATCTGTAAAGCGAATTAACGACGGGGATTGGTTGATCTGCTCAAACCTGATGAGATCACATCTAGGGCTGCAAGTATATGATAAAGGCAAAATACTGCGGGTTTTGCCTTTACCTTAGTGTTTAATTGACTGCCACTTCTCTTCCAGGAATGCCTACCTTGAAGAAGTACTGCTCTTCTCTCCGACCAGACTCGAAGCGTTAACTCTGTCTCTCTCTCTCCACAGATGTTGTCAGACCTGCTGAGTTTTTCCAGCAATTTTTGGTTTTGTTGCAAATATCTGAAATAGTTCCAATAGCAAGTAAACAACCTCCTACAGAAGTTGAACTGTGTTTTCTGCCTGTGGTGCTGGGCAGACAATGAATAATACCATTAGTTTATCGAAGATACAGGAGTGACCTTGCCCATTAGCACCTCAAACCAGCAACTTAATCACCACACCTAAATCTTAAACGCTGCGGACATTAGACACCTGATAGAAAGAGAAAATGCTGGATATGTTCAGCCGGTCAAGCAGCCTCTGTAGAAACAGGGTGAACATTTCAGGTCTGTGACCTACTGTCTGAACTGGAAAGGTTAAGAGACGTAACGGGCTTTAGGCAAGTTCAGAGGTAGGGATAAAAGCAAAATTACCGCGGATGCTGGAAATCTGAAACAAACTCTCTGGCGGTGTCAACCAGTTCCTGCGGCTGATACATGTGACTCTTAGCTGGTTTTAGCATAAGTTGTCCCACCAGCTAATTTAGCACAGAGATCCTCAATCTTGGGGATAGGGTACTTATCCAACTTGGCAGCTTTGTTTACTGATAGCTTATGGTCTCCGCAGATCCAGATGGTCTGATCCGGTTTTAAGACGGGGACGATAGGTGCTGCCCACCCTGAGAATTGAACCAGCTGGATGACACCCTCCCAGCCTCCCAAAACGGTTCAATTCGGTGACAACCTTCTCCCTCAGAGCACATGGCACCGGCCTTGCTTTAAAGAAACGAGGAGTCGCTTCCGAATCAATGTAGATCTTAGCCTGCAGGCCTTCGATTCTCCCCAGTCTATCTCGGAAAACCTTGTCATATTTCTTCAGCCGCTCCAGCAGCTCTCCGACTTGTAGCTTGAAAATTTCAGGCCAATTTAGTTGAATCTCTTTCGGACAATCACAACATGGAAGTCTTGGTTCGTCCTCCCTTTTCTACTACCATCACTGGTTGTTGTGCTGCTTGCTGCTGGTAATAAACAGGTATAGTGATAATAACCTTCACTTGGATAGCTTCACCAGCATAGGTTTTCAAGTTGGCTGAGGTCTGCTCCAAATTTAATTGCTGAGCGCCCTTGTTTCAGTATTTGAAGGTGTGTCTCCCATTATGGTGGTTGAGGTAACAGTGGGTGTTTCCATCAGTAAAGGTGTTCCATTTATCTGCAGAGTAACAGTGGCTGTCTCTGTCTTCCTGACTTTTACATCAAATAGGGAGTAAATATTTGAATTGATGGTTGCTGACTCTTCCACATTATGTACCTCAATCAGCTTAGTTTGTTGCCTTGGAGTCTGTCTCAACCTTGCTTTACAAGGCTTCACAGCTTACCCTCTCTTATGGCGAAAAATATCACTCCACCTTGTTAAAATGGCAAGTTTCAGGATTATGATTGCTTCCACATCGGTAACAATTCATTTGCTGCTGAGCTGTTTCCTGTATTTATTTTACATTTCTGGCTAGTGGGGACTGTCGCTTCATGGTGGAGTGCCGGCTTTTCACACCACACCTGGTCGTCCATTCCTACCCCAGACAGAAAACAGCAGCATTTTGTGCACCATGTATAGCCTGCGCTTTCCATCGCAAGGCCTATTTCCAATGCTTTTTTAAAATCAGGGTTTACTTCAGTTAATAATCGTCGTTGAACGATATCATCTTGCACACCACAGTCCAAAATAACATCAGTTGTATGTAGCGATAGTCTCCCCGTGGGCTCTAGCCCTCAAATTAAACCTGAACCTCTGGGTGTGACTGAGGGTTTGGGTTGAAAATGTCCCTTAGTGAGGTCCACCAATTCACTGAAGATCTTTGAATTGGGGGCGTTCAGGGCCGTGAATCTTCGGATTAAACTATAGATTTTCCTCCCGCTAACACTTAGGAGAATTGCTCTCCTCTTTTCCTCCCCCGTTATTTCGTTTGCCTGGAAACGGAACACGAGGTGTTCAACATATTGACACCAATCCTCTCTGGATGGTTCAAAGGGGTCAATCCTGCCAAAGCGTGGATTGTCTGGTGTGTATATCTTCTTTTTCTTCTGTTTAAACAAGGTACCCACAGTCGCTGGACGAGGGACAATGCCAGACCTAATCCCATCCTCTTTGCCAGTTTTTTATGGGCTTGACTTTCCAGACAGGTTTCTCATGAGAAACATTGAACTTTATTTACAGGCTACAGCAGCGGTAACATGCTTCCATCAAGCTCCACAACTAGAAGGAGGACTCCCACTCTAAGATTCCCCGTGCTTAGAGCTCATTCATTCACACTCATACTGTACTACACAATCAGCCCTAAAGCTACAGTTACTACAGCCACCTAAAGGACAAGGGCAGCAGACACCGACGCACAGGGGCAGCAGTTTGTGTACCATCTACACGATGCACTGCAGCAACTCACCAAGGCTCCTTTGACTGCGCCGCCCAAACCCATGACCTCTACCATCTAGCAGAACAACGGGCAGCAGACACATGGGGAACACCACCACCTGCAAGTTCCCCTCCCAGCCACTCACCATCCCGACTTGGGAATATATTGGCCGTTCCTTCACTGTTGCTGGGTCAAAATCCTGGAACTCCCTCCCTAACAGCGCTGCGGGTGTACCTACACCACAGGGACAAAATCCTGGAACTCCCACCCTAACAGCGCTGCGTGTGTACCTACACCACACAGACAAAATCCTGGAACTCCCTCCTTAACAGCGCCGTGGGTATACCTACACCACACGGACAAAATCCTGGGACTCCCTCCCTAATAGCGCAGTGGGTGTACCTACATCACACGGGGACAAAATCCTGGAACTCCCTCCCTAACAGCGCCATGGGTGTACCTACACCACACGGACAAAATACTGGAACTCCCTCCCTAACAGCACCGTGGGTGTACCTACACCAAACGGACAAAATCCTGGAACTCCCTTCCTAACGGCACCGTGGGTGCACCTACATCACAGGGACAAAATCCTGGAACACCCTCCCTAACATCACTGTGGGTGTACCTACACCACACGGACAAAATCCTGGAACTCCCTCCCTAACAGCACCGTGGGTGTACCTACATCACACGGACAAAATCCTGGAACTCCCTCCCTAACAGTGCCGTGGGTGTACCTACACCACATGGGACAAAATCCTGGAACTCCCTCCCTAACAGTGCCGTGGGTGTACCTACACCACATGGGACAAAATCCTGGAACTCCCTCCCTAACAGTGCCGTGGGTGTACCTACACCACATGGGACAAAATCCTGGAACTCCCTCCCTAACATCGCCATGGGTGTACCTACACCACAGAGACAAAATCCTGGAACTCCCTCCCTAACAGCGCCGTGGGTGTACCTACACCACACGGACAAAATCCTGGAACTCCCTCCCTAACAGCACTGTGGGTATACCTACACCACACGGGACAAAATCCTGGAACTCCCTCCCTAACAGCACTGTGGGTGTACTTACACCACACGGGACAAAATCCTGGAACTCCCTCCCTAACAGCACTGTGAGTGTACCTACACCACAGGGACAAAATACTGGAAGTCCCTCCCTAACAGCGCCGTGGGTGTACCTACACCACACGGGACAAAATCCTGGAACTCCCTCCCTAACAGCGCCGTGTGTGTACCTACAGCACACAGGGACAAAATCCTGGAACTCCCTCCCTAACAGCGCCGTGGGTGTACCTACACCACACGGGGACAAAATCCTGGAACTCCCTCCCTAACAGCACTGTGGGTGTACCTACACCACACGGGGACAAAATCCTGGAACTCCCTCCCTAACAGCGCCGTGGGTTTACCTACACCACACGGACAAAATCCTGGAACTCCCTCCCTAACAGCGCAGTGGGTGTACCTACACCACACGGACAAAATCCTGGAACTCCCTCCCTAACAGCGCCGTGGGTGTACCTACACCACATGGGGACAAAATCCTGGAACTCCCTCCTTAACAGCGCAGTGGGTGTACCTACACCACACGGACAAAATCCTGGAACTCCCACCCTAACAGCGCCGTGGGTGTACCTACACCACATGGGGACAAAATCCTGGAACTCCCTCCTTAACAGCGCAGTGGGTGTACCTACACCACACGGACAAAATCCTGGAACTCCCACCCTAACAGCACCGTGGGTGTACCTACACCACATGGGGACTGCAGCAATTCAAGAAGGCAGCTCACCCCCCACCTTCTCAAGGGGCAATTAGAGGAATTTTTTTTTCCCTGAAGAATTCCACTTTATTCATAAATTTTTAGAAGTGCATTATATAATATCAAATTTGAACCATTATGTAAAGTGCCAAAACTCAATAAATTGTTTCAATGCAGCCTAAGACACTCTGTCTCACTTCACTTCCAGGTTATACATACAACACATGGTGGTGGTGGTGTGGTGGTATTGTCACTGGACTGGTAATTCAGAGACCTGAGTTAATGCTCTGGGGACCCCAGCCTCGAATCCTACCGCAGCAGATGGTGGAATTTGAATTTAATAAAAATCTGGAATTAAAGTTCTGAAGATGTTGATTGTCATAAAAACCCCTGTGGGTCACTAATGCCCTTTAGGGAAGGAAACCTGCTGTCCTTACCCGGTCTGGTCTACATGTGACTCCAGACCCACAGCAATGTGGTTGACTCATAAATGCCCTCTGAACAAGGGCAATTAGGGATGGACAATAAATGCTGGCCTGAATGAATGAATTAAAAAAAAAACATTTAACGGCAGATATTGGTTACAAATTACTTTTTCCCCCAAAATATACTTTATTCATTGAATTTCAAAAAAGGACATTACTTGACCATTCAAGATTGACACTAAGTAGATTACAAACCAGCCCAGTTTCTTGCGAAACAACGTGTCACTCACGGCATTTACAATTGCAGACAAAAGATACAATGTTGAATAGATGGAAACTATATAGCTGGAGGGATCATTGCTGGTTTTGCAGCTACAATGAAAGACTCGGATTAGCAGCCTTTCTGCATTGAGTATCCACCTGCAGTTGGTCACTGGCAGCTCTGTGCACTGGAAAACCAGCGAGTTTCAGGCGGCTGAGGGAGGGTCTTTGACTGACTTTACAATCCTCCAGCTGCAGTTGATATTTATCTCGGTGTGTGTGTGTGTCCCTGGGAGCAGCTCCGTACGGTCAGATACCACCCGGCTGTAACGTTATATACACCGCACAGCCGGATGTCCCGGCTCCCACCGACTCCTATTGGCCTCTCCGTCCTTGCAGCTAGCCAATGGCTAGAGGGGAAGGTGCTGGTTGGATGAGACGTCAGTTCCGGGTTGGGTCACGCCGAGGTCAGGGTTTGATTGTGGTCAGCCAGGAGAAAGCAGGTAAAAAAATGCTGGGGGGGTGGGGGGTTTATGTGATACATTGTGTGTGTGAGATGCAGATTTGTGTGTCTGTGAGAGGGAGAGAAATGTGTGTGTGAGCGAGACAAATGTGTGTGTCTGAAAGAGAGAGAGAGAGACCGTGTGTGTGACAAATGTGTGTCTGAAAGAGAGAGAGACCGTGTGTGTGAGATAGACAAATGTGTGCGTGTGAGAGAGAGAGGGAGAGAAATGTGTGTGTGTGTGTGTCTGAAAGAGAGAGAGAGAGAGAGAAATGTGTGTGTGTGTGTCTGAAAGAGAGAGAGAGAGAGAGAAATGTGTGTGTGTGTGTGTGTGTCTGAAAGAGAGAGAGAGAGAGAGAGAAATGTGTGTGTCTGAGAGAAAGAAATGTGTGTCTGAGAGAAAGAGAGAGGGAGAGAAATGTGTGTGTCTGAAAGAGAGAGAGAGAGAGACCATGTGTGTGACAAATGTGTGTCTGAAAGAGAGAGAGGGAGAGAAATCTGTGTGTGTGTGTGTCTGAAAGAGAGAGAGAGAGAGAGATGTGTGTGTCTGAGAGAGAGAAATGTGTGTGTGTGTCTGAAGGAGAGAGAGAGAGAGAAATGTGTGTGTGTGTGTCTGAAAGAGAGAGAGAGAGAAATGTGTGTCTCTGAGAGAGAGAAATGTGTGTCTGAGAGAAAGAGAGAGGGAGAGAAATGTGTGTGTCTGAAAGAGAGGGGGAGAGAAATGTGTGTGTGTGTGAGAGAGACCATGTCTGTGAGAGAGAAATGTGTGTGTCTGAAAGAGAGGGGGAGAGAAATGTGTGTGTGAGAGAGAGACCGTGTGAGAGAGACATGAGTGTGTGTCTGAAAGAGAGAGGGAGAGAAATGTGTCTGTGAGAGAGAGAGAGACAGAGAGAGACCCTGTGTGCGAGCGAGACAAATGTGTGAGAGAGAGAGAGAGAGAAATATGTGTCTGAAAGAGAGGGAGAGAAATGTATGTGTTTCAGAGAGAAATGTGTGTGTTTCAGAGAGAAATGTGTGTGTGTCAGAGAGAAATGTGTGTGAGGGAGAGAGTGAAAAATCAGTGTCTGAAAGTGAGAGATGTGTGTGTCTGAGAGAGAGAAATGTGTGTTTCAGAGAGAGAGAAATGTGTGTTTCAGAGAGAAATGTGTGTGTGTCAGAGAGAAATGTGTGTGAGGGAGAGAGTGAAAAATCAGTGTCTGAAAGTGAGAGATGTGTGTTTCAGAGAGAGAGAAATGTGTGTTTCAGAGAGAGAGAAATGTGTGTTTCAGAGAGAGAGAAATGTGTGTTTCAGAGAGAGAGAAATGTGTGTTTCAGAGAAAGAGAAATGTGTGTGTCTGAGAGAGAGAAATGTGTGTGTCTGAGAGAGAAATGTATGTGTCTGAGAGAGAAATGTATGTGTCTGAGAGAGAGAAATGTGTGTGTCAGAGAGAGAGAAATGTGTGTGTCAGAGAGAGAGAAATGTGTGTGTCAGAGAGAGAGAAATGTGTGTGTCAGCGAGAGAGAAATGTGTGTGTCAGAGAGAGAGAAATGTGTGTGTCAGAGAGAGAGAAATGTGTGTGTCAGAGAGAGAGAAATGTGTGTGTCAGAGAGAGAGAAATGTGTGTGTCAGAGAGAGAGAAATGTGTGTCAGAGAGAGAGAAATGTGTGTGTGTCAGAGAGAGAAATGTGTGTGTGTCAGAGAGAGAAATGTGTGTGTGTCAGAGAGAGAGAAATGTGTGTGTCAGAGAGAGAGAAATGTGTGTGTGTCAGAGAGAAATGTGTGTGAGAGAGCGAAAAATCAGTGTCTGAAAGTGAGAGATGTGTGTGTCTGAGAGAGAGAAATGTGTGTTTCAGAGAGAAATGTGTGTTTCAGAGAGAGAGAAATGTGTGTTTCAGAGAGAGAGAAATGTGTGTTTCAGAGAGAAATGTGTGTTTCAGAGAGAGAGAAATGTGTGTTTCAGAGAGAGAGAAATGTGTGTTTCAGAGAAAGAGAAATGTGTGTGTCTGAGAGAGAGAAATGTGTGTGTCTGAGAGAGAAATGTATGTGTCTGAGAGAGAAATGTATGTGTCTGAGAGAGAGAAATGTGTGTGTCAGAGAGAGAGAAATGTGTGTGTCAGAGAGAGAGAAATGTGTGTGTCAGAGAGAGAGAAATGTGTGTGTCAGAGAGAGAGAAATGTGTGTGTCAGAGAGAGAGAAATGTGTGTGTCTGAGAGAGAGAAATGTGTGTGTCAGAGAGAGAGAAATGTGTGTGTCTGAGAGAGAGAAATGTGTGTGTGTCAGAGAGAGAAATGTGTGTGTGTCAGAGAGAAATGTGTGTGTCTGAGAGAGAGAAATGTGTGTGTCAGAGAGAGAGAAATGTGTGTGTCAGAGAGAGAGAAATGTGTGTGTCAGAGAGAGAGAAATGTGTGTGTCAGAGAGAGAGAAATGTGTGTGTGTCAGAGAGAGAAATGTGTGTGTGTCAGAGAGAGAGAAATGTGTGTGTGTCAGAGAGAGAAATGTGTGTGTGTCAGAGAGAGAGAAATGTGTGTGTCAGAGAGAGAGAAATGTGTGTGTGTCAGAGAGAAATGTGTGTGAGAGAGCGAAAAATCAGTGAAAGTGGGAGATGTTTGTGTCAGAGAGAGAGAAATGTGTGTGTCTGAGAGAGAGAAATGTGTGTTTCAGAGAGAGAAATGTGTGTTTCAGAGAGAGAAATGTGTGTGTCTGAGAGAGAGAAATGTGTGTTTCAGGGAGAGAAATGTGTGTCTGTGAGAGAGAAATGTGTGTGTCTGAGAGAGAGAGGGAGAGAAATGTGTGTGTGTCTGATAGAGAGAAATGTGTGTCTGAAAGAGAGGGAGAGAAATGTGTGTGTGAGAGAGAGAGAGACAAAGAGTGACCCTGTGTGTTAGAGAGACAAATGTGTGTGTGCGAACGAGACAAAAGTGTGAGAGAGAGAGAGAAAAATGTGTGTCTGAAAGAGGGAGAGAAATGTGTGTGTCAGAGAGAAATGTGTGTGAGACAGAGAGAAAAATCAGTGTCTGAAAGAGAGAAATGTTTGTGTCTGAGAGAGAGAAATGTGTGTCTGAGAGAGAGAGAAATGTGTGTGTCTGAGAGAGAGAGAAATGTTTGAGTCTGAGAGAGAGAAATGTGTGTGTCAGAGAGAGAGAAATGTGTGTGTCTGAGAGAGAGAAATGTGTGTGTGTCAGAGAGAAATGTGTGTGTCTGAGAGAGAGAAATGTTTGTGTCTGAGAGACAGAAATTTGTGTGTCTGAGAGAGAGAAATGTGTGTGTCTGAGAGAGAGAGAAATGTTTGTGTCTGAGAGAGAGAAATATGTGTGTCTGAGAGAGAGAAATGTGTGTGTCTGAGAGAGAGAGAAATGTGTGTGTCTGAGAGAGAGAGAAATGTGTGTGTCAGAGAGAGAAATGTGTGTGTCAGAGAGAGAAATGTGTGTGTCAGAGAGAGAAATGTGTGTGTCAGAGAGAGAAATGTGTGTGTCAGAGAGAGAGAGAAATGTGTGTGTCTGAGAGAGAGAAATGTGTGTGTCTGAGAGAGGGAAATGTGTGTGTCAGAGAGAGAAATGTGTGTGTCAGAGAGAGAAATGTGTGTCTGAGAGAAAGATGTGTGTGTGTCTGAAAGAGAGAGGGAGAGAAATGTGTGTGTGTCTGATAGAGAGAAATGTGTGTCTGAAAGAGAGGGAGAGAAATATGTCTGTGAGAGAGAGAGAGACAGAGAGAGACCCTGTGTGTGAGAGAGACAAATGTGTGTGTGCGAACGAGTCAAAAGTGTGAGAGAGAGAGAGAGAAAAATGTGTGTCTGAAAGAGAGGGAGAGAAATGTGTGTGTTTCAGAGAGAAATGTGTGTGTGTCAGAGAGAAATGTTTGAGAGAGAGAGTGAAAAATCAGTGTCTGAAAGTGAGAGATGTGTGTGTCTGAGAGAGAGAAATGTGTGTGTCAGAGAGAGAAATGTGTGTGTCAGAGAGAGAAAGCGAGAGAGAGAAATGTGTGTCTGAAAGACAGAGAAATGCATGTGTTTGAAAGAGAGCAGGAGAGAAATGTGTGTGTGTGTCTGATGGAGAGAATTGTGTGTGTGTGTCTGATGGAGAGAAATGTGTGTGTGTTTCTGACGGAGAGAAATGTGTGTGTGTGTCTGACGGAGAGAATTGTGTGTGTGTGTGTCTGACGGAGAGAGAAATGTGTGTGTGTGTGTCTGATGGAGAGAGAAATGTGTGTGTGTCTGACGGAGAGAGAAATGTGTGTGTGTGTGTCTGACGGAGAGAGAAATGTGTGTGTGTGTGTCTGATGGAGAGAGAAATGTGTGTGTGTGTCTGATGGAGAGAGAAATGTGTGTGTGTCTGATGGAGAGAGAAAAGTGTGTGTGTCTGACGGAGAGAGAAATGTGTGTGTGTGTGTCTGATGGAGAGAGAAATGTGTGTGTGTGTGTCTGATGGAGAGAGAAATGTTTGTGTGTGTCTGATGGAGAGAGAAATGTGTCTGTGTGTCTGATGGAGAGAGAAATGTGTGTCTGTGTGTCTGATGGAGAGAGAAATGTGTGTGTGTCTGATGGAGAGAGAAATGTGTGTGTGTGTGTGTCTGACGGAGAGAGAAATGTGTGTGTGTGATGGAGAGAGAAATGTGTGTGTGTGTCTGATGGAGAGAGAAATGTGTGTGTGTCTGATGGAGAGAGAAATGTGTGTGTGTCTGATGGAGAGAGAAATTTGTGTGTGTCTGATGGAGAGAGAAATGTGTGTGTGTGTCTGATGGAGAGAGAAATGTGTGTGTCTGATGGAGAGAGAAATGTGTGTGTGTCAGATGGAGAGAGAAATGTGTGTGTGTCTGACGGAGAGAGAAATGTGTGTGTGTCTGATGGAGAGAGAAATGTGTGTGTGTGTCTGATGGAGAGAGAAATGTGTCTGTGTGTCTGATGGAGAGAGAAATGTGTGTCTGTGTGTCTGATGGAGAGAGAAATGTGCATGTGTGTCTGATGGAGAGAGAAATGTGTGTGTGTGTGTCTGCTGGAGAGAGAAATGTGTGTGTGTTTCTGATGGAGAGAGAAATGTGTGTGTGTGTCTGATGGAGAGAGAAATGTGTGTGTTTCTGATGGAGAGAGAAATGTGTGTGTGTTTCTGATGGAGAGAGAAATGTGCGTGTGTGAGAGATAGAAATGAATGTGTGTGTGTGAGAGATAGAGACGAATGTGTGTGTGTGAGAGATAGAGACGAATGTGTGTGTGTGTGAGAGATAGAGACGAATGTGTGTGTGTGTGAGAGATAGAGACGAATGTGTGTGTGTGAGAGATAGAGACGAATGTGTGTGTGAGAGATAGAGACGAATGTGTGTGTGTGAGAGATAGAGACGAATGTGTGTGTGTGAGAGATAGAGACGAATGTGTGTGTGTGAGAGATAGAGACGAATGTGTGTGTGTGAGAGATAGAGACGAACGTGTGTGTGTGAGAGATAGAGACGAACGTGTGTGTGTGAGAGATAGAGACGAACGTGTGTGTGTGAGAGATAGAGACGAACGTGTGTGTGTGAGAGATAGAGACGAACGTGTGTGTGTGAGAGATAGAGACGAACGTGTGTGTGTGAGAGATAGAGACGAACGTGTGTGTGTGAGAGATAGAGACGAACGTGTGTGTGTGAGAGAGAGAGAGACGAACGTGTGTGTGTGAGAGAGAGAGAGACGAACGTGTGTGTGTGAGAGAGAGAGACGAACGTGTGTGGGAGAGACGAACGTGTGTGGGAGAGACGAACGTGTGTGGGAGAGACGAACGTGTGTGGGAGAGACGAACGTGTGTGGGAGAGACGAACGTGTGTGTGAGACGAACGTGTGTGTGAGACGAACGTGTGTGTGAGACGAACGTGTGTGTGAGACGAACGTGTGTGTGAGACGAACGTGTGTGTGAGACGAACGTGTGTGTGAGACGAACGTGTGTGTGAGACGAACGTGTGTGTGAGACGAACGTGTGTGTGAGACGAACGTGTGTGTGAGACGAACGTGTGTGTGAGACGAACGTGTGTGTGAGACGAACGTGTGTGTGAGACGAACGTGTGTGTGAGACGAACGTGTGTGTGAGACGAACGTGTGTGTGAGACGAACGTGTGTGTGAGACGAACGTGTGTGTGAGACGAACGTGTGTGTGAGACGAACGTGTGTGTGAGACGAACGTGTGTGTGAGACGAACGTGTGTGTGAGACGAACGTGTGTGTGAGACGAACGTGTGTGTGAGACGAACGTGTGTGTGAGACGAACGTGTGTGTGAGACGAACGTGTGTGTGAGACGAACGTGTGTGTGAGACGAACGTGTGTGTGAGACGAACGTGTGTGTGAGACGAACGTGTGTGTGAGACGAACGTGTGTGTGAGACGAACGTGTGTGTGAGACGAACGTGTGTGTGAGACGAACGTGTGTGTGAGACGAACGTGTGTGTGAGACGAACGTGTGTGTGAGACGAACGTGTGTGTGAGACGAACGTGTGTGTGAGACGAACGTGTGTGTGAGACGAACGTGTGTGTGAGACGAACGTGTGTGTGAGACGAACGTGTGTGTGAGACGAACGTGTGTGTGAGACGAACGTGTGTGTGAGACGAACGTGTGTGTGAGACGAACGTGTGTGTGAGACGAACGTGTGTGTGAGACGAACGTGTGTGTGAGACACGAACGTGCGTGCGAGCGAGAGACACGAACGTGCGTGCGAGCGAGAGAGACGAACGTGCGTGCGAGAGAGAGAGACGAACGTGCGTGCGAGCGAGAGAGACGAACGTGCGTGCGAGCGAGAGAGACGAACGTGCGTGCGAGAGAGAGAGACGAACGTGCGTGCGAGAGAGAGACGGGTGTGCGCGTGCGAGAGAGAGACGGGTGTGCGCGTGCGAGAGAGAGACGGGTGTGCGCGTGCGAGAGAGAGACGGGTGTGCGCGTGCGAGAGAGAGACGGGTGTGCGCGTGCGAGAGAGAGACGGGTGTGCGCGTGCGAGAGAGAGACGGGTGTGCGCGTGCGAGAGAGAGACGGGTGTGCGCGTGCGAGAGAGAGACGGGTGTGCGCGTGCGAGAGAGAGACGGGTGTGCGCGTGCGAGAGAGAGACGGGTGTGCGCGTGCGAGAGAGAGACGGGTGTGCGCGTGCGAGAGAGAGACGGGTGTGCGCGTGCGAGAGAGAGACGGGTGTGCGCGTGCGAGAGAGAGACGGGTGTGCGCGTGCGAGAGAGAGACGGGTGTGCGCGTGCGAGAGAGAGACGAGTGTGCGCGTGCGAGATAGTTACGAGTGTGCGCGTGCGAGAGTGAGACGAACGTGTGCGCGAGAGAGAGACGAGTGTGTGCGTGCGAGAGAGAGACGAGTGTGTGCGTGCGAGATAGTTACGAGTGTGTGCGTGCGAGAGAGAGACGAGTGTGTGCGTGCGAGAGTGAGACGAACGTGTGCGCGAGAGAGAGAGAGAGAGAGAGAGGAACGTGTGCACGAGAGGGAGAGAGACGAACCTGTTCGCGACAGAGAGAGAAGAACGTGTTTGCGAGAGAGAGAGACGAACGTGTGTGCGAGAGAGAGACGAACGTGTTTGCGAGAGAGAGAGAGACGAACGTGCGTGCGAGAGAGAGAGAGAGACGAACGTGCGGGCGAGAGAGAGAGAGAGACGAACGTGCGGGCGAGAGAGAGAGAGACGAACGTGCGGGCGAGAGAGAGAGACGAACGTGCGGGCGAGAGAGAGAGAGACGAACGTGCGGGCGAGAGAGAGAGAGACGAACGTGTGGGCGAGAGAGAGAGACGAACGTGTGTGCGAGAGAGAGAGAGACGAACGTGTGTGCGAGAGAGAGAGACGAACGTGTGTGCGAGAGAGGGAGAGAGATGAACGTGTGTGCGAGAGAGGGAGAGAGACGAACGTGTGTGCGAGCGAGAGAGAGACGAACGTGTGTGCGAGCGAGAGAGAGACGAACGTGTGTGTGAGCGAGAGAGAGACGAACGTGTGTGCGAGAGAGAGAGACGAACGTGTGTGCGAGAGAGGGAGAGAGATGAACGTGCGTGCAAGAGAGGGAGAGAGACGAACGTTTGTGTGTGAGAGAGAGACACGAACGTGTGTGTGTGAGAGAGAGACAGGAATGTGTGTGTGAGTGAGCTAGGGACGAATGTGTGTGTGTGTGAGAGAAGGGACGAATGTGTGTGTGAGAGATAGAGAAGAACGTGTGTGTGAGAGAGGGAAACGAACGTTTGTGTGAGAGAGGGAAACGAACGTTTGTGTGAGAGAGGGAAACGAACGTTTGTGTGAGAGAGAGAGACGAATGTGTGTGAGAGACGAATGTGTGTGTGTGAGAGACGAATGTGCGTGTGAGAGACGAATGTGCGTGTGAGAGACGAATGTGCGTGTGAGAGACGAATGTGCGTGTGAGAGACGAATGTGCGTGTGAGAGACGAATGTGCGTGTGAGAGACGAATGTGCGTGTGAGAGACAAACGTGCGTGTGAGAGACGAATGTGCGTGTGCGAGAGAGACGAACGTGCGTGAGAGAGAGTGAGACGAACGTGCGTGCGAGAGAGAGTGAGACGAACGTACGTGCGAGAGAGAGAGACGAACGTGCGTGCGAGAGAGAGAGACGAACGTGCGTGCGAGAGAGAGACGAACGTGCGTGCGAGAGAGAGACGAACGTGCGTGCGAGAGAGAGACGAACGTGCGTGCGAGAGAGAGACGAACGTGCGTGCGAGAGAGAGACGAACGTGCGTGCGAGAGAGAGACGAACGTGCGTGCGAGAGAGAGAGACGAACGTGCATGCGAGAGAGAGAGGAACGTGCGTGTGAGAGAGAGAGGAACGTGCGTGTGAGAGAGAGACGAATGTGTGTGTGCATCAGAGAGACGAATGTGTGTTTGAGAGAGAGACGAATGTGTGTGTGAGAGATATAGAGACGAATGTGTGTGTGAGAGATATAGAGACGAATGTGTGTGTGAGAGAGAGATGAATGTGTGTGTGAGAGAGAGACGAATGTGTGTGTGAGAGAGAGACGAATGTGTGTGAGAGAGAGAGACGAATGTGTGTGTGAGAGAGAGACGAATGTGTGTGTGAGAGAGAGACGAATGTGTGTGTGAGAGAGAGACGAATGTGTGTGTGAGAGAGAGACGAATGTGTGTGTGAGAGAGAGACGAATGTGTGTGTGAGAGAGAGACGAATGTGTGTGTGAGAGAGAGACGAATGTGTGTGTGAGAGAGAGACGAATGTGTGTGTGAGAGAGAGACGAATGTGTGTGTGAGAGAGAGACGAATGTGTGTGTGAGAGAGAGACGAATGTGTGTGTGTGAGAGAGAGACGAACGTGTGTGCGAGAGAGAGAGAGGGACGAACGTGTGTGCGAGAGAGAGAGACGAACGTGTGTGCGAGAGAGGGAGAGAGATGAACGTGTGTGCGAGAGAGGGAGACGAACGTGTGTGCGAGCGAGAGAGAGACGAACGTGTGTGTGAGCGAGAGAGAGAGACGAACGTGTGTGCGAGAGAGAGAGACGAACGTGTGTGCGAGAGAGGGAGAGAGACGAACGTTTGTGTGTGAGAGAGAGACACGAACGTGTGTGTGTGAGAGAGAGACAGGAATGTGTGTGTGAGTGAGCTAGGGACGAATGTGTGTGTGTGTGAGTGAGCTAGGGACGAATGTGTGTGTGTGAGATAGAGAAGAATGTCCTGTGTGAGAGAGGGAAACGAACGTTTGTGTGAGAGAGGGAAACGAACGTTTGTGTGAGAGAGAGAGACGAATGTGTGTGAGAGACGAATGTGTGTGTGTGAGAGACGAATGTGTGTGAGAGACGAATGTGCGTGTGAGAGACGAATGTGCGTGTGAGAGACGAATGTGTGTGTGAGAGACGAATGTGTGCGTGTGAGAGACGAATGTGCGTGTGAGAGACGAATGTGCGTGTGAGAGACGAACGTGCGTGTGAGAAACGAACGTGCGTGTGAGAGACGAATGTGCGTGTGCGAGAGAGAGAGAGACGAACGTGCGTGAGAGAGAGTGAGACGAACATGCGTGCGAGAGAGAGTGAGACGAACGTACGTGCGAGAGAGAGAGACGAACGTGCGTGCGAGAGAGAGAGACGAACGTGCGTGCGAGAGAGAGACGAACGTGCGTGCGAGAGAGAGACGAACGTGCGTGCGAGAGAGAGACGAACGTGCGTGCGAGAGAGAGAGACGAACGTGCGTGCGAGAGAGAGAGACGAACGTGCGTGCGAGAGAGAGAGGAATGTGCGTGTGAGAGAGAGACGAATGTGTGTGTGCATCAGAGAGACGAATGTGTGTTTGAGAGAGAGACGAATGTGTGTGTGAGAGATATAGAGACGAATGTGTGTGTGAGAGATATAGAGACGAATGTGTGTGTGAGAGATATAGAGACGAATGTGTGTGTGAGAGATATAGAGACGAATGTGTGTGTGAGAGATATAGAGACGAATGTGTGTGTGAGAGATATAGAGACGAATGTGTGTGTGAGAGATATAGAGACGAATGTGTGTGTGAGAGAGAGACGAATGTGTGTGTGAGAGAGAGACGAATGTGTGTGTGAGAGAGAGACGAATGTGTGTGAGAGAGAGAGACGAATGTGTGTGTGAGAGAGAGACGAATGTGTGTGTGAGAGAGAGACGAATGTGTGTGTGAGAGAGAGACGAATGTGTGCGAGAGAGAGGGACGAAGGTGTGTGTGAGAGAGGGACGAATTTGTGTGTGAGAGAGGGACGAAGGTGTGTGTGAGAGAGAGACGAATGTGTGTGAGAGAGAGACGAATGTGTGTGTGAGAGAGAGACGAATGTGTGTGTGAGAGAGAGACGAAGGTGTGTGTGAGAGACAGACGAAGGTGTGTGTGAGAGACAGACGAAGGTGTGTGTGAGAGAGAGACGAATGTGTGTGTGAGAGAGAGACGAATGTGTGTGTGAGAGAGAGACGAATGTGTGTGTGAGAGAGAGACGAATGTGTGCGAGAGAGACGAATGTGTGTGTGAGAGAGAGACGAATGTGTGTGTGAGAGAGAGACGAATGTGTGTGTGAGAGAGAGACGAATGTGTGTGTGAGAGAGAGACGAATGTGTGTGTGAGAGAGAGACGAATGTGTGTGTGAGAGAGAGACGAATGTGTGTGTGAGAGAGAGACGAATGTGTGTGTGAGAGAGAGACGAATGTGTGTGTGAGAGAGAGACGAATGTGTGTGTGAGAGAGAGACGAATGTGTGTGTGAGAGAGAGACGAATGTGTGTGTGAGAGAGAGACGAATGTGTGTGTGAGAGAGAGACGAATGTGTGTGTGAGAGAGAGACGAATGTGTGTGTGAGAGAGAGACGAATGTGTGTGTGAGAGAGAGACGAATGTGTGTGTGAGAGAGAGACGAATGTGTGTGTGAGAGAGAGACGAATGTGTGTGTGAGAGAGAGACGAATGTGTGTGTGAGAGAGAGACGAATGTGTGTGTGAGAGAGAGACGAATGTGTGTGTGAGAGAGAGACGAATGTGTGTGTGAGAGAGAGACGAATGTGTGTGTGAGAGAGAGACGAATGTGTGTGAGAGAGAGACGAATGTGTGTGTGAGAGAGAGACGAATGTGTGTGAGAGAGAGACGAATGTGTGTGAGAGAGAGACGAATGTGTGTGAGAGAGAGGGACGAAGGTGTGTGTGAGAGAGGGACTAATGTGTGTGTGAGAGAGGGACGAAGGTGTGTGTGAGAGAGAGACGAATGTGTGTGAGAGAGAGACGAATGTGTGTGTGAGAGAGAGACGAAGGTGTGTGTGAGAGAGAGACGAAGGTGTGTGTGAGAGAGAGACGAATGTGTGTGTGAGAGAGAGACGAATGTGTGTGTGAGAGAGAGACGAAGGTGTGTGTGAGAGAGAGACGAAGGTGTGTGTGAGAGACAGACGAAGGTGTGTGTGAGAGAGAGATGAATGTGTGTGTGAGAGAGAGACGAATGTGTGTGTGAGAGAGAGAAGGGACGAATGTGTGTGTGTGAGATAGAGAAGAATGAGTGTGTGAGAGATATAGAGACGAATGTGTGTGTGAGAGAGGGAAACGAACGTTTGTGTGAGAGAGGGAAACGAACGTTTGTGTGAGAGAGGGAAACGAACGTTTGTGTGAGAGAGGGAAACGAACGTTTGTGTGAGAGAGAGAGACGAATGTGTGTGAGAGACGAATGTGTGCGTGTGAGAGACGAATGTGCGTGTGAGAGACGAATGTGCGTGTGAGAGACGAACGTGCGTGTGAGAGACGAACGTGCGTGTGAGAGACGAACGTGCGTGTGAGAGACGAACGTGCGTGTGCGAGAGAGAGAGACGAACGTGCGTGAGAGAGAGTGAGACGAACATGCGTGCGAGAGAGAGTGAGACGAACGTGCGTGCGAGAGAGTGAGACGAACGTGCGTGCGAGAGAGAGAGAGACGAACGTGCGTGCGAGAGAGAGACGAACGTGCGTGCGAGAGAGAGACGAACGTGCGTGCGAGAGAGAGACGAACGTGCGTGCGAGAGAGAGACGAACGTGCGTGCGAGAGAGAGACGAACGTGCGTGCGAGAGAGAGAGGAACGTGCGTGCGAGAGAAAGACGAATGTGTGTGTGCATCAGAGAGACGAATGTGTGTTTGAGAGAGAGACGAATGTGTGTGTGAGAGATATAGAGACGAATGTGTGTGTGAGAGATATAGAGACAAATGTGTGTGTGAGAGATATAGAGACGAATGTGTGTGTGAGAGAGAGACGAATGTGTGTGTGAGAGAGAGACGAATGTGTGTGAGAGAGAGAGACGAATGTGTGTGTGAGAGAGAGACGAATGTGTGTGTGAGAGAGAGAGACGAATGTGTGTGTGAGAGAGAGACGAATGTGTGTGTGAGAGAGAGACGAATGTGTGTGTGAGAGAGAGACGAATGTGTGTGTGAGAGAGAGACGAATGTGTGTGTGAGAGAGAGACGAATGTGTGTGTGAGAGAGAGACGAATGTGTGTGTGAGAGAGAGACGAATGTGTGTGTGAGAGAGAGACGAATGTGTGTGTGAGAGAGAGACGAATGTGTGTGTGAGAGAGAGACGAATGTGTGTGTGAGAGAGAGACGAATGTGTGTGAGAGAGAGACGAATGTGTGTGTGAGAGAGAGACGAATGTGTGTGTGAGAGAGGGACGAATTTGTGTGTGAGAGAGGGACGAAGGTGTGTGTGAGAGAGAGACGAATGTGTGTGAGAGAGAGACGAATGTGTGTGTGAGAGAGAGACGAATGTGTGTGTGAGAGAGAGACGAAGGTGTGTGTGAGAGACAGACGAAGGTGTGTGTGAGAGACAGACGAAGGTGTGTGTGAGAGAGAGACGAATGTGTGTGTGAGAGAGAGACGAATGTGTGTGTGAGAGAGAGACGAATGTGTGTGTGAGAGAGAGACGAATGTGTGCGAGAGAGAGAGACGAATGTGTGTGTGAGAGAGAGACGAATGTGTGTGTGAGAGAGAGACGAATGTGTGTGTGAGAGAGAGACGAATGTGTGTGTGAGAGAGAGACGAATGTGTGTGAGAGAGAGACGAATGTGTGTGTGAGAGAGAGACGAATGTGTGTGTGAGAGAGGGACGAATTTGTGTGTGAGAGAGGGACGAAGGTGTGTGTGAGAGAGAGACGAATGTGTGTGAGAGAGAGACGAATGTGTGTGTGAGAGAGAGACGAATGTGTGTGTGAGAGAGAGACGAAGGTGTGTGTGAGAGACAGACGAAGGTGTGTGTGAGAGACAGACGAAGGTGTGTGTGAGAGAGAGACGAATGTGTGTGTGAGAGAGAGACGAATGTGTGTGTGAGAGAGAGACGAATGTGTGTGTGAGAGAGAGACGAATGTGTGCGAGAGAGAGGGACGAAGGTGTGTGTGAGAGAGGGACGAATTTGTGTGTGAGAGAGGGACGAAGGTGTGTGTGAGAGAGAGACGAATGTGTGTGAGAGAGAGACGAATGTGTGTGTGAGAGAGAGACGAATGTGTGTGTGAGAGAGAGACGAAGGTGTGTGTGAGAGACAGACGAAGGTGTGTGTGAGAGACAGACGAAGGTGTGTGTGAGAGAGAGACGAATGTGTGTGTGAGAGAGAGACGAATGTGTGTGTGAGAGAGAGACGAATGTGTGTGTGAGAGAGAGACGAATGTGTGCGAGAGAGACGAATGTGTGTGTGAGAGAGAGACGAATGTGTGTGTGAGAGAGAGACGAATGTGTGTGTGAGAGAGAGACGAATGTGTGTGTGAGAGAGAGACGAATGTGTGTGTGAGAGAGAGACGAATGTGTGTGTGAGAGAGAGACGAATGTGTGTGTGAGAGAGAGACGAATGTGTGTGTGAGAGAGAGACGAATGTGTGTGTGAGAGAGAGACGAATGTGTGTGTGAGAGAGAGACGAATGTGTGTGTGAGAGAGAGACGAATGTGTGTGTGAGAGAGAGACGAATGTGTGTGTGAGAGAGAGACGAATGTGTGTGTGAGAGAGAGACGAATGTGTGTGTGAGAGAGAGACGAATGTGTGTGTGAGAGAGAGACGAATGTGTGTGTGAGAGAGACGAATGTGTGTGTGAGAGAGAGACGAATGTGTGTGTGAGAGAAAGACGAATGTGTGTGTGAGAGATAGACGAATGTGTGTGTGAGAGAGAGACGAATGTGTGTGTGAGAGAGACGAATGTGTGTGTGAGAGAGAGACGAATGTGTGTGTGAGAGAGAGACGAATGTGTGTGTGAGAGAGAGAGAGAGAGACGAATGTGTGTGTGAGCGAGAGACAAATGTGTGTGTGAGCGAGAGACAAATGTGTGTGTGAGCGAGAGACGAATGTGTGTGTGAGCGAGAGACGAATGTGTGTGTGAGAGAGAGAGAGAGACGAATGTGTGTGTGAGAGAGAGAGAGAGACGAATGTGTGTGTGTGAGAGAGAGAGAGACGAATGTGTGTGTGAGAGAGAGAAAGATAAACGTGTGTGTGTGAGAGAGAGACGAACGTGTGTGCGAGAGAGAGAAAGATAAACGTGTGTGTGTGAGAGAGAGACGAACGTGTGTGCGAGAGAGAGAGACGAAAGTGTGTGCGAGAGAGAGAGGAATGTGTGTGCGAGAGAGAGAGGAATGTGTGTGTGAGAGATATAGAGACGAATGTGTGTGTGAGAGATATAGAGACGAATGTGTGTGTGAGAGATATAGAGACGAATGTGTGTGTGAGAGATATAGAGACGAATGTGTGTGTGAGAGATATAGAGACGAATGTGTGTGTGAGAGATATAGAGACGAATGTGTGTGTGAGAGAGAGATGAATGTGTGTGTGAGAGAGAGACGAATGTGTGTGTGAGAGAGAGAGACGAATCTGTGTGTGAGCGAGAGACGAATGTGTGTGTGAGAGAGAGAGACGAATGTGTGTGTGAGAGAGAGAGACGAATGTGTGTGTGAGAGAGAGACGAATGTGTGTGTGAGAGAGAGAGACGAATGTGTGTGTGAGAGAGAGAGACGAATGTGTGTGTGAGAGAGAGACGAATGTGTGTGTGAGAGAGAGACGAATGTGTGTGTGAGAGAGAGACGAATGTGTGTGTGAGAGAGAGACGAATGTGTGTGTGAGAGAGAGACGATTGTGTGTGTGAGAGAGAGACGAATGTGTGTGTGAGAGATATAGAGACGAATGTGTGTGAGAGAGAGAGAGACGAATGTGTGTGTGTGAGAGAGCGACGAATGTGTGTGTGAGAGACGAATGTGTGTGTGAGAGACGAATGTGTGTGTGAGAGACGAATGTGTGTGTGAGAGAGAGACGAATGTGTGTGTGAGAGAGACGAATCTGTGTGTGAGAGAGAGACGAATGTGTGTGTGAGAGAGAGACGAATGTGTGTGAGAGAGAGACGAATGTGTGTGTGAGAGTGAGGAATGTGCGTGTGAGAGAGAGACGAATGTGTGTGAGAGAGAGACGAATGTGTGTGTGAGAGAGGGACGAATGTGTGTGAGAGAGAGGGACGAAGGTGTGTGTGAGAGAGGGACGAATGTGTGTGTGAGAGAGGGACGAAGGTGTGTGTGAGAGAGAGACGAATGTGTGTGAGAGAGAGACGAATGTGTGTGTGAGAGAGAGACGAATGTGTGTGTGAGAGAGAGACGAATGTGTGTGTGAGAGAGAGACGAAGGTGTGTGTGAGAGAGAGACGAATGTGTGTGTGAGAGAGAGACGAATGTGTGTGTGAGAGAGAGACGAATGTGTGTGTGAGAGAGAGACGAATGTGTGTGTGAGAGAGAGACGAATGTTTGTGTGAGAGAGAGACGAATGTGTGTGTGAGAGAGAGAGACGAATGTGTGTGTGAGAGAGAGACGAATGTGTGTGTGAGAGATATAGAGACGAATGTGTGTGAGAGAGAGAGAGACGAATGTGTGTGTGTGAGAGAGAGACGAATGTGTGTGTGAGAGAGAGACGAATGTGTGTGTGAGAGAGAGACGAATGTGTGTGTGAGAGAGAGACGAATGTGTGTGTGAGAGACGAATGTGTGTGTGAGAGACGAATGTGTGTGTGAGAGACGAATGTGTGTGTGAGAGACGAATGTGTGTGTGAGAGACGAATGTGTGTGTGAGAGACGAATGTGTGTGTGAGAGACGAATGTGTGTGTGAGAGAGAGACGAATGTGTGTGTGAGAGACGAATGTGTGTGTGAGAGAGAGACGAATGTGTGTGTGAGAGAGAGACGAATGTGTGTGTGAGAGAGAGACGAATGTGTGTGTGAGAGAGAGACGAATGTGTGTGTGAGAGAGAGACGAATGTGTGTGTGAGAGAGAGACGAATGTGTGTGTGAGAGAGAGACGAATGTGTGTGAGAGAGAGACGAATGTGTGTGTGAGAGTGAGGAATGTGCGTGTGAGAGAGAGACGAATGTGCGTGTGAGAGAGAGACGAATGTGTGTGAGAGAGAGACGAATGTGTGTGTGAGAGTGAGGAATGTGCGTGTGAGAGAGAGACGAATGTGTGTGAGAGAGAGAGACGAATGTGTGTGAGAGAGAGAGACGAATGTGTGTGAGAGAGAGAGACGAATGTGTGTGTGAGAGAGAGACGAATGTGTGTGTGAGAGAGAGACGAATGTGTGTGTGAGAGAGAGACGAATGTGTGTCTGAGAAAGAGACGAATGTGTGTGTGAGAAAGAAACGAATGTGTGTGTGAGAGAGAGACGAATGTGCGTGTGAGAGAGAGGAATGTGCGTGTGTGAGAGAGGAATGTGCGTGTGAGAGAGAGGAATGTGCGTGTGAGAGAGAGACGAATGTTCGTGTGAGAGAGAGACGAATGTGTGTGTGAGAGAGAGAGAGAGACGAATGTGTGTGTGAGAGAGAGACGAATGTGTGTGTGAGAGAGAGACGAATGTGTGTGTGAGAGAGAGACGAATGTGTGTGTGAGAGAGACGAATGTGTGTGTGAGAGAGAGGAATGTGCGTGTGAGAGAGAGACGAATGTTCGTGTGAGAGAGAGACGAATGTGTGTGTGAGAGAGAGAGAGAGACGAATGTGTGTGTGAGAGAGAGACGAATGTGTGTGTGAGAGAGAGAAAGATAAACGTGTGTGTGTGAGAGAGAGACGAACGTGTGTGCGAGAGAGAGAAAGATAAACGTGTGTGTGTGAGAGAGAGACGAACGTGTGTGCGAGAGAGAGAGACGAAAGTGCTTGCGAGAGAGAGAGGAATGTGTGTGTGAGAGAGAGACGAATGTTTGTGTGAGAGAGAGACGAATGTGTGTGTGAGAGAGAGACGAATGTGTGTGTGAGAGATATAGAGACGAATGTGTGTGTGAGAGATATAGAGACGAATGTGTGTGTGAGAGATATAGAGACGAATGTGTGTGTGAGAGATATAGAGACGAATGTGTGTGTGAGAGATATAGAGACGAATGTGTGTGTGAGAGATATAGAGACGAATGTGTGTGTGAGAGATATAGAGACGAATGTGTGTGTGAGAGATATAGAGACGAATGTGTGTGTGAGAGATATAGAGACGAATGTGTGTGTGAGAGATATAGAGACGAATGTGTGTGTGAGAGATATAGAGACGAATGTGTGTGTGAGAGATATAGAGACGAATGTGTGTGTGAGAGATATAGAGACGAATGTGTGTGTGAGAGATATAGAGACGAATGTGTGTGTGAGAGATATAGAGACGAATGTGTGTGTGAGAGATATAGAGACGAATGTGTGTGTGAGAGATATAGAGACGAATGTGTGTGTGAGAGATATAGAGACGAATGTGTTTGTGAGAGAGAGATGAATGTGTGTGTGAGAGAGAGATCAATGTGTGTGTGAGAGAGAGATGAATGTGTGTGTGAGAGAGAGATGAATGTGTGTGTGAGAGAGAGACGAATGTGTGTGTGAGCGAGAGAGACGAATGTGTGTGTGAGCGAGAGATGAATGTGTGTGTGAGAGAGAGAGACGAATGTGTGTGTGAGAGAGAGATGAATGTGTGTGTGAGAGAGAGACGAATGTGTGTGTGAGAGAGAGAGACGAATGTGTGTGTGAGCGAGAGACGAATGTGTGTGTGAGAGAGAGACGAATGTGTGTGTGTGAGAGAGACGAATGTGTGTGTGAGAGATATAGAGACGAATGTGTGTGTGAGAGATATAGAGACGAATGTGTGTGTGAGAGATATAGAGACGAATGTGTTTGTGAGAGAGAGATGAATGTGTGTGTGAGAGAGAGATGAATGTGTGTGTGAGAGAGAGACGAATGTGTGTGTGAGAGAGAGAGACGAATGTGTGTGTGAGCGAGAGATGAATGTGTGTGTGAGAGAAAGAGACGAATGTGTGTGTGAGAGAGAGATGAATGTGTGTGTGAGAGAGAGACGAATGTGTGTGTGAGAGAGAGAGACGAATGTGTGTGTGAGCGAGAGACGAATGTGTGTGTGAGAGAGAGACGAATGTGTGTGTGTGAGAGAGACGAATGTGTGTGTGAGAGATATAGAGACGAATGTGTGTGAGAGAGAGAGAGACGAATGTGTGTGTGAGAGAGAGACGAATGTGTGTGTGAGAGAGAGACGAATGTGTGTGTGAGAGAGAGACGAATGTGTGTGTGAGAGAGAGACGAATGTGTGTGTGAGAGACGAATGTGTGTGTGAGAGACGAATGTGTGTGTGAGAGACGAATGTGTGTGTGAGAGAGAGACGAATGTGTGTGTGAGAGAGAGACGAATGTGTGTGTGAGAGAGAGACGAATGTGTGTGTGAGAGAGAGACGAATGTGTGTGAGAGAGAGACGAATGTGTGTGTGAGAGTGAGGAATGTGCGTGTGAGAGAGAGACGAATGTGTGTGAGAGAGAGAGACGAATGTGTGTGTGAGAGAGAGACGAATGTGTGTGTGGGAGAGAGACGAATGTGTGTGTGGGAGAGAGACGAATGTGTGTGTGAGAGATATAGAGACGAATGTGTGTGTGAGAGATATAGAGACGAATGTGTGTGTGAGAGATATAGAGACGAATGTGTGTGTGAGAGATATAGAGACGAATGTGTGTGTGAGAGATATAGAGACGAATGTGTGTGTGAGAGATATAGAGACGAATGTGTGTGTGAGAGATATAGAGACGAATGTGTGTGTGAGAGATATAGAGACGAATGTGTGTGTGAGAGAGAGACGAATGTGTGTATGAGAGAGAGAGACGAATGTGTGTGTGAGAGAGAGAGAGACGAATGTGTGTGTGAGAGAGAGACGAATGTGTGTGTGAGACAGAGAGACGAATGTGTGTGTGAGCGAGAGACGAATGTGTGTGTGAGCGAGAGACGAATGTGTGTGTGAGCGAGAGACGAATGTGTGTGTGAGCGAGAGACGAATGTGTGTGTGAGCGAGAGACGAATGTGTGTGTGAGCGAGAGACGAATGTGTGTGTGTGAGAGAGACGAATGTGTGTGTGAGAGATATAGAGACGAATGTGTGTGAGAGAGAGAGAGACGAATGTGTGTGTGTGAGAGAGCGACGAATGTGTGTGTGAGAGAGAGACGAATGTGTGTGTGAGAGACGAATGTGTGTGTGAGAGACGAATGTGTGTGTGAGAGACGAATGTGTGTGTGAGAGACGAATGTGTGTGTGAGAGACGAATGTGTGTGTGAGAGAGAGACGAATGTGTGTGTGAGAGAGAGACGAATGTGTGTGTGTGAGAGAGACGAATGTGTGTGTGAGAGATATAGAGACGAATGTGTGTGAGAGAGAGAGAGACGAATGTGTGTGTGTGAGAGAGAGACGAATGTGTGTGTGAGAGAGAGACGAATGTGTGTGTGAGAGAGAGACGAATGTGTGTGTGAGAGACGAATGTGTGTGTGAGAGACGAATGTGTGTGTGAGAGACGAATGTGTGTGTGAGAGACGAATGTGTGTGTGAGAGAGAGACGAATGTGTGTGTGAGAGACGAATGTGTGTGTGAGAGAGAGACGAATGTGTGTGTGAGAGAGAGACGAATGTGTGTGTGAGAGAGAGACGAATGTGTGTGTGAGAGAGAGACGAATGTGTGTGTGAGAGAGAGACGAATGTGTGTGTGAGAGAGAGACGAATGTGTGTGTGAGAGAGAGACGAATGTGTGTGTGAGAGAGAGACGAATGTGTGTGTGAGAGTGAGGAATGTGCGTGTGAGAGAGAGACGAATGTGTGTGAGAGAGAGAGACGAATGTGTGTGTGAGAGAGAGACGAATGTGTGTGTGAGAGAGAGACGAATGTGTGTGTGAGAGAGAGACGAATGTGTGTCTGAGAAAGAGATGAATGTGTGTGTGAGAAAGAAACGAATGTATGTGTGAGAGAGAGACGAATGTATGTGTGAGAGAGAGGAATGTGCGTGTGAGAGAGAGGAATGTGCGTGTGAGAGAGAGACGAATGTGCGTGTGAGAGAGAGACGAATGTGTGTGTGAGAGATATAGAGACGAATGTGTGTGTGAGAGATATAGAGACGAATGTGTGTGTGAGAGATATAGAGACGAATGTGTGTGTGAGAGATATAGAGACGAATGTGTGTGTGAGAGATATAGAGACGAATGTGTGTGTGAGAGATATAGAGACGAATGTGTGTGTGAGAGATATAGAGACGAATGTGTGTGTGAGAGATATAGAGACGAATGTGTGTGTGAGAGATATAGAGACGAATGTGTGTGTGAGAGATATAGAGACGAATGTGTGTGTGAGAGATATAGAGACGAATGTGTGTGTGAGAGATATAGAGACGAATGTGTGTGTGAGAGATATAGAGACGAATGTGTGTGTGAGAGATATAGAGACGAATGTGTGTGTGAGAGATATAGAGACGAATGTGTGTGTGAGAGATATAGAGACGAATGTGTTTGTGAGAGAGAGACGAATGTGTGTGTGAGAGAGAGACGAATGTGTGTGTGAGAGAGAGAGACGAATGTGTGTGTGAGCGAGAGATGAATGTGTGTGTGAGCGAGAGAGATGAATGTGTGTGTGAGAGAGAGATGAATGTGTGTGTGAGAGAGAGACGAATGTGTGTGTGAGATAGAGAGACGAATGTGTGTGTGAGCGAGAGACGAATGTGTGTGAGAGCGAGAGACGAATGTGTGTGTGAGCGAGAGACGAATGTGTGTGTGAGAGAGAGACGAATGTGTGTGTGTGAGAGAGACGAATGTGTGTGTGAGAGATATAGAGACGAATGTGTGTGAGAGAGAGAGAGACGAATGTGTGTGTGTGAGAGAGAGACGAATGTGTGTGTGAGAGAGAGACGAATGTGTGTGTGAGAGAGAGACGAATGTGTGTGTGAGAGAGAGACGAATGTGTGTGTGAGAGAGAGACGAATGTGTGTGTGAGAGACGAATGTGTGTGTGAGAGACGAATGTGTGTGTGAGAGACGAATGTGTGTGTGAGAGAGAGACGAATGTGTGTGTGAGAGAGAGACGAATGTGTGTGTGAGAGACGAATGTGTGTGTGAGAGACGAATGTGTGTGTGAGAGAGAGACGAATGTGTGTGTGAGAGAGAGACGAATGTGTGTGTGAGAGAGAGACGAATGTGTGTGTGAGAGAGAGACGAATGTGTGTGTGAGAGAGAGACGAATGTGTGTGTGAGAGAGAGACGAATGTGTGTGTGAGAGAGAGACGAATGTGTGTGTGAGAGAGAGACGAATGTGTGTGTGAGAGAGAGACGAATGTGTGTGTGAGAGAGAGACGAATGTGTGTGTGAGAGAGAGACGAATGTGTGTGTGAGAGAGAGACGAATGTGTGTCTGAGAAAGAGACGAATGTGTGTGTGAGAAAGAAACGAATGTATGTGTGAGAGAGAGACGAATGTGTGTCTGAGAAAGAGACGAATGTGTGTGTGAGAAAGAAACGAATGTATGTGTGAGAGAGAGACGAATGTGTGTGTGAGAGAGAGACGAATGTGTGTGTGAGAGAGACGAATGTGTGTCTGAGAAAGAGATGAATGTGTGTGTGAGAAAGAAACGAATGTGTGTGTGAGAGAGAGACGAATGTGTGTGTGAGAGAGAGACGAATGTGTGTGTGAGAGAGAGACGAATGTGTGTGTGAGAGAGACGAATGTGTGTCTGAGAAAGAGATGAATGTGTGTGTGAGAAAGAAACGAATGTATGTGTGAGAGAGAGACGAATGTATGTGTGAGAGAGAGAGACGAATGTGTGTGAGAGAGAGAGACGAATGTGTGTGAGAGAGAGAGACGAATGTGTGTGTGTGAGAGAGACGAATGTGTGTGAGAGAGAGAGAGACGAATGTGTGTGTGAGAGAGAGACGAATGTATGTGTGAGAGAGAGACGAATGTATGTGTGAGAGAGAGACGAATGTATGTGTGAGAGAGAGACGAAAGTATGTGTGAGAGAGAGGAATGTGCGTGTGAGAGATAGACGAATGTTCGTGTGAGACACAGACGAATGTGTGTGTGTGAGAGAGAGACGAATGTGTGTGAGAGAGAGAGACGAATGTGTGTGAGAGAGAGAGACGAATGTGTGTGAGAGAGAGAGACGAATGTGTGTGTGTGAGAGAGACGAATGTGTGTGAGAGAGAGAGAGACGAATGTGTGTGTGTGTGAGAGAGAGACGAATGTGTGTGTGAGAGAGAGACGTATGTGTGTGTGAGAGACGAATGTGTGTGTGAGAGAGAGACGAATGTGTGTGTGAGAGAGAGACGAATGTGTGTGTGAGAGACGAATGTGTGTGTGAGAGACGAATGTGTGTGTGAGAGAGAGACGAATGTGTGTGTGAGAGAGAGACGAATGTGTGTGTGAGAGAGACACGAATGTGTGTGAGAGAGAGAGAGACACGAATGTGTGTGTGAGAGAGAGACGAATGTGTGTGTGAGAGACGAATGTGTATGTGAGAGTGAGGAATGTGTGTGTGAGAGAGAGACGAATGTGTGTGTGAGAGATAGACGAACGTGTGTGTGAGAGAGAGACGAATGTGTGTGTGTGAGAGAGACGAAAGTGTGTGTGAGAGAGAGGAATGTTCGTGTGAGAGAGAGACGAATGTGTGTGTGAGAGAGAGACGAATGTGTGTGTGAGAGAGAGACGAATGTGTGTGTGAGAGAGAGACGAATGTGTGTGTGAGAGAGAGACGAAAGTGTGTGTGAGAGAGAGGAATGTGCGTGTGAGAGAGAGACGAATGTTCGTGTGAGACAAAGACGAATGTGTGTGTGTGAGAGAGACGAATGTGTGTGTGAGAGAGAGTCGAATGTGTGTGTGAGAGAGAGAGAGACAAATGTGTGTGTGAGAGAGAGAGACGAATGTGTGTGTGTGAGAGAGAGACACGAACGTGTGTGTGTGAGAGAGACAAGAATGTGTGTGTGAGTGAGCTAGGGGCGAATGTATGTGTGTCAGAGAAGGGACGAATGTGTGTGTATGAGAGATAGAGACGAATGTGTGTATGTGAGAGATAGAGACGATTGTGTGTGTGAGAGAGAGATACAAATGTGTGTGTGTGAGAGAGATACAAGTGTGTGAGAGAGAGATACAAATGTGTGTGTGTGAGAGAGATACAAGTGTGTGTGTGAGAGACATACAAGTGTGTGTGTGAGAGAGATACAAGTGTGTGTGTGAGAGAGATACAAGTGTGTGTGTGTGAGAGAGATACAAGTGTGTGTGTGTGAGAGAGATACAAGTGTGTGTGTGTGAGAGAGATACAAGTGTGTGTGTGTGCGAGAGAGATACAAGTGTGTGTGTGAGAGAGAGATACAAGTATGTGTGTGAGAGATACAAGTGTGTGTGTGAGAGAGAGATACAAGTGTGTATGTGAGAGAGAGATACAAGCGTGTGTGTGAGAGAGAGATACAAGCGTGTGTGTGAGAGAGACATACAAGTATGTGTGTGAGAGATACAAGTGTGTGTGTGAGAGAGAGATACAAGTATGTGTGTGAGAGATACAAGTGTGTGTGTGAGAGAGAGATACAAGTGTGTATGTGAGAGAGAGATACAAGCGTGTGTGTGAGAGAGAGATACAAGCGTGTGTGTGAGAGAGACATACAAGTATGTGTGTGAGAGATACAAGTGTGTGTGTGAGAGAGAGATACAAGCGTGTGTGTTAGAGAGAGATACAAGCGTGTGTGTGAGAGAGAGATACAAGCGTGTGTGTGAGAGAGAGATACAAAGGTGTGTTTGAGAGAGAGATACAAGTGTGTGTGTGAGAGAGAGAGACAAATGTGTGTGTGTGTGAGAGAGAGATACAAATGTGTGTGTGTGAGAGAGAGAGAGACAAATGTGTGTGTGTGAGAGAGATACAAATGTGTGTGTGTGAGAGAGATACAAATGTGTGTGTGTGAGAGAGAGAGAAACAAATGTGTGTGTTTGAGAGAGGGAGATACAAATGTGTGTGTGAGAGAGAGAGAGATACAAGTGTGTGTGTGTTTATGAGAGCGTGACAAATGTGTGTGTGAGAGACAAATGTTTGTGTGAGAGAGAGAGAGAAATGTGTGTGTGTGAGAGAGAGAGAGAAATGTGTGTGTGTGAGAGAGAGAAACAAGTGTGTGTGTGTGAGAGATACAAGTGTGTGTGTGTGAGAGATACAAGTGTGTGTGTGAGAGAGAGATACAAGTGTGTGTGTGAGAGAGAGATACAAGTGTGTGTGAGGGAGAGATACAAGTGTGTGTGAGGGAGAGATACAAGCGTGTGTGTGAGAGAGAGATACAATCGTGTGTGTGAGAGAGAGATACAAGTGTGTGTGAGAGAGAGATACAAGTGTGTGTGAGAGAGAGATACAAGTGTGTGTGAGAGAGAGATACAAGTGTGTGTGAGAGAGAGATACAAGTGTGTGTGAGAGAGAGATACAAGTGTGTGTGAGAGAGAGATACAAGTGTGTGTGAGAGAGAGATACAAGTGTGTGTGAGAGAGAGATACAAATGTGTGTGTGAGAGAGAGAGAGATACAAGTGTGTGTGTGTGAGAGAGACAGACAAATGTTTGTGTGTGAGAGACAGAGATACAAATGTGTGTGTGTGCGAGAGAGAGATACAAATGTGTGTGTGAGAGAGAGGGACAAGTGTTTGTGTATGTGAGAGAGAGATACAAATGTGTGCGTGTGAGAAAAAGGGACAAGTGTGTGTGTGAGAGAGAGATAAAAATGTGTGTGTGTGAAAGAGAGATAAAAATGTGTGTGTGTGAGAGAGATACAAATGTGTGTGTGTGTGAGAGAGACAAATGTACGTGTGTGTGAGAGACAAATGTACGTGTGTGTGAGAGACAAATGTATGTGTGTGAGAGAGACAAATGTGTGTGTGAGAGACAAATGTGCATGTGTGTGAGAGAGACAAATGTGTGTGTGTGAGAGAGACAAATGTGTGTGTGTGAGACAAATGTGTGTGTATGTGAGAGAGACACAAATGTGTGTGTGTGTGTGTGAGAGACAAATGTGTGTGAGAGAGAGACAAATGTGTGTGTGTGTGAGAGACAGAGACAAATGTGTGTGTATGTGAGAGAGACACAAATGTGTGTGTGTGTGTGAGAGACAAATGTGTGAGAGAGAGAGACAAATGTGTGTGTGTGTGTGAGACAGAGACAAATGTGTGTGTGTGTGTGAGAGACAAATGTGTGTGTCTGTGAGAGAGAGAAACGTGTGTGTGTGTGTGTGTGTGTGTGTGTGTGTGAGAGAGACACGTGTGTGTGTGTTTGAGAGAGAGACAAATGTGTATATGTGAGAGAGAGAGACAAATGTGTGTTTGTGTGGTAGAGATACAAATGTGTGTTTGTGTGAGAGAGAGACAAATGTGTGTGTGTGTGAGAGATACAAATGTGTGTGTGTGTGAGAGATACAAATGTGTGTATGTGTGAGAGAGAGAGACAAATGTGTGTGTGTGAGAGAGAGAGAGATTCAAATGTGTGTGTGTGAGAGAGTGAGATACAAATGTGTGTGTGTGAGAGAGAGATACAAATGTGTGTGTGTGAGAGAGAGAGATACAAATGTGTGTGTGAGAGAGAGATACAAATGTGTGTGTGAGAGAGAGAGATACAAATGTGTGTGTGTGTGTGAGAGAGATACAAATGTGTGTGTTTGAGAGAGAGAAACAACTGTGTGTGTGTGTGAGAGAGATACAAGTGTGTGTGTATGAGCGAGAGAGACAAATGTTTGTGTGTGAGAGAGACAAATGTTTGTGTGTGAGAGAGACAAATGTGTGTGTGAGAGAGAGAGAAAAGTGTGTGTGAGAGAGTGAGAGATGTGTGTGTGAGAGACAAATGTGTGTGTGAGAGAGAGAGACAATTGTGTGTGTGAGAGAGATACAAGTGTGTGTGTGAGAGAAATACAAGTGTGTGTGAGAGAGAAATACAAGTGTGTGTGTGAGAGAGATACAAGTGTATGTGTGAGAGAGATACAAGCGTGTGTGTGAGAGAGAGATACAAGCGTGTGTGTGAGAGAGAGATACAAGCGTGTGTGTGAGAGAGAGATACAAGCGTGTGTGTGAGAGAGAGATACAAGCGTGTGTGTGAGAGATACAAGTGTGTGTGTCAGAGAGAGATACAAATGTGTGTGTGAGAGAGAGAGAGATACAAGTGTGTGTGTGTGAGAGATACAAGTGTGTGTGTGTGAGAGATACAAGTGTGTGTGTGTGAGAGATACAAGCGTGTGTGTGAGAGAGAGATACAAGCGTGTGTGTGAGAGATACAAGTGTGTGTGTCAGAGAGATTTACAAATGTGTGTGTGAGAGAGAGATACAAGTGTGTGTGTGAGAGAGAGATACAAGTGTGTGTGTGTGAGAGAGAGAGATACAAGTGTGTGTGAGAGAGAGAGATACAAGTGTGTGTGAGAGAGAGACAAATGTGTGTGTGTGAGACAGACAAATGTGTGTGTGTGAGAGAGAGAGACAAATGTGTGTGTGAGAGAGAGAGAGAGACAAGTGTGTGTGAGAGAGAGAGTGACAAGTGTGTGTGTGTGTTTGAGAGAGAGACAAATGTGTATATGTGAGAGAGAGAGAGACAAATGTGTGTTTGTGTGGTAGAGATACAAATGTGTGTGTGTGAGAGAGAGATAAAAGTGTGTGTGTGAGAGATATACAAATGTGTGTGTGTGAGAGAGAGATACAAATGTGTGTGTGTGTGAGAGAGTGATACAAATGTGTGCGTGAGAGAGAGAGACAAGTGTATGTGTTTGAGGGAGAGAGAGCTATACAAATGTGTGTGTGAGAGAGAGAGATACAAATGTGTGTGTGAGAGACAGAGATACAAATGTGTGTGTGAGAGACAGAGATACAAATGTGTGTGTGTGTGAGAGAGAGATACAAATGTGTGCGTGTGAGAGAGATACAAATATGTGTGTGTGTGAGAGAGATACAAATATGTGTGTGTGTGAGAGAGATACAAATATGTGTGTGTGTGAGATACAAATGTGTGTGTGTGAGTGACAAATGTTTGTGTGTGTGAGAGACCAATGTGTGTGTGAGAGAGAGACAAATGTGTGTGTGAGAGAGAGACAAATGTGTCTGTGTGAGAGAGAGAGAGATACAAATGTGTGTGTGAGAGACAAATGTGTGTGTGTGTGAGTGAGAGATACAAATGTGTGTGGGAGAGGGAGAGAGATACAAATGTGTGTGTGTAAGAGAGATACAAATGTGTGTGTGAGAGAGAGATACAAATGAATGTGAGAGAGAGATACAAGTGTGTGTGAGAGAGACAAATGTGTGTGAGAGAGACAAATGTGTGTGAGAGAGACAAATGTTTGTGTGAGAGAGACAAATGTTTGTGTGAGAGACATATGTGTGTGTGAGAGAGAGACAAATGTGTGAGAGAGCGAGAGACAAATGTGTGTGAGACAAATGTGTATGTGAGAGAGAGACAATTGTGTGTGTTTGTGAGAGAGAGATACAAACGTGTGTGTGATACAAACATGTGTGTGAGAGAGAGATACAAACGTGTGTGTGTGTGGGAGAGAGGGAAAGAGGGAAAGAGACAAACGTGTGTGTGTGTGACAGAGAGGGAGAGAGAGAAAGAGACAAATGTGTGTGTGAGAGAGAGAGAGATACGTGTGTGTGAAAGAGAAATGTGTGTGTGTGAGAGAGGGAGAGAGAGAAAGAGACAAACGTGTGTGTGTGAGAGAGAGAGATACAAATGTGTGTGTGAGAGTGGGAGATACAAATGTGAGAGCGGGAGATATTAATGTGTGTGTGTGTGAGAGAGAGAGACAAATGTGTGTGTGTGTGAGAGAGAGATACAAATGTGAGAGTGGGAGATATAAATGTGTGTGTGTGTGTGTGAGAGAGAGAGACAAATGTGTGTGTGTGTGTGAGAGAGACAAATGTGTGTGTGTGAGAGAGAGATACAAATGTGAGAGCGGGAGATATAAATGTGTGTGTGTGTGTGTGAGAGAGAGAGACAAATGTGTGTGTGTGTGAGAGAGATACAAATGTGAGAGTGGGAGATATAAATGTGTGTGTGTGTGAGAGAGAGAGACAAATGTGTGTGTGTGTGAGAGAGAGATACAAATGTGAGAGTGGGAGATATAAATGTGTGTGTGTGTGAGAGAGATACAAATGTGTGTGTGTGTGAGAGAGATACAAATGTGTGTGTGTGTGAGAGAGAGATACAAATGTGTGTGTGTGTGAGAGAGAGATACAAATGTGTGTGTGTGTGTGTGAGAGAGATACAAATGTGTGTGTGTGTGTGTGAGAGAGATACAAATGTGAGAGTGGGAGATATAAGTGTGTGTGTATGAGAGAGAGAATCAAATGTGAGAGTGGGAGATATAAATGTGTGTGTGAGAGAGAGAGACAAATGTGTGTGTGTGTGAGAGAGAGAGACAAATGTGTGTGTGTGTGAGAGAGAGAGATACAAATGTGAGAGTGGGAGATATAAATGTGTGTGTGTGTATGAGAGAGAGAGTGACAAATGTGTGTGTGAGAGACAAATGTTTGTGTGAGAGAGAGAAATGTGTGTGTGAGAGAGAGATACAAATGTGTGTGTGTGAGAGAGAGAGAGATACAAGTGTGTGTGTGTATGAGAGAGAGAGTGACAAATGTGTGTGTGAGAGACAAATGTTTGTGTGAGAGAGAGAAATGTGTGTGTGAGAGAGAGATACAAATGTGTGTGTGTGTGTGTGAGAGAGATACAAATGTGAGAGTGGGAGATATAAGTGTGTGTGTATGAGAGAGAGAATCAAATGTGAGAGTGGGAGATATAAATGTGTGTGTGAGAGAGAGAGACAAATGTGTGTGTGTGTGAGAGAGAGAGACAAATGTGTGTGTGTGTGAGAGAGAGAGATACA
Organism: Isurus oxyrinchus; assembly: GCA_026770705.1. Classification (NCBI taxonomy): domain Eukaryota; kingdom Metazoa; phylum Chordata; class Chondrichthyes; order Lamniformes; family Lamnidae; genus Isurus; species Isurus oxyrinchus. The sequence continues at coordinate 301,105 of JANJGN010000629.1, forward strand.
AATGTGAGAGTGGGAGATATAAATGTGTGTGTGTGTATGAGAGAGAGAGTGACAAATGTGTGTGTGAGAGACAAATGTTTGTGTGAGAGAGAGAAATGTGTGTGTGAGAGAGAGATACAAATGTGTGTGTGTGAGAGAGAGAGAGATACAAGTGTGTGTGTGTATGAGAGAGAGAGTGACAAATGTGTGTGTGAGAGACAAATGTTTGTGTGAGAGAGAGAAATGTGTGTGTGAGAGAGAGATACAAATGTGTGTGTGTGAGAGAGATACAAGTGTGTGTGTGAGAGAGATACAAGTGTGTGTGTGAGAGAGATACAAGTGTGTGTGTGTGAGAGATACAAGTGTGTGTGTGAGAGAGATACAAGTGTGTGTGTGAGAGAGATACAAGTGTGTGTGTGTGAGAGAGATACAAGTGTGTGTGTGTGAGAGAGATACAAGTGTGTGTGAGAGAGAGAGATACAAGTATGTGTGTGAGAGATACAAGTGTGTGTGTGAGAGAGAGAGATACAAGTGTGTGTGTTAGAGAGAGATACAAGCGTGTGTGTGAGAGAGAGATACAAGTGTGTGTGTGAGGGAGAGATACAAGTGTGTGTGTGAGGGAGAGAGAGAGAAATGTGTGTGTGTGAGAGAGAGAAATGTGTGTGTGAGAGAGAGAAATGTGTGTGTGAGAGAGAGAAATGTGTGTGTGAGAGAGAGAAATGTGTGTGAGAGAGAGATACAAGTGTGTGTGTGTGAGAGATACAAGTGTGTGTGAGAGATACAAGTGTGTGTGAGAGAGAGATACAAGCGTGTGTGTGAGGGAGAGATACAAGTGTGTGTGTGAGGGAGAGATACAAGCGTGTGTGTGAAAGAGAGATACAAGTGTGTGTGAGAGAGAGATACAAGTGTGTGAGAGAGAGATACAAGTGTGTGAGAGAGAGATATAAGTGTGTGAGAGAGAGATACAAGTGTGTGTGAGAGAGAGATACAAGTGTGTTTGAGAGAGAGATACAAGTGTGTGTGAGAGAGATACAAGTGTGTGTGAGAGAGAGATACAAGTGTGTGTGAGAGAGATACAAGTGTGTGTGAGAGAGAGATACAAGTGTGTGTGAGAGAGAGATACAAGTGTGTGTGAGAGAGAGATACAAATGTGTGTGTGAGAGAGAGATACAAATGTGTGTGTGAGAGAGAGATACAAATGTGTGTGTGAGAGAGAGATACAAATGTGTGTGTGAGAGAGAGATACAAATGTGTGTGTGAGAGAGAGATACAAATGTGTGTGTGAGAGAGAGATACAAATGTGTGTGTGAGAGAGATACAAGTGTGTGTGAGAGAGAGATACAAATGTGTGTGTGAGAGAGAGAGAGATACAAATGTGTGTGTGAGAGAGAGGGACAAGTGTCTGTGTGTGTGAGAGAGACAGACAAATGTTTGTGTGTGAGAGACAGAGATACAAATGTGTGTGTGTGCGAGAGAGAGATACAAATGTGTGTGTGAGAGAGAGGGACAAGTGTCTGTGTGTGTGAGAGAGAGATACAAATGTGTGCGTGTGAGAGAAAGGGACAAGTGTGTGTGTGAGAGAGAGAGAGATAAAAATGTGTGTGTGTGAGAGATAAAAATGTGTGTGTGTGAGAGATAAAAATGTGTGTGTGTGAGAGATAAAAATGTGTGTGTGTGAGAGATACAAATGTGTGTGTGTGAGTGAGAGAAACAAATGTGTGTGTGTGTGAGAGAGATACAAGTGTGTGTGTATGAGCGAGAGAGACAAATGTGTGTGTGAGAGAGACAAATGTTTGTGTGTGAGAGAGACAAATGTTTGTGTGAGAGAGAGAGAAAAGTGTGTGTGAGAGAGTGAGAGATGTGTGTGTGAGAGACAAATGTGTGTGTGAGAGAGATACAGGTGTGTGTGAGAGAGAGAAATACAAGTGTGTGTGTGAGAGAGATACAAGTGTGTGTGTGAGAGAGATACAATGGTGTGTGTGAGAGAGAGATACAAGCGTGTGTGTCAGAGAGAGATGCAAATGTGTGTGTGAGAGAGAGAGAGATACAAGTGTGTGTGTGTGAGATACAAGCGTGTGTGTGAGAGAGATACAAGCGTGTGTGTGAGAGATACAAGTGTGTGTCAGAGAGATTTACAAATGTGTGTGTGAGAGAGAGATACAAGTGTGTGTGTTTGAGGGAGAGAGAGCTATACAAATGTGTGTGTGTGAGAGAGAGAGAGATACAAATGTGTGTGTGAGAGACAGAGATACAAATGTGTGTGTGTGTGAGAGAGAGATACAAATGTGTGCGTGTGAGAGAGATACAAATGTGTGCGTGTGAGAGAGATACAAATATGTGTGTGTGTGAGAGAGATACAAATATGTGTGTGTGTGAGTGACAAATGTTTGTGTGTGTGTGTGAGAGAGAGACCAATGTGTGTGTGAGAGAGAGACAAATGTGTGTGTGTGAGAGATACAAATGTGAGAGTGGGAGATATAAATGTGTGTGTGAGAGAGAGAGATACAAATGTGAGAGTGGGAGATATAAATGTGTGTGTGTGTGAGAGAGAGAGACAAATGTGTGTGTGTGTGAGAGTGGGAGATATAAATGTGTGTGTGTGTGTGAGAGTGGGCGATATAAATGTGTGTGTGTGTGAGAGAGATACAAATGTGAGAGTGGGAGATATAAATGTGTGTGTGTGAGAGAGAGATACAAATGTGTGTGTGTGTGAGAGAGATACAAATGTGAGAGTGGGAGATATAAATGTGTGTGTGTGTGAGAGAGAGAGACAAATGTGAGAGTGGGAGATATAAATGTGTGTGTGTGAGAGAGAGATACAAATGTGAGAGTGGGAGATACAAATGTGTGTGTGTGTGAGAGTGAGAGATACAAATGTGTGTGTGTGTGAGAGAGAGAGATACAAGTGTGTGTGTGTATGAGAGAGAGAGTGACAAATGTGTGTGTGAGAGACAAATGTTTGTGTGAGAGAGAGAGAAATGTGTGTGTGTGAGAGAGAGAGAGAAATGTGTGTGTGTGAGAGAGAGAAATGTGTGTGAGAGAGAGAAATGTGTGTGAGAGAGAGAAATGTGTGTGTGAGAGAGAAATGTGTGTGTGAGAGAGAGATACAAATGTGTGTGTGTGAGAGAGATACAAGTGTGTGTGAGAGAGATACAAGTGTGTGTGTGAGAGAGATACAAGTGTGTGTGTGAGAGAGATACAAGTGTGTGTGTGTGAGAGAGATACAAGTGTGTGTGTGTGAGAGAGATACAAGTGTGTGTGTGTGAGAGAGATACAAGTGTGTGTGTGTGAGAGAGATAAAAGTGTGTGTGTGTGAGAGAGATACAAGTGTGTGTGTGTGAGAGAGATACAAGTGTGTGTGAGAGAGAGAGATACAAGTATGTGTGTGAGAGATACAAGTGTGTGTGTGTGTGAGAGAGAGATACAAGTGTGTGTGTTAGAGAGAGATACAAGCGTGTGTGTGAGAGAGAGATACAAGCGTGTGTGTGAGAGAGAGATACAAATGTGTGTTTGAGAGAGAGATACAAGTGTGTGTGTGAGAGAGAGAGACAAATGTGTGTGTGTGAGAGAGATACAAATGTGTGTGTGTGAGAGAGAGAGAGAGAAATGTGTGTGTGTGAGAGAGAGAGAGAAATGTGTGTGTGTGAGAGAGAGAAATGTGTGTGTGAGAGAGAGAAATGTGTGTGTGAGAGAGAGAAATGTGTGTGTGAGAGAGAGAAATGTGTGTGAGAGAGAGATACAAGTGTGTGTGTGTGAGAGATACAAGTGTGTGTGAGAGATACAAGTGTGTGTGAGAGAGAGATACAAGTGTGTGTGTGAGGGAGAGATACAAGTGTGTGTGTGAGGGAGAGATACAAGCGTGTGTGTGAAAGAGAGATACAAGTGTGTGTGAGAGAGAGATACAAGTGTGTGAGAGAGAGATACAAGTGTGTGAGAGAGATACAAGTGTGTGTGAGAGAGAGATACAAGTGTGTGTGAGAGAGAGATACAAGTGTGTGAGAGAGAGATACAAGTGTGTGAGAGAGATACAAGTGTGTGTGAGAGAGAGATACAAGTGTGTGTGAGAGAGAGATAGAAGTGTGTGTGAGAGAGAGATAGAAGTGTGTGTGAGAGAGATACAAGTGTGTGTGAGAGAGAGATACAAGTGTGTGTGAGAGAGAGATACAAGTGTGTGTGAGAGAGATACAAGTGTGTGTGAGAGAGAGATACAAGTGTGTGTGAGAGATACAAATGTGTGTGTGAGAGAGATACAAGTGTGTGTGAGAGAGAGATACAAATGTGTGTGTGAGAGAGAGATACAAGTGTGTGTGAGAGAGAGATACAAGTGTGTGTGAGAGAGAGATACAAATGTGTGTGTGAGAGAGAGAGAGATACAAATGTGTGTGTGAGAGAGAGGGACAAGTGTCTGTGTGTGTGAGAGAGACAGACAAATGTTTGTGTGTGAGAGACAGAGATACAAATGTGTGTGTGAGAGAGAGGGACAAGTGTCTGTGTGTGTGAGAGAGAGATACAAATGTGTGCGTGTGAGAGAAAGGGACAAGTGTGTGTGTGAGAGAGAGAGAGATAAAAATGTGTGTGTGTGAGAGATACAAATGTGTGTGTGTGAGTGAGAGAAACAAATGTGTGTGTGTGAGAGAGATACAAGTGTGTGTGTATGAGCGAGAGAGACAAATGTGTGTGTGAGAGAGACAAATGTTTGTGTGTGAGAGAGACAAATGTTTGTGTGAGAGAGAGAGAAAAGTGTGTGTGAGAGAGTGAGAGATGTGTGTGTGAGAGACAAATGTGTGTGTGAGAGAGATACAGGTGTGTGTGTGAGAGAGAAATACAAGTGTGTGAGAGAGAGAAATACAAGTGTGTGTGTGAGAGAGATACAAGTGTGTGTGTGAGAGAGATACAAGTGTGTGTGTGAGAGAGATACAATGGTGTGTGTGAGAGAGAGATACAAGCGTGTGTGTCAGAGAGAGATACAAATGTGTGTGTGAGAGAGAGAGATACAAGTGTGTGTGTGTGAGATACAAGCGTGTGTGTGAGAGAGATACAAGCGTGTGTGTGAGAGAGATACAAGTGTGTGTGTGAGAGATACAAGTGTGTGTCAGAGAGATTTGCAAATGTGTGTGTGAGAGAGAGATACAAGTGTGTGTGAGAGAGAGATACAAGTGTGTGTGAGAGAGAGATACAAATGTGTGTGTGAGAGAGAGATACAAATGTGTGTGTGAGAGAGAGATACAAATGTGTGTGTGAGAGAGAGATACAAATGTGTGTGAGAGAGAGATACAAATGTGTGTGTGAGAGAGAGATACAAGTGTGTGTGAGAGAGAGATACAAATGTGTGTGTGAGAGAGAGAGAGATACAAATGTGTGTGTGAGAGAGAGATACAAATGTGTGTGTGAGAGAGAGAGAGATACAAATGTGTGTGTGAGAGAGAGGGACAAGTGTCTGTGTGTGTGAGAGAGACAGACAAATGTTTGTGTGTGAGAGACAGAGATACAAATGTGTGTGTGTGCGAGAGAGAGATACAAATGTGTGTGTGAGAGAGAGGGACAAGTGTCTGTGTGTGTGAGAGAGAGATACAAATGTGTGCATGTGAGAGAAAGGGACAAGTGTGTGTGTGAGAGAGAGAGAGATAAAAATGTGTGTGTGTGAGAGATACAAATGTGTGTGTGTGAGTGAGAGAAACAAATGTGTGTGTGTGTGAGAGAGATACAAGTGTGTGTGTATGAGCGAGAGAGACAAATGTGTGTGTGAGAGAGACAAATGTTTGTGTGTGAGAGAGACAAATGTTTGTGTGAGAGAGTGAGAGATGTGTGTGTGAGAGACAAATGTGTGTGTGAGAGAGATACAGGTGTGTGTGAGAGAGAGAAATACAAGTGTGTGTGTGTGAGAGAGATACAAGTGTGTGTGTGAGAGAGATACAATGGTGTGTGTGAGAGAGAGATACAAGCGTGTGTGTCAGAGAGAGATACAAATGTGTGTGTGAGAGAGAGAGAGATACAAGTGTGTGTGTGTGAGATACAAGCGTGTGTGTGAGAGAGATACAAGCGTGTGTGTGAGAGATACAAGTGTGTGTGAGAGAGATTTACAAATGTGTGTGTGAGAGAGAGATACAAGTGTGTGTGTGTGAGAGAGAGAGATACAAGTGTGTGTGAGAGAGAGACAAATGTGTGTGTGTGAGAGAGAGACAAATGTGTGTGTGTGAGAGACAGACAAATGTGTGTGTGAGAGAGAGAGAGACAAGTGTGTGTGTGAGAGAGAGAGACAAGTGTGTGTGAGAGAGAGATACAAGTGTGTGTGTGAGATATACAAATGTGTGTGTGTGAGAGAGAGATACAAATGTGTGTGTGTGTGAGAGTGATACAAATGTGTGCATGAGAGAGAGATACAAGTGTGTGTGTTTGAGGGAGAGAGAGCTATACAAATGTGTGTGTGTGAGAGAGAGAGAGATACAAATGTGTGTGTGAGAGACAGAGATACAAATGTGTGTGTGTGTGAGAGAGAGATACAAATGTGTGCGTGTGAGAGAGATACAAATGTGTGCGTGTGAGAGAGATACAAATGTGTGCGTGTGAGAGAGATACAAATGTGTGCGTGTGAGAGAGATACAAATATGTGTGTGTGTGAGAGAGATACAAATATGTGTGTGTGTGAGTGACAAATGTTTGTGTGTGTGTGTGAGAGAGAGACCAATGTGTGTGTGAGAGAGAGACAAATGTGTGTGTGTGAGAGATACAAATGTGAGAGTGGGAGATATAAATGTGTGTGTGAGAGAGAGAGATACAAATGTGAGAGTGGGAGATATAAATGTGTGTGTGTGTGAGAGAGAGAGACAAATGTGTGTGTGTGTGAGAGTGGGAGATATAAATGTGTGTGTGTGTGTGAGAGTGGGCGATATAAATGTGTGTGTGTGTGAGAGAGATACAAATGTGAGAGTGGGAGATATAAATGTGTGTGTGTGAGAGAGAGATACAAATGTGTGTGTGTGTGAGAGAGATACAAATGTGAGAGTGGGAGATATAAATGTGTGTGTGTGTGAGAGAGAGAGACAAATGTGAGAGTGGGAGATATAAATGTGTGTGTGTGAGAGAGAGATACAAATGTGAGAGTGGGAGATACAAATGTGTGTGTGTGTGAGAGTGAGAGATACAAATGTGTGTGTGTGTGAGAGAGAGAGATACAAGTGTGTGTGTGTATGAGAGAGAGAGTGACAAATGTGTGTGTGAGAGACAAATGTTTGTGTGAGAGAGAGAGAGAAATGTGTGTGTGTGAGAGAGAGAGAGAAATGTGTGTGTGTGAGAGAGAGAAATGTGTGTGTGTGAGAGAGAGAAATGTGTGTGTGTGAGAGAGAGAAATGTGTGTGTGTGAGAGAGAGAAATGTGTGTGTGAGAGAGAAATGTGTGTGTGAGAGAGAAATGTGTGTGTGAGAGAGAGAAATGTGTGTGTGAGAGAGAGATACAAATGTGTGTGTGTGAGAGAGATACAAATGTGTGTGTGTGAGAGAGATACAAGTGTGTGTGTGAGAGAGATACAAGTGTGTGTGTGAGAGAGATACAAGTGTGTGTGTGTGAGAGAGATACAAGTGTGTGTGTGTGAGAGAGATACAAGTGTGTGTGTGTGAGAGAGATACAAGTGTGTGTGTGAGAGAGATACAAGTGTGTGTGTGTGAGAGAGATACAAGTGTGTGTGTGTGAGAGAGATACAAGTGTGTGTGAGAGAGAGAGATACAAGTATGTGTGTGAGAGATACAAGTGTGTGTGTGTGAGAGAGAGATACAAGTGTGTGTGTTAGAGAGAGATACAAGCGTGTGTGTGAGAGAGAGATACAAGCGTGTGTGTGAGAGAGAGATACAAATGTGTGTTTGAGAGAGAGATACAAGTGTGTGTGTGAGAGAGAGAGACAAATGTGTGTGTGTGAGAGAGATACAAATGTGTGTGTGTGAGAGAGAGAGAGAGAAATGTGTGTGTGTGAGAGAGAGAGAGAAATGTGTGTGTGTGAGAGAGAGAAATGTGTGTGTGAGAGAGAGAAATGTGTGTGTGAGAGAGAGAAATGTGTGTGTGAGAGAGAGAAATGTGTGTGTGAGAGAGAGAAATGTGTGTGAGAGAGAGATACAAGTGTGTGTGTGTGAGAGATACAAGTGTGTGTGTGTGAGAGATACAAGTGTGTGTGAGAGAGAGATACAAGTGTGTGTGTGAGAGAGAGATACAAGTGTGTGTGTGAGGGAGAGATACAAGTGTGTGTGTGAGGGAGAGATACAAGCGTGTGTGTGAAAGAGAGATACAAGTGTGTGTGAGAGAGAGATACAAGTGTGTGAGAGAGAGATACAAGTGTGTGAGAGAGAGATACAAGTGTGTGAGAGAGAGATACAAGTGTGTGTGAGAGAGAGATACAAGTGTGTGTGAGAGAGAGATAGAAGTGTGTGTGAGAGAGATACATGTGTGTGTGAGAGAGAGATACAAGTGTGTGTGAGAGAGAGATACAAGTGTGTGTGAGAGAGATACAAGTGTGTGTGAGAGAGAGATACAAGTGTGTGTGAGAGATACAAATGTGTGTGTGAGAGAGATACAAGTGTGTGTGAGAGAGAGATACAAGTGTGTGTGAGAGAGAGATACAAGTGTGTGTGAGAGAGAGATACAAATGTGTGTGTGAGAGAGAGATACAAATGTGTGTGAGAGAGAGATACAAGTGTGTGTGAGAGAGAGATACAAATGTGTGTGTGAGAGAGAGAGAGATACAAATGTGTGTGTGAGAGAGAGGGACAAGTGTCTGTGTGTGTGAGAGAGACAGACAAATGTTTGTGTGTGAGAGACAGAGATATAAATGTGTGTGTGTGCGAGAGAGAGATACAAATGTGTGTGTGAGAGAGAGGGACAAGTGTCTGTGTGTGTGAGAGAGAGATACAAATGTGTGTGTGTGAGAGAGAGAGAGATAAAAATGTGTGTGTGTGAGAGATACAAATGTGTGTGTGTGAGTGAGAGAAACAAATGTGTGTGTGTGAGAGAGATACAAGTGTGTGTGTATGAGCGAGAGAGACAAATGTGTGTGTGAGAGAGACAAATGTTTGTGTGTGAGAGAGACAAATGTTTGTGTGAGAGAGAGAGAAAAGTGTGTGTGAGAGAGTGAGAGATGTGTGTGTGAGAGACAAATGTGTGTGTGAGAGAGATACAGGTGTGTGTGTGAGAGAGAAATACAAGTGTGTGAGAGAGAGAAATACAAGTGTGTGTGTGAGAGAGATACAAGTGTGTGTGTGAGAGAGATACAAGTGTGTGTGTGAGAGAGATACAATGGTGTGTGTGAGAGAGAGATACAAGCGTGTGTGTCAGAGAGAGATACAAATGTGTGTGTGAGAGAGAGAGAGATACAAGTGTGTGTGTGTGAGATACAAGCGTGTGTGTGAGAGAGATACAAGCGTGTGTGAGAGAGATACAAGCGTGTGTGTGAGAGATACAAGTGTGTGTCAGAGAGATTTGCAAATGTGTGTGTGAGAGAGAGATACAAGTGTGTGTGTGTGAGAGAGAGAGATACAAGTGTGTGTGAGAGAGAGACAAATGTGTGTGTGTGAGAGACAGACAAATGTGTGTGTGTGAGAGAGAGAGACAAATGTGTGTGTGAGAGAGAGAGAGACAAGTGTGTGTGTGAGAGAGAGAGACAAGTGTGTGTGAGAGAGAGATACAAGTGTGTGTGTGAGATATACAAATGTGTGTGTGTGAGAGAGAGATACAAATGTGTGTGTGTGTGTGAGAGTGATACAAATGTGTGCATGAGAGAGAGATACAAGTGTGTGTGTTTGAGGGAGAGAGAGCTATACAAATGTGTGTGTGAGAGAGAGAGATACAAATGTGTGTGTGAGAGACAGAGATACAAATGTGTGTGTGTGTGAGAGAGAGATACAAATGTGTGCGTGTGAGAGAGATACAAATATGTGTGTGTGTGAGAGAGATACAAACATGTGTGTGTGTGAGTGACAAATGTTTGTGTGTGTGTGTGAGAGAGAGACCAATGTGTGTGTGAGAGAGAGACAAATGTGTGTGTGTGAGAGAGAGAGAGATTCAAATGTGTGTGTGAGAGAGAGAGAGACAAGTGTGTGTGTGAGAGAGAGAGACAAGTGTGTGTGAGAGAGAGATACAAGTGTGTGTGTGAGATATACAAATGTGTGTGTGTGAGAGAGAGATACAAATGTGTGTGTGTGTGAGAGAGTGATACAAATGTGTGCATGAGAGAGAGATACAAGTGTGTGTGTTTGAGGGAGAGAGAGCTATACAAATGTGTGTGTGTGAGAGAGAGAGAGATACAAATGTGTGTGTGAGAGATAGAGATACAAATGTGTGTGTGTGTGAGAGAGAGATACAAATGTGTGCGTGTGAGAGAGATACAAATGTGTGCGTGTGAGAGAGATACAAATATGTGTGTGTGTGAGAGAGATACAAATATGTGTGTGTGTGAGTGACAAATGTTTGTGTGTGTGTGTGAGAGAGAGACAAATGTGTGTGTGAGAGAGAGACAAATGTGTGTGTGTGAGAGATACAAATGTGAGAGTGGGAGATATAAATGTGTGTGTGAGAGAGAGAGATACAAATGTGAGAGTGGGAGATATAAATGTGTGTGTGTGTGAGAGAGAGAGACAAATGTGTGTGTGTGTGAGAGTGGGAGATATAAATGTGTGTGTGTGTGTGAGAGTGGGCGATATAAATGTGTGTGTGTGTGAGAGAGATACAAATGTGAGAGTGGGAGATATAAATGTGTGTGTGTGAGAGAGAGATACAAATGTGTGTGTGTGTGAGAGAGATACAAATGTGAGAGTGGGAGATATAAATGTGTGTGTGTGAGAGAGAGAGACAAATGTGAGAGTGGGAGATATAAATGTGTGTGTGTGAGAGAGAGATACAAATGTGAGAGTGGGAGATACAAATGTGTGTGTGTGTGAGAGTGAGAGATACAAATGTGTGTGTGTGTGAGAGAGAGAGATACAAGTGTGTGTGTGTATGAGAGAGAGAGTGACAAATGTGTGTGTGAGAGACAAATGTTTGTGTGAGAGAGAGAGAGAAATGTGTGTGTGTGAGAGAGAGAGAGAAATGTGTGTGTGTGAGAGAGAGAAATGTGTGTGTGAGAGAGAAATGTGTGTGTGAGAGAGAAATGTGTGTGTGAGAGAGAAATGTGTGTGTGAGAGAGAGAAATGTGTGTGTGAGAGAGAGATACAAATGTGTGTGTGTGAGAGAGATACAAGTGTGTGTGAGAGAGATACAAGTCTGTGTGTGAGAGAGATACAAGTGTGTGTGTGAGAGAGATACAAGTGTGTGTGTGTGAGAGAGATACAAGTGTGTGTGTGTGAGAGAGATACAAGTGTGTGTGTGTGAGAGAGATACAAGTGTGTGTGTGTGAGAGAGATACAAGTGTGTGTGTGTGAGAGAGATACAAGTGTGTGTGTGTGAGAGAGATACAAGTGTGTGTGTGTGAGAGAGATACAAGTGTGTGTGTGTGAGAGAGATACAAGTGTGTGTGTGTGAGAGAGATACAAGTGTGTGTGAGAGAGAGAGATACAAGTATGTGTGTGAGAGATACAAGTGTGTGTGTGTGAGAGAGAGATACAAGTGTGTGTGTTAGAGAGAGATACAAGCGTGTGTGTGAGAGAGAGATACAAGCGTGTGTGTGAGAGAGAGATACAAATGTGTGTTTGAGAGAGAGATACAAGTGTGTGTTTGAGAGAGAGAGACAAATGTGTGTGTGTGAGAAACATACAAATGTGTGTGTGTGAGAGAGAGAGAGAGAAATGTGTGTGTGTGAGAGAGAGAGACAAATGTGTGTGTGTGAGAGAGAGAAATGTGTGTGTGAGAGAGAGAAATGTGTGTGTGAGAGAGAGAAATGTGTGTGTGAGAGAGAGAAATGTGTGTGTGAGAGAGAGAAATGTGTGTGAGAGAGAGATACAAGTGTGTGTGTGTGAGAGATACAAGTGTGTGTGAGAGATACAAGTGTGTGTGAGAGAGAGATACAAGTGTGTGTGTGAGGGAGAGATACAAGTGTGTGTGTGAGGGAGAGATACAAGCGTGTGTGTGAAAGAGAGATACAAGTGTGTGTGAGAGAGAGGTACAAGTGTGTGAGAGAGAGATACAAGTGTGTGAGAGAGAGATACAAGTGTGTGTGAGAGAGAGATACAAGTGTGTGTGAGAGAGAGATACAAGTGTGTGTGAGAGAGATACAAGTGTGTGTGAGAGAGAGATACAAGTGTGTGTGAGAGAGAGATACAAGTGTGTGTGAGAGAGATACAAGTGTGTGTGAGAGAGATACAAGTGTGTGTGAGAGAGAGATACAAGTGTGTGTGAGAGATACAAATGTGTGTGTGAGAGAGATACAAGTGTGTGTGAGAGAGAGATACAAGTGTGTGTGAGAGAGAGATACAAATGTGTGTGTGAGAGAGAGATACAAATGTGTGTGTGAGAGAGAGATACAAGTGTGTGTGAGAGAGAGATACAAGTGTGTGTGAGAAAGAGATACAAGTGTGTGTGAGAGAGAGATACAAATGTGTGTGTGAGAGAGAGAGAGATACAAATGTGTGTGTGAGAGAGAGGGACAAGTGTCTGTGTGTGTGAGAGAGACAGACAAATGTTTGTGTGTGAGAGACAGAGATACAAATGTGTGTGTGTGCGAGAGAGAGATACAAATGTGTGTGTGAGAGAGAGGGACAAGTGTCTGTGTGTGTGAGAGAGAGATACAAATGTGTGCGTGTGAGAGAAAGGGACAAGTGTGTGTGTGACAGAGAGAGAGATAAAAATGTGTGTGTGTGAGAGATACAAATGTGTGTGTGTGAGTGAGAGAAACAAATGTGTGTGTGTGAGAGAGATACAAGTGTGTGTGTATGAGCGAGAGAGACAAATGTGTGTGTGAGAGAGACAAATGTTTGTGTGTGAGAGAGACAAATGTTTGTGTGTGAGAGAGACAAATGTTTGTGTGTGAGAGAGACAAATGTTTCTGTGAGAGAGAGAGAAAAGTGTGTGTGAGAGAGTGAGAGATGTGTGTGTGAGAGACAAATGTGTGTGTGAGAGAGATACAGGTGTGTGTGTGAGAGAGAAATACAAGTGTGTGAGAGAGAGAAATACAAGTGTGTGTGTGAGAGAGATACAAGTGTGTGTGTGAGAGAGATACAAGTGTGTGTGTGAGAGAGATACAAGTGTGTGTGTGAGAGAGATACAATGGTGTGTGTGAGAGAGAGATACAAGCGTGTGTGTCAGAGAGAGATACAAATGTGTGTGTGAGAGAGAGAGAGATACAAGTGTGTGTGTGTGAGATACAAGCGTGTGTGTGAGAGAGATACAAGCGTGTGTGAGAGAGAGATACAAGCGTGTGTGTGAGAGATACAAGTGTGTGTCAGAGAGATTTGCAAATGTGTGTGTGAGAGAGAGATACAAGTGTGTGTGTGTGTGAGAGAGAGAGATACAAGTGTGTGTGTGTGAGAGAGAGAGATACAAGTGTGTGTGAGAGAGAGACAAATGTGTGTGTGTGAGAGACAGACAAATGTGTGTGTGTGAGAGAGAGAGACAAATGTGTGTGTGAGAGAGAGAGAGACAAGTGTGTGTGTGAGAGAGAGAGACAAGTGTGTGTGAGAGAGAGATACAAGTGTGTGTGTGAGATATACAAATGTGTGTGTGTGAGAGAGAGATACAAATGTGTGTGTGTGTGTGAGAGTGATACAAATGTGTGCATGAGAGAGAGATACAAGTGTGTGTGTTTGAGGGAGAGAGAGCTATACAAATGTGTGTGTGAGAGAGAGAGATACAAATGTGTGTGTGAGAGACAGAGATACAAATGTGTGTGTGTGTGAGAGAGAGATACAAATGTGTGTGTGTGTGAGAGAGAGATACAAATGTGTGCGTGTGAGAGAGATACAAATATGTGTGTGTGTGAGAGAGATACAAACATGTGTGTGTGTGAGTGACAAATGTTTGTGTGTGTGTGTGAGAGAGAGACCAATGTGTGTGTGAGAGAGAGACAAATGTGTGTGTGTGAGAGAGAGAGAGATTCAAATGTGTGTGTGAGAGAGAGAGAGACAAGTGTGTGTGTGAGAGAGAGAGACAAGTGTGTGTGAGAGAGAGATACAAGTGTGTGTGTGAGATATACAAATGTGTGTGTGTGAGAGAGAGATACAAATGTGTGTGTGTGTGAGAGAGTGATACAAATGTGTGCATGAGAGAGAGATACAAGTGTGTGTGTTTGAGGGAGAGAGAGCTATACAAATGTGTGTGTGTGAGAGAGAGAGAGATACAAATGTGTGTGTGAGAGACAGAGATACAAATGTGTGTGTGTGTGAGAGAGAGATACAAATGTGTGCGTGTGAGAGAGATACAAATGTGTGCGTGTGAGAGAGATACAAATATGTGTGTGTGTGAGAGAGATACAAATATGTGTGTGTGTGAGTGACAAATGTTTGTGTGTGTGTGTGAGAGAGAGACCAATGTGTGTGTGAGAGAGAGACAAATGTGTGTGTGTGAGAGATACAAATGTGAGAGTGGGAGATATAAATGTGTGTGTGAGAGAGAGAGATACAAATGTGAGAGTGGGAGATATAAATGTGTGTGTGTGTGAGAGAGAGAGACAAATGTGTGTGTGTGTGAGAGTGGGAGATATAAATGTGTGTGTGTGTGTGAGAGTGGGCGATATAAATGTGTGTGTGTGTGAGAGAGATACAAATGTGAGAGTGGGAGATATAAATGTGTGTGTGTGAGAGAGAGATACAAATGTGTGTGTGTGTGAGAGAGATACAAATGTGAGAGTGGGAGATATAAATGTGTGTGTGTGTGAGAGAGAGAGACAAATGTGAGAGTGGGAGATATAAATGTGTGTGTGTGAGAGAGAGATACAAATGTGAGAGTGGGAGATACAAATGTGTGTGTGTGTGAGAGTGAGAGATACAAATGTGTGTGTGTGTGAGAGAGAGAGATACAAGTGTGTGTGTGTATGAGAGAGAGAGTGACAAATGTGTGTGTGAGAGACAAATGTTTGTGTGAGAGAGAGAGAGAAATGTGTGTGTGTGAGAGAGAGAGAGAAATGTGTGTGTGTGAGAGAGAGAAATGTGTGTGTGAGAGAGAAATGTGTGTGTGAGAGAGAAATGTGTGTGTGAGAGAGAGAAATGTGTGTGTGAGAGAGAGATACAAATGTGTGTGTGTGAGAGAGATACAAGTGTGTGTGAGAGAGATACAAGTGTGTGTGTGAGAGAGATACAAGTGTGTGTGTGAGAGAGATACAAGTGTGTGTGTGTGAGAGAGATACAAGTGTGTGTGTGTGAGAGAGATACAAGTGTGTGTGTGAGAGAGAGATACAAGTGTGTGTGTTAGAGAGAGATACAAGCGTGTGTGTGAGAGAGAGATACAAGCGTGTGTGTGAGAGAGAGATACAAATGTGTGTTTGAGAGAGAGATACAAGTGTGTGTGTGAGAGAGAGAGACAAATGTGTGTGTGTGAGAGACATACAAATGTGTGTGTGTGAGAGAGAGAGAGAGAAATGTGTGTGTGTGAGAGAGAGAGAGAAATGTGTGTGTGTGAGAGAGAGAAATGTGTGTGTGAGAGAGAGAAATGTGTGTGTGAGAGAGAGAAATGTGTGTGTGAGAGAGAGAAATGTGTGTGAGAGAGAGATACAAGTGTGTGTGTGTGAGAGATACAAGTGTGTGTGAGAGATACAAGTGTGTGTGAGAGAGAGATACAAGTGTGTGTGTGAGGGAGAGATACAAGTGTGTGTGTGAGGGAGAGATACAAGCGTGTGTGTGAAAGAGAGATACAAGTGTGTGTGAGAGAGAGATACAAGTGTGTGAGAGAGAGATACAAGTGTGTGAGAGAGAGATACAAGTGTGTGAGAGAGAGATACAAGTGTGTGTGAGAGAGAGATACAAGTGTGTGTGAGAGAGAGATACAAGTGTGTGTGAGAGAGAGTTAGAAGTGTGTGTGAGAGAGATACAAGTGTGTGTGAGAGAGATATACAAGTGTGTGTGAGAGAGAGATACAAGTGTGTGTGAGAGAGAGATACAAGTGTGTGTGAGAGAGATACAAGTGTGTGTGAGAGAGAGATACAAGTGTGTGTGAGAGATACAAATGTGTGTGTGAGAGAGATACAAGTGTGTGTGAGAGAGAGATACAAGTGTGTGTGAGAGAGAGATACAAATGTGTGTGTGAGAGAGAGATACAAGTGTGTGTGAGAGAGAGATACAAGTGTGTGTGAGAGAGAGATACAAGTGTGTGTGAGAGAGAGATACAAGTGTGTGTGAGAGAGAGATACAAGTGTGTGTGAGAGAGAGATACAAGTGTGTGTGAGAGAGAGATACAAGTGTGTGTGAGAGAGAGATACAAGTGTGTGTGAGAGAGAGATACAAATGTGTGTGTGAGAGAGAGAGAGATACAAATGTGTGTGTGAGAGAGAGGGACAAGTGTCTGTGTGTGTGAGAGAGACAGACAAATGTTTGTGTGTGAGAGACAGAGATACAAATGTGTGTGTGTGCGAGAGAGAGATACAAATGTGTGTGTGAGAGAGAGGGACAAGTGTCTGTGTGTGTGAGAGAGAGATACAAATGTGTGCATGTGAGAGAAAGGGACAAGTGTGTGTGTGAGAGAGAGAGAGATAAAAATGTGTGTGTGTGAGAGATACAAATGTGTGTGTGTGAGTGAGAGAAACAAATGTGTGTGTGTGAGAGAGATACAAGTGTGTGTGTATGAGCGAGAGAGACAAATGTGTGTGTGAGAGAGACAAATGTTTGTGTGTGAGAGAGACAAATGTTTGTGTGTGAGAGAGACAAATGTTTGTGTGTGAGAGAGACAAATGTTTGTGTGTGAGAGAGACAAATGTTTGTGTGAGAGAGAGAGAAAAGTGTGTGTGAGAGAGTGAGAGATGTGTGTGTGAGAGACAAATGTGTGTGTGAGAGAGATACAGGTGTGTGTGTGAGAGAGAAATACAAGTGTGTGAGAGAGAGAAATACAAGTGTGTGTGTGAGAGAGATACAAGTGTGTGTGTGAGAGAGATACAAGTGTGTGTGTGAGAGAGATAGAAGTGTGTGTGTGAGAGAGATACAATGGTGTGTGTGAGAGAGAGATACAAGCGTGTGTGTCAGAGAGATACAAATGTGTGTGTGAGAGAGAGAGAGATACAAGTGTGTGTGTGAGATACAAGCGTGTGTGTGAGAGAGATACAAGCGTGTGTGTGAGAGAGATACAAGCGTGTGTGTGAGAGATACAAGTGTGTGTCAGAGAGATTTGCAAATGTGTGTGTGAGAGAGAGATACAAGTGTGTGTGTGTGAGAGAGAGAGATACAAGTGTGTGTGAGAGAGAGACAAATGTGTGTGTGTGAGAGAGAGACAAATGTGTGTGTGTGAGAGAGAGACAAATGTGTGTGTGTGAGAGACAGACAAATGTGTGTGTGTGAGAGAGAGAGACAAATGTGTGTGTGTGAGAGACAGACAAATGTGTGTGTGTGAGAGAGAGAGATACAAGTGTGTGTGTGTGAGAGAGAGAGATACAAGTGTGTGTGAGAGAGAGACAAATGTGTGTGTGTGAGAGACAGACAAATGTGTGTGTGTGAGAGAGAGAGACAAATGTGTGTGTGAGAGAGAGAGAGACAAGTGTGTGTGTGATAGAGAGAGACAAGTGTGTGTGAGAGAGAGATACAAGTGTGTGTGTGAGATATACAAATGTGTGTGTGTGAGAGAGAGATACAAATGTGTGTGTGTGTGTGAGAGTGATACAAATGTGTGCATGAGAGAGAGATACAAGTGTGTGTGTTTGAGGGAGAGAGAGCTATACAAATGTGTGTGTGTGAGAGAGAGAGATACAAATGTGTGTGTGAGAGACAGAGATACAAATGTGTGTGTGTGTGAGAGAGAGATACAAATGTGTGCGTGTGAGAGAGATACAAATATGTGTGTGTGTGAGAGAGATACAAACATGTGTGTGTGTGAGTGACAAATGTTTGTGTGTGTGTGTGAGAGAGAGACCAATGTGTGTGTGAGAGAGAGACAAATGTGTGTGTGTGAGAGAGAGAGAGATTCAAATGTGTGTGTGAGAGAGAGAGAGACAAGTGTGTGTGTGAGAGAGAGAGACAAGTGTGTGTGAGAGAGAGATACAAGTGTGTGTGTGAGATATACAAATGTGTGTGTGTGAGAGAGAGATACAAATGTGTGTGTGTGTGAGAGAGTGATACAAATGTGTGCATGAGAGAGAGATACAAGTGTGTGTGTTTGAGGGAGAGAGAGCTATACAAATGTGTGTGTGTGAGAGAGAGAGAGATACAAATGTGTGTGTGAGAGACAGAGATACAAATGTGTGTGTGTGTGAGAGAGAGATACAAATGTGTGCGTGTGAGAGAGATACAAATGTGTGCGTGTGAGAGAGATACAAATGTGTGCGTGTGAGAGAGATACAAATATGTGTGTGTGTGAGAGAGATACAAATATGTGTGTGTGTGAGTGACAAATGTTTGTGTGTGTGTGTGAGAGAGAGACCAATGTGTGTGTGAGAGAGAGACAAATGTGTGTGTGTGAGAGATACAAATGTGAGAGTGGGAGATATAAATGTGTGTGTGAGAGAGAGAGATACAAATGTGAGAGTGGGAGATATAAATGTGTGTGTGTGTGAGAGAGAGAGACAAATGTGTGTGTGTGTGAGAGTGGGAGATATAAATGTGTGTGTGTGTGTGAGAGTGGGCGATATAAATGTGTGTGTGTGTGAGAGAGATACAAATGTGAGAGTGGGAGATATAAATGTGTGTGTGTGAGAGAGAGATACAAATGTGTGTGTGTGTGAGAGAGATACAAATGTGAGAGTGGGAGATATAAATGTGTGTGTGTGTGAGAGAGAGAGACAAATGTGAGAGTGGGAGATATAAATGTGTGTGTGTGAGAGAGAGATACAAATGTGAGAGTGGGAGATACAAATGTGTGTGTGTGTGAGAGTGAGAGATACAAATGTGTGTGTGTGTGAGAGAGAGAGATACAAGTGTGTGTGTGTATGAGAGAGAGAGTGACAAATGTGTGTGTGAGAGACAAATGTTTGTGTGAGAGAGAGAGAGAAATGTGTGTGTGTGAGAGAGAGAGAGAAATGTGTGTGTGTGAGAGAGAGAAATGTGTGTGTGAGAGAGAAATGTGTGTGTGAGAGAGAAATGTGTGTGTGAGAGAGAGAAATGTGTGTGTGAGAGAGAGATACAAATGTGTGTGTGTGAGAGAGATACAAGTGTGTGTGAGAGAGATACAAGTGTGTGTGTGAGAGAGATACAAGTGTGTGTGTGTGAGAGAGATACAAGTGTGTGTGTGTGAGAGAGATACAAGTGTGTGTGTGTGAGAGAGATACAAGTGTGTGTGTGAGAGAGAGATACAAGTGTGTGTGTTAGAGAGAGATACAAGCGTGTGTGTGAGAGAGAGATACAAGCGTGTGTGTGAGAGAGAGATACAAGCGTGTGTGTGAGAGAGAGATACAAATGTGTGTTTGAGGAGAGATACAAGTGTGTGTGTGAGAGAGAGAGACAAATGTGTGTGTGTGAGAGACATACAAATGTGTGTGTGTGAGAGAGAGAGAGAGAAATGTGTGTGTGTGAGAGAGAGAGAGAAATGTGTGTGTGTGAGAGAGAGAGAGAAATGTGTGTGTGTGAGAGAGAGAAATGTGTGTGTGAGAGAGAGAAATGTGTGTGTGAGAGAGAGAAATGTGTGTGTGAGAGAGAGAAATGTGTGTGAGAGAGAGATACAAGTGTGTGTGTGTGAGAGATACAAGTGTGTGTGAGAGAGAGATACAAGTGTGTGTGTGAGGGAGAGATACAAGTGTGTGTGTGAGGGAGAGATACAAGCGTGTGTGTGAAAGAGAGATACAAGTGTGTGTGAGAGAGAGATACAAGTGTGTGAGAGAGAGATACAAGTGTGTGAGAGAGAGATACAAGTGTGTGTGAGAGAGAGATACAAGTGTGTGTGAGAGAGAGATACAAGTGTGTGTGAGAGAGAGTTAGAAGTGTGTGTGAGAGAGATACAAGTGTGTGTGAGAGAGATATACAAGTGTGTGTGAGAGAGAGATACAAGTGTGTGTGAGAGAGATACAAGTGTGTGTGAGAGAGAGATACAAGTGTGTGTGAGAGATACAAATGTGTGTGTGAGAGAGATACAAGTGTGTGTGAGAGAGAGATACAAGTGTGTGTGAGAGAGAGATACAAATGTGTGTGTGAGAGAGAGATACAAGTGTGTGTGAGAGAGAGATACAAGTGTGTGTGAGAGAGAGATACAAGTGTGTGTGAGAGAGAGATACAAGTGTGTGTGAGAGAGAGATACAAGTGTGTGTGAGAGAGAGATACAAATGTGTGTGTGAGAGAGAGAGAGATACAAATGTGTGTGTGAGAGAGAGGGACAAGTGTCTGTGTGTGTGAGAGAGACAGACAAATGTTTGTGTGTGAGAGACAGAGATACAAATGTGTGTGTGTGCGAGAGAGAGATACAAATGTGTGTGTGAGAGAGAGGGACAAGTGTCTGTGTGTGTGAGAGAGAGATACAAATGTGTGCATGTGAGAGAAAGGGACAAGTGTGTGTGTGAGAGAGAGAGAGATAAAAATGTGTGTGTGTGAGAGATACAAATGTGTGTGTGTGAGTGAGAGAAACAAATGTGTGTGTGTGAGAGAGATACAAGTGTGTGTGTATGAGCGAGAGAGACAAATGTGTGTGTGAGAGAGACAAATGTTTGTGTGTGAGAGAGACAAATGTTTGTGTGTGAGAGAGACAAATGTTTGTGTGTGAGAGAGACAAATGTTTGTGTGTGAGAGAGACAAATGTTTGTGTGTGAGAGAGACAAATGTTTGTGTGAGAGAGAGAGAAAAGTGTGTGTGAGAGAGTGAGAGATGTGTGTGTGAGAGACAAATGTGTGTGTGAGAGAGATACAGGTGTGTGTGTGAGAGAGAAATACAAGTGTGTGAGAGAGAGAAATACAAGTGTGTGTGTGAGAGAGATACAAGTGTGTGTGTGAGAGAGATACAAGTGTGTGTGTGAGAGAGATACAATGGTGTGTGTGAGAGAGAGATACAAGCGTGTGTGTCAGAGAGAGATACAAATGTGTGTGTGAGAGAGAGAGAGATACAAGTGTGTGTGTGTGAGATACAAGCGTGTGTGTGAGAGAGATACAAGCGTGTGTGTGAGAGAGATACAAGCGTGTGTGTGAGAGATACAAGTGTGTGTCAGAGAGATTTGCAAATGTGTGTGTGAGAGAGAGATACAAGTGTGTGTGTGTGAGAGAGAGAGATACAAGTGTGTGTGAGAGAGAGACAAATGTGTGTGTGTGAGAGACAGACAAATGTGTGTGTGTGAGAGAGAGAGACAAATGTGTGTGTGTGAGAGACAGACAAATGTGTGTGTGTGAGAGAGAGAGACAAATGTGTGTGTGAGAGAGAGAGAGACAAGTGTGTGTGTGAGAGAGAGAGACAAGTGTGTGTGAGAGAGAGATACAAGTGTGTGTGTGAGATATACAAATGTGTGTGTGTGAGAGAGAGATACAAATGTGTGTGTGTGTGTGAGAGTGATACAAATGTGTGCATGAGAGAGAGATACAAGTGTGTGTGTTTGAGGGAGAGAGAGCTATACAAATGTGTGTGTGAGAGAGAGAGATACAAATGTGTGTGTGAGAGACAGAGATACAAATGTGTGTGTGTGTGAGAGAGATACAAATGTGTGCGTGTGAGAGAGATACAAATATGTGTGTGTGTGAGAGAGATACAAACATGTGTGTGTGTGAGTGACAAATGTTTGTGTGTGTGTGTGCGAGAGAGACCAATGTGTGTGTGAGAGAGAGACAAATGTGTGTGTGTGAGAGAGAGAGAGATTCAAATGTGTGTGTGAGAGAGTGAGATACAAATGTGTGTGTGAGAGAGAGATACAAATGTGTGTGTGTGAGAGAGAGAGATACAAATGTGTGTGTGAGAGAGAGATACAAATGTGTGTGTGTGTGTGTGTGAGAGAGATACAAATGTGTGTGTTTGAGAGAGATACAAATGTGTGTGAGAGACAGAGATACAAATGTGTGTGTGTGTGTGAGAGAGAGATACAAATGTGTGCGTGTGAGAGAGATACAAATATGTGTGTGTGTGAGATACAAATGTCTGTGTGTGAGTGACAAATGTTTGTGTGTGTGTGTGAGAGAGAGATCAATGTGTGTGTGTGAGAGAGAGACCAATGTGTGTGTGTGAGAGAGAGAGAGATACAAATGTGTGTGTGAGAGACAAATGTGTGTGTGTGTGTGAGTGAGAGATACAAATGTGTGTGGGAGAGGGAGAGAGATACAAATGTGTGTGTGTAAGAGAGAGATACAAATGTGTGTGTGAGAGAGAGATACAAATGAATGTGAGAGAGAGATACAAGTGTGTGTGAGAGACACAAATGTGTGTGAGAGAGACAAATGTTTGTGTGAGAGAGACAAATGTTTGTGTGAGAGAGACAAATGTTTGTGTGAGAGACATATGTGTGTGTGAGAGAGAGACAAATGTGTGAGAGAGCGAGAGACAAATGTGTGTGAGACAAATGTGTATGAGAGACAATTGTGTGTGTTTGTGAGAGAGAGATACAAACGTGTGTGTGATACAAACATGTGTGTGAGAGAGAGATACAAACGTGTGTGTGTGTGGGAGAGAGGGAAAGAGGGAAAGAGACAAACGTGTGTGTGTGTGACAGAGAGGGAGAGAGAGAAAGAGACAAATGTGTGTGTGAGAGAGAGAGAGATACAAATCTGTGTGTGAGAGTGGGAGATACAAATGTGAGAGCGGGAGATATTAATGTGTGTGTGTGTGTGTGAGAGAGAGAGAGAGACAAATGTGTGCTTAAGATACAAGTGTGTGTGTGTGTGTGAGAGAGATACAAATGTGAGAGCGGGAGATATAAGTGTGTGTGTGTGTGAGAGAGATACAAATGTGAGAGTGGGAGATATAAATGTGTGTGTGTGAGAGAGAGATACAAATGTGAGAGTGGGAGATATAAATGTGTGTGAGAGAGAGAGAGACAAATGTGTGTGTGTGAGAGAGAGATACAAATGTGAGAGTGGGAGATATAAATGTGTGTGTGTGTGTGAGAGAGAGAGAGACAAATGTGTGTGTGTGTGAGAGAGATACAAATGTGAGAGTGGGAGATATAAATGTGTGTGTGTGTGTGTGAGAGAGAGAGATACAAATGTGAGAGTGGGAGATATAAATGTGTGTGTGTGAGAGAGAGACAAATGTGAGAGTGGGAGATATAAATGTGTGTGTGTGTGAGAGAGAGAGACAAATGTGTGTGTGTGTGAGAGAGATACAAATGTGAGAGTGGGAGATATAAATGTGTGTGTTTGTGAGAGAGAGACAAATGTGTGTGTGTGAGAGAGAGACAAATGTGAGAGTGGGAGATATAAATGTGTGTGTTTGTGAGAGAGAGAGAGACAAATGTGTGTGTGTGTGAGAGAGAGATACAAATGTGAGAGTGGGAGATATAAATGTGTGTGTGTGTGAGAGAGAGAGAGACAAATGTGTGTGTGTGTGAGAGAGAGATACAAATGTGAGAGTGGGAGATATAAATGTGTGTGCGTGTGAGAGAGAGAGACAAATGTGTGTGAGAGAGAGAGAGACAAATGTGTGTGTGTGTGAGAGAGATACAAATGTGAGAGTGGGAGATATAAATGTGTGTGTGTGTGAGAGAGAGAGACAAATGTGTGTGTGTGTGAGAGAGAGAGACAAATGTGTGTGTGTGTGAGAGAGAGATACAAATGTGAGAGTGGGAGATATAAATGTGTGTGTGTGTGTGAGAGAGAGAGACAAGTGTGTGTGTGTGAGAGAGACAAATGTGTGTGTGTGTGAGAGAGATACAAATGTGAGAGTGGGAGATATAAATGTGTGTGTGTGTGAGAGAGATACAAATGTGAGAGTGGGAGATATAAATGTGTGTGTGTGTGACAGATACAAACGAGTGTGAGAGAGAGAGAGAGAAATGTTTTATGTCTTGAGTCTTTAAATTCAGAAGTTGAGTAAACTTCATGTACACTTGTTTAGCTGATGCTGAATATCAATAAGAGGGAGAGACCGGCATCAGAACAAACTGATTGTTTATTGCAGAGGAAGACAGAGCCCTAAGTCCTCGCATGTTTCAGCAACCAGCTCCAGCTCTCGGCTCCGTTAACTAGTGGCCCGCCCTGTACAGTGATTGGTCAGTACTGTCACATAGTTAGTCCACTTGCATTCTCTTAAAGGTACATGGTACTCCACTTTACCACATCCCTCCCCCTTTACTTAAAAAAAATACAGCTGACAAACTGAATAACATCTGAGCTATTTCCACAAATAACTATTTACAAATAGTCCTCCGTTTACAAATAGAACTCTCTCAGGAGGCTTTCTCGGACGCGCTGAGCGTCTCAGTTCAGCAACCTCGGCTGGTGTTTCTGAGACCCTCCTTTTCAGGAACAGCTGTTCCGCTGGGTCCCTCAGTGGAAATTGGACCGGTCTGTCTCCCCGACCCCCTCGGGGCCCACAGGCCCTGGTACTGCTTCCCAATCGTGTGACCCGTCCTCTACCTGTGGAGCAGTCTCAAGCGTAGATGGAGACTGCATTTCCTCTTGTGGGACCGGCGTTCTTCTGCAGAGATGATCCGATCCACGCGTTGTCTTGTTATTTGTCCGTCTACTGATACGTTATAGGAGAGAGGTCCAGTTACTGCACTCACCTCGCCTAACAGCCAGTTGGGTCCATCTTCACAAGGACCCCCATCTCCCACCGTGCAAGTCCCTTCACAACCACGGCCATAATGCCTGGTCTCCTGCGCCATCTTGGTATCTCTCTGTCCCCCCACTCTAAATTTGGCTGGATAAGGGTCAGAGGGGGCATGGAGACGTCTCCTCATTAGTAGCTCTGCAGGGACAATGCCGGTCGTCGTGTGTGGAGAGGCCCGGTTTGCGAACAAGAACCGGGACAATCTCGTGCTGATAGAATCCCCTTCCACCTTACTCATCCCGGATTGAAAGGTTTGGGGTCTGCCCTGCCGCTCGATGCTGGCTGGTAGGGCGAGGTTTTGACGTGGGTAACGTCGCTAAGGGTCGTGAACCTGTGGGCCTACCCGCTGGTAAAAGCGGTCTCGTTGTCGGACACAAGGACCTTTGGCCACCCATGCGCTGCAAAAGTCGGCTGCAAACGGTCTGTGGGAGCAGCCGGGCTTCATCCATTTGGAGTGGGGGTCAATCAGTAAAAGGAACGTTGCTCCCATGACCGGGTCCCACATAATCGATGGGGAGGGACACCCATGGTCTTTCTGGCCAATCCCATGGGTGCAGTGGGGTGAACGGGGGTGGAGGGGGGGGGGTGTGGGTGGGGATTTTGCACCTGCTGGTATTGAGAGCAGCTTTTGACCAGGGTTTCTATATCCAGGTCCATGCCCGGCCACCACAAATAGCTGTGTGTGAACATCTTCGTTCTGCTAATGGCCGGGTAACTGTTATGTAGCCCGGCTAATAACAGCCTTCACCCCTCCCTCAGGGGGCACAATAACCCCGGCTCCCCAGAGTAATGTGCCACCCCCGGCAGGACAGTTCATATCTGCGATCAGAATAGGGATTTAGATCCACCTGACCAACCATTCAAGACCCGCGCCCGGACGGTAGACAATAGCGGGTCCCGGTTTGTCCACTCCCGGACTTGTCGGGTCTGAGCAGGGGACGAACCCAGAATCTTTCGCACTAGGACCAGTTGCTGGGGAATTGGAGCCTCCCTGTTATTAGCCAGCAGGGGTAGACGGCTTGGTGCATCGGTGTGTGTGATTTAACTACCCAAACGGTGAACAGAAGTGTATTCACAGGCGGCTAACATTAATGCCCACCTCTGGATGCCAGCTGATGTGTTAGGGGCCATCGCTTTATCTTCTCCAAGTAATCCTAGTCAGGGCTTGTGGTCAGTTCTCATATAGAAATGGCGACCATGAAGATATTGGTGAAACTTCTGGACGCCGGACACAGTAGATAATCCCTCTTTTTCGATTTGGGAATATCGTCGCTCTGCCGCACCGAGTGTGCGAGATTTATAACCAACAGGTCGTTCGGAGCTGTCCACCACCCAATGTGGAAGGACAGTCCCAATTCCATATGGGGACCCAGTGAGACCCAGCGCCAGGCAGTTGTTAAAAATTAACTCTGCCTCGGGGCCATAGTAGACTAAGGTCTGACGATCTTAACAATCGCTTCACTTTCAGGAAGTCATCCTGGTGCGGGGCTTGCCAACTCCATTTCTGGGTCTTCTTAAGCAGACTGTACAATGGCACACTCCAGCAACCAGCTCCAGCTCTAGGCTCAGTTAACTAGTGGCCCGCCCTGTACAGTGATTGGTCAGTACTGTCACATGCTTAGTCCACTTGCATTCTCTTAAAGGTACATGGTACTCCACTTTACCACAAATGTGTGTGATAGAGAGAAAGATACAAATGTTTGTGTGTGAATGTGAGATACAAATATGTGTGAGAGAGACAAGCATGTGTGTATGAACGAGAGTGAGGCAAATGTGTGAGAGAGAGAGGCAAATGTGTATGAGAGAGTGACAAGTGTGTGTTTGTGTAAGGGAGAGACAAGAGTGTGTGTGTGTGTGTGTGAGGGAGAAACGTGTGTGTGTTTGTGAGGGAGAGACAATGTGTGTGTGTGTATGATGGAGAGACAAGTGTATGTGTGTGTGTGAGAGAGAGAGAGTAGTGTGTGTGTGAGAGAGAAGTATATGTGTGTGTGAGAGAAGTTTGTGTGTGTGTGAGAGAAGTGTGTGTGTGAGAGAGAGAGTAGTGTGTGTGTGAGAGAAGTGTGTGTGTGTGTGTGAGAGAGAAGTGTGTGTGTGTGTGAGGGAGAGACAATGTGTGTGTGTGTGTATGATGGAGAGACAAGTGTATGTGTGTGTGTGTGAGAGAGAGAGAGTAGTGTGTGTGTGAGAGAGAAGTATATGTGTGTGTGAGAGAAGTGTGTGTGTGTGTGAGAGAAGTGTGTGTGTGTGAGAGAGAAGTGTGTGTGTGTGAGAGAAGTGTGTGTGTGTGTGTGAGAGAAGTGTGTGTGTGTGAGAGAGAAGTGTGTGTGTGTGAGAGAAGTGTGTGTGTGTGAGAGAGAAGTGTGTGTGTGTGAGAGAAGTGTGTGTGTGTGTGTGAGAGAAGTGTGTGTGTGTGAGAGAGAAGTGTGTGTGTGTGAGAGAGAAGTGTGTATGTGTGAGAGAGAGAAATGTGGTGTGTGAGAGAAGTGTGTGTGTGTGAGAGAGAAGTGTGTGTGTGTGAGAGAGAAGTGTGTGTGTGAGAGAGAGAAGTGTATGTGTGAGAGAGAGGGAGACAAATGTGTGAGAGAGAGAGGCAAATGTGTATGAGAGAGTGACAAGTGTGTGTTTGTGTAAGGGAGAGACAAGAGTGTGTGTGTGTGTGAGGGAGAAACGTGTGTGTGTTTGTGAGGGAGAGACAATGTGTGTGTGTGTATGATGGAGAGACAAGTGTGTGTGTGTGTGTGTGTGAGAGAGAGAGAGTAGTGTGTGTGTGTGAGAGAGAAGTGTATGTGTGAGAGAGAGAGAGACAAATGTGTGAGAGAGAGAGGCAAATGTGTGTGTGTGAGAGACAAGTGTGTGGGAGAAAGAAGTACAATTGTGTGTGGGAGAGAGAGAGAAATGTGTGTGTGTGTGTGTGTGGGGGAGAGAGAGAGAAATGTGTGTGATGTGTGTGTGTGTGTGTGTGTGTGTGGGGGGAGAGAGAGAGAAATGTGTGTGTGTGTGTGTGTGTGGGGGGGAGAGAGAGAGAAATGTGTGTGTGTGTGTGTGTGGGGGAGAGAGAGAGAGAAATGTGTGTGTGTGTGTGTGGGGGGGAGAGAGAGAGAAATGTGTGTGATGTGTGTGTGTGTGTGTGTGGGGGAGAGAGAGAGAAATGTGTGTGTGTGTGTGTGTGTGTGTGTGTGGGGGGGAGAGAGAGAGAAATGTGTGTGTGTGTGTGTGTGTGTGTGTGTGGGGGGGGTGGGGGGAGAGAGAGAAATGCGTGTGTGTGTGTGTGTGTGTGTCTGTGTGTGTGTGTGGAGGGGAGAGAGAGAGAAATGTGTGTGTGTGTGGGGGGGGGGGGGGGGAGAGAGAGAGAAATGTGTGTGTGTGTGTGTGTGTGTGTGGGGGGGGTGTGGGAGAGAGAGAGAAATGTGTGCATGTGTGTGTGTGTGGGGGGTGGGAGAGAGGTACAATGGCACATGTGGGAGAAAGAGAGAGAAATATAAACGTGTCAGGGATATAAACTTGACCCTCTGACAGTGTGGCACTCCCTTGGTACTGCTCCTTCAACTGTGACTGTATGTGGGGAAGGTATCCCAGTGGTCTGGATTAGTATTATTGTGCTAGTTACCCAGTAGCCTGGTTAATGATGCAAAAACATGAGATTACATCCCATTATGGCAGCTTGGGGGTGGGCTGAAATTTAATTTACAGGATGGATTGTGGAGCAAACAGCCCCTGGGTTCAGGCTCCTATGTCAGAGCCTCATGGGAAGGGGTGGGGTCACTGCTTGTGGTGCCAATGGCCAAAGGGATCGTGGGGATTGACTGCTTGGCACTGGGTCTCAACTAGGGACCCCGTTCGTGGAAAGCTGTGTGGGGAAATGGAGATCAGGACCAAAGTAGCAACCACTGCGCGTCTCGCCACATCCCTCCCTGCGGTTAGTGGGAGCTTGCTGTGCACAACTTGGCTATAAAGAGGGACATGCTGAGGAGGTGAGATGGGGTGTGGGTGGGAGGGAGGGTGGGTGGGGGTTAGGGTTGGGGTGCTTTGGTGTAAACGCCAGTCAGTCTCTCCAGCCCTGCCCCTCCCTGACTCTCTGTCCTGTGTCCCCCTTGTGCTTGTCCTTAGGTTTTGGCCGTGAGATGTCCCGATGTGTGGCAGGGCCACTGGAGGTGGATCGCGCGCCGGGCTTCACCACCATGAACAGAGATTTGCTGTCGCCTCGTTAGGGAGGACCTCGGAGGGCAGAGGGCACCGGCACGCCGCGGGGCGGGTTTGCCCAGCTCAGCGATGTCCTCCCCGACTTTGTCGAAGGACAGCGGGAAGGGGCTGATGGAGTTCATCGAGGGGTCGCAGGAGATTAAGCCGCTGACCTGCACCCTCTGCACCTTCATCACCGACAACCCCGAGGCCTTCCAGCAGCACCAGGACGCCCATGGCAACATGCGGCTGTACCAGGAGGTGCCCTCCTCAGTCAAGCAGGAGCCGGCGGGCGAGTGGTGGCCTCCCTACGACACAGAGGAGCCCTCACCCTTGGCCTCGGAGGGCAGCGAGTGCCTGGGGCCGCGCGGCGCCTACAGCTGGGACCCTCCAGCCGGACGGGGTCAAGCCTCTGGATAGGCAGTGGAACTTCTCCGGGGCGGTGGAAGAGGAGGGCCTGGCCGACGCCAGGCACAACGGTCAAGCCAAGGCCCTGGGGGCCTTTCCCCCGGGCGGGGCGGGTGGGGAGGAGCCCCTGCTCAACTACAAGGTGGTGGTAGTCGGCGAGGAGGGGGGTCAGGGCCGGAAACGGCGGGGAGCCTGTGAGCTGCAGGAGGCCCTGCCCACGGAGGAGGAGCTGACCGCCCAGCAGCAGGAGCATTTCTCCACCGTCTACCAGAGCTACGAGGGCGAGCTGGAGCCCGACTCGGAACAGGCGGGGCTGAGCGGAGAATCGTCACCAGGTTCCCGGCCGCCTCCCTCGGACACCCGGGCCTCCCAGTCCAACAAGCAGAAGTGGCAGTCCAAGCAGTACCAGTGTGACCTGTGCTCCTACGTGGCGAGGGGGAAACAGGACCTGCGTATCCACGAGAGGGAGGAGCACCTGAAAGAAGGCAGCGACGTAATCAAGTGCAGCCAGTGTAACTACACCACCAACAAGATCTCCTTCTGGCGTCAACACAAGCTGGTTCACATTAGCGCCAATGGCACTACCCGGCCGCATCTACATGTGCAAGACCTGCGGCTGGAAGACCAAGTACCGGCACTCGCTGGTCAAGCACATTGCGCTGCACACCGGCAACAAGTCCTTCCAGTGTGACCAGTGCGGCTTTGCCTGTGCCCGTAAGGAGAACCTCAAACGCCACAAGCTGACCCACCTGAAGAAAGGAGTGGATGGTAAGGGGCTGATGCTCAAGTGTAACTGGTGCGAGTATGCCACAGCTCACAGCAATGCACTGAGGAGACACGCCATGACCCTGCATAACGGTACGTGTCGAGGAGCAGCAGAGCACTGGCTGGTGTCCTGTCCCGCTCACTTATCCCTCTCTCTCTCTCCCTCGCTCCTTTTCTCTCTCTCTCTCTCTCCCTCTTTAGCTCTCGCTCCTTTTCTCTCTCTCTCTCTCTCCCTCGCTCCTTTTCTCTCTCTCTCTCTCTCTCACTCCTTTCCCCTCTCTCTCACTCCTATCCACTCTCTCTCGCTCCTTTTCTCTCTCTCTCTCTTTCTCACTCCTTTCCCCTCTCTCTCACTCCTTTCCCCTCTCTCTCACTCCTATCCACTATCTCTCGCTCCTTTTCTCTCTCTCTCTCTCTCTCACTCCTTTCCCCTCTCTCACTCCTATCCACTATCTCTCGCTCCTTTTCTCTCTCTCTCTCTCTCTCACTCCTTTCCCCTCTCTCTCACTCCTATCCACTATCTCTCGCTCCTTTTCTCTCTCTCTCTCTCACTCCTTTCCCCTCTCTCTCACTCCTATCCACTATCTCTCGCTCCTTTTCTCTCTCTCTCTCTCTCTCACTCCTATCCACTATCTCTCGCTCCTTTTCTCTCTCTCTCTCTCTCCCTCGCTCCTTTTCTCTCTCTCTCTCTCTCTCTCACTCCTATCCACTATCTCTCGCTCCTTTTCTCTCTCTCTCTCTCTCTCACTCCTTTCCCCTCTCTCTCACTCCTATCCACTCTCTCTCGCTCCTTTTCTCTCTCTCTCTCTCCCTCGCTCCTTTTCTCTCTCTCGCTCTCTCTTCCTCTTTAGCTCTCGCTCCTTTTCTCTCTCTCTCTCTCTCTCACTCCTTTCCCCTCTCTCTCACTCCTATCCACTATCTCTCGCTCCTTTTCTCTCTCTCTCTCTCTCTCACTCCTTTCCCCTCTCTCCCACTCCTATCCACTATCTCTCGCTCCTTTTCTCTCTCTCTCTCTCTCTCACTCCTTTCCCCTCTCTCTCACTCCTATCCACTATCTCTCGCTCCTTTTCTCTCTCTCTCTCTCTCTCACTCCTTTCCCCTCTCTCTCACTCCTATCCACTATCTCTCGCTCCTTTTCTCTCTCTCTCTCTCTCTCTCTCACTCCTTTCCCCTCTCTCTCACTCCTATCCACTATCTCTCGCTCCTTTTCTCTCTCTCTCTCTCTCTCTCACTCCTTTCCCCTCTCTCTCACTCCTATCCACTCTCCCTCGCTCCTTTTCTCTCTCTCTCTCTCTCTCACTCCTTTCCCCTCTCTCTCACTCCTATCCACTATCTCTCGCTCCTTCTTTCACCCCATTTTTCTCTCTCACTCCTCTTTTCTCCCTCTCACCGGTTAGATCTCTCTCGCCCCTTGTCCTTTCTCTGGCCCCTTTACTCGTTCGCTCCTTTTCTTTCTCTCACTACTTTTCTCTATCTCTGGTTCCTTTTCTCTCTCCCTCTCTCCTTTTTTCTCTCTGTCTCGCCCCATTTTTCTCCTCCCTCACTCCTCTTTGCTCCCCCTCACCAGTTATCTCTCTCTCTCTCTCGTTCCTTTGCTTTCTCACTCCTTGTCCTCTCTCTGGCCCCTTTACTCTTTCACTCCTTTTCTCTCTCTCTCGCTCCTTTTCTCTCTCTCGCCCCTTTTCTCTCTCTGTCATGCTCCATTTTTCCCTCCCTCACTCCTCTTTTCTCCCCCTCACTGATTATCTCTCTCTCTCTCGCTCCTTCGACCCTTCTTGCTCCATTTCTCTCTCTCGCTCCTTTTCTCTCGCTCGCTCCTTTTCTCTCTCGCTCGCTCCTTTTCTCTCTCGCTCGCTCCTTTTATCTCTCTCTCACTCCTTTTCTCTCTCTCTCTCGCTCCTTTTCTCTCTCTCTCGCTCCTTTTCTCTCTCTCTCGCTCCTTTTCTCTCTCTCTCGCTCCTTTTCTCTCCCTCGCTCCTTTTCTCTCTCTCTCACTCCTTTTCTCTCTCGCTCGCTCCTTTTCTCTCTCGCTCGCTCCTTTTCTCTCTCTCTCACTCCTTTTCTCTCTCTCTCTCGCTCCTTTTCTCTCTCTCTCGCTCCTTTTCTCTTTCTCTCGCTCCTTTTCTCTCCCTCGCTCCTTTTCTCTCTCTCTCACTCCTTTTCTCTCTCTCTCACTCCTTTTCTCTCTCGCTCGCTCCTTTTCTCTCTCGCTCGCTCCTTTTCTCTTTTTCTCGCTCCTTTTCTCTCTCTCTCGCTCCTTTTCTCTCTCTCTCACTCCTTTTCTCTCTCTCTCGCTCCTTTTCTCTTTTTCTCGCTCCTTTTCTCTCTCTCTCGCTCCTTTTCTCTCTCTCTCGCTCCTTTTCTCTCTCTCACTCCTTTTCTCTCTCTCACTCCTTTTCTCTCTCTCGCTCCTTTTCTCTCTCTCTCACTCCTTTTCTCTCTCTCTCACTCCTTTTCTCTCTCTCGCTCCTGTTCTCTCTCTCTCGCTCTCTCTCGCTCCTTTTCTCTCGCTCGCTCCTGTTCTCTCTCTCTCGCTCCTTTTCTCTCTCTCGCTCCTTTTCTCTCTCTCGCTCCTTTTCTCGCTCGCTTCCTTTTCACTCTCCTTCGCAGCTTTTCTCTCTCTCTCGCTCGCTCCTTTTCTCTCTCGCTCGCTCCTTTTCTCTCTCTCTTGCTCCTTTTCTCTTTCTCTCACTCCTTTTATCTCTCCCGCTCCTTTTCACTCTCCCTCGCTCCTTTTCTCGCTCACACCTTTTCTCTCTCTCTCTCTCACTCCTTTTCACTCTCTCTCGCTCCTTTTCTCTCTCTCTCGCTCCTTTTCTCTCTCTCTCTCTCCCTCGCTCCTTTTCTCTCTCTCTCTCTCTCTTCCTCTTTAGCTCTCGCTCCTTTTCTCTCTCTCTCTCTCTCTCTCACTCCTTTCCCCTCTCTCTCACTCCTTTCCACTATCTCTCGCTCCTTTTCTCTCTCTCTCTCTCTCTCACTCCTTTCCCCTCTCTCTCACTCCTATCCACTCTCTCTCGCTCCTTTTCTCTCTCTCTCTCTCTCTCTCTCACTCCTTTCCCCTCTCTCTCACTCCTATCCACTATCTCTCGCTCCTTTTCTCTCTCTCTCTCTCTCTCACTCCTTTCCCCTCTCTCCCACTCCTATCCACTATCTCTCGCTCCTTTTCTCTCTCTCTCTCTTTCTCACTCCTTTCCCCTCTCTCTCACTCCTATCCACTATCTCTCGCTCCTTTTCTCTCTCTCTCTCTCTCTCACTCCTTTCCCCTCTCTCTCACTCCTATCCACTATCTCTCGCTCCTTTTCTCTCTCTCTCTCTCTCTCACTCCTTTCCCCTCTCTCTCACTCCTATCCACTATCTCTCGCTCCTTTTCTCTCTCTCTCTCTCTCTCACTCCTTTCCCCTCTCTCTCACTCCTATCCACTATCTCTCGCTCCTTTTCTCTCTCTCTCTCTCTCTCACTCCTTTCCCCTCTCTCTCACTCCTATCCACTCTCTCTCGCTCCTTTTCTCTCTCTCTCTCTCTCTCACTCCTTTCCCCTCTCTCCCACTCCTATCCACTATCTCTCGCTCCTTTTCTCTCTCTCTCTCTCTCTCACTCCTTTCCCCTCTCTCTCACTCCTATCCACTATCTCTCGCTCCTTTTCTCTCTCTCTCTCTCTCTCACTCCTTTCCCCTCTCTCTCACTCCTATCCACTATCTCTCGCTCCTTTTCTCTCTCTCTCTCTCTCTCACTCCTTTCCCCTCTCTCTCACTCCTATCCACTATCTCTCGCTCCTTTTCTCTCTCTCTCTCTCTCTCACTCCTTTCCCCTCTCTCTCACTCCTATCCACTCTCTCTCGCTCCTTTTCTCTCTCTCTCTCTCTCTCACTCCTTTCCCCTCTCTCCCACTCCTATCCACTATCTCTCGCTCCTTTTCTCTCTCTCTCTCTCTCACTCCTTTCCCCTCTCTCTCACTCCTATCCACTATCTCTCGCTCCTTTTCTCTCTCTCTCTCTCTCTCCCTCGCTCCTTTTCTCTCTCTCTCTCTCTCTCTCACTCCTATCCACTATCTCTCGCTCCTTTTCTCTCTCTCTCTCTCTCTCACTCCTTTCCCCTCTCTCTCACTCCTATCCACTCTCTCTCGCTCCTTTTCTCTCTCTCTCTCTCCCTCGCTCCTTTTCTCTCTCTCGCTCTCTCTTCCTCTTTAGCTCTCGCTCCTTTTCTCTCTCTCTCTCTCTCTCACTCCTTTCCCCTCTCTCTCACTCCTATCCACTATCTCTCGCTCCTTTTCTCTCTCTCTCTCTCTCTCACTCCTTTCCCCTCTCTCCCACTCCTATCCACTATCTCTCGCTCCTTTTCTCTCTCTCTCTCTCTCTCACTCCTTTCCCCTCTCTCTCACTCCTATCCACTATCTCTCGCTCCTTTTCTCTCTCTCTCTCTCTCTCACTCCTTTCCCCTCTCTCTCACTCCTATCCACTATCTCTCGCTCCTTTTCTCTCTCTCTCTCTCTCTCTCTCACTCCTTTCCCCTCTCTCTCACTCCTATCCACTATCTCTCGCTCCTTTTCTCTCTCTCTCTCTCTCTCTCACTCCTTTCCCCTCTCTCTCACTCCTATCCACTCTCCCTCGCTCCTTTTCTCTCTCTCTCTCTCTCTCACTCCTTTCCCCTCTCTCTCACTCCTATCCACTATCTCTCGCTCCTTCTTTCACCCCATTTTTCTCTCTCACTCCTCTTTTCTCCCTCTCACCGGTTAGATCTCTCTCGCCCCTTGTCCTTTCTCTGGCCCCTTTACTCGTTCGCTCCTTTTCTTTCTCTCACTACTTTTCTCTATCTCTGGTTCCTTTTCTCTCTCCCTCTCTCCTTTTTTCTCTCTGTCTCGCCCCATTTTTCTCCTCCCTCACTCCTCTTTGCTCCCCCTCACCAGTTATCTCTCTCTCTCTCTCGTTCCTTTGCTTTCTCACTCCTTGTCCTCTCTCTGGCCCCTTTACTCTTTCACTCCTTTTCACTCTCGCTCGCTCCTTTTCTCTCTCTCGCCCCTTTTCTCTCTCTGTCATTCTCCATTTTTCCCTCCCTCACTCCTCTTTTCTCCCCCTCACTGATTATCTCTCTCTCTCTCGCTCCTTCGACCCTTCTTGCTCCTTTTCTCTCGCTCGCTCCTTTTCTCTCTCGCTCGCTCCTTTTCTCTCTCGCTCGCTCCTTTTCTCTCTCTCTCACTCCTTTTCTCTCTCTCTCTCGCTCCTTTTCTCTCTCTCTCGCTCCTTTTCTCTCTCTCTCACTCCTTTTCTCTCCCTCGCTCCTTTTCTCTCTCTCTCACTCCTTTTCTCTCTCGCTCGCTCCTTTTCTCTCTCGCTCGCTCCTTTTCTCTCTCTCTCACTCCTTTTCTCTCTCTCTCTCGCTCCTTTTCTCTCTCTCTCGCTCGCTCCTTTTCTCTCTCTCTCACTCCTTTTCTCTCTCGCTCGCTCCTTTTCTCTCTCGCTCGCTCCTTTTCTCTTTTTCTCGCTCCTTTTCTCTCTCTCTCGCTCCTTTTCTCTCTCTCTCACTCCTTTTCTCTCTCTCTCGCTCCTTTTCTCTTTTTCTCGCTCCTTTTCTCTCTCTCTCGCTCCTTTTCTCTCTCTCTCGCTCCTTTTCTCTCTCTCACTCCTTTTCTCTCTCTCACTCCTTTTCTCTCTCTCGCTCCTTTTCTCTCTCTCTCACTCCTTTTCTCTCTCTCTCACTCCTTTTCTCTCTCTCGCTCCTGTTCTCTCTCTCTCGCTCTCTCTCGCTCCTTTTCTCTCGCTCGCTCCTGTTCTCTCTCTCTCGCTCCTTTTCTCTCTCTCGCTCCTTTTCTCTCTCTCGCTCCTTTTCTCGCTCGCTCCTTTTCACTCTCCTTCGCAGCTTTTCTCTCTCTCTCGCTCGCTCCTTTTCTCTCTCGCTCGCTCCTTTTCTCTCTCTCTTGCTCCTTTTATCTTTCTCTCGCTCCTTTTATCTCTCCCGCTCCTTTTCACTCTCCCTCGCTCCTTTTCTCGCTCACACCTTTTCTCTCTCTCTCTCTCACTCCTTTTCACTCTCTCTCACTCCTTTTCTCGCTCACACCTTTTTCTCTCTCTCGCTCGCTCCTTTTCTCTCGCTCTCTCACTCCTTTTCTCTCTCTCGCTCCTGTTCTCTCTCTCTCACTCCTTTTCTCTCACTCGCTCCTTTTCTCTCTCTCTCGCTCCTTTTCTCTCTCTCTCGCTCCTTTTCTCTCTCTCTCGCTCCTTTTCTCTCTCTCTCTCTCCCTCGCTCCTTTTCTCTCTCTCTCTCTCTTCCTCTTTAGCTCTCGCTCCTTTTCTCTCTCTCTCTCTCTCTCACTCCTTTCCCCTCTCTCTCACTCCTTTCCACTATCTCTCGCTCCTTTTCTCTCTCTCTCTCTCTCTCACTCCTTTCCCCTCTCTCTCACTCCTATCCACTCTCTCTCGCTCCTTTTCTCTCTCTCTCTCTCTCTCACTCCTTTCCCCTCTCTCTCACTCCTATCCACTATCTCTCGCTCCTTTTCTCTCTCTCTCTCTCTCTCACTCCTTTCCACTCTCTCCCACTCCTATCCAC
Organism: Isurus oxyrinchus; assembly: GCA_026770705.1. NCBI lineage: Eukaryota > Metazoa > Chordata > Chondrichthyes > Lamniformes > Lamnidae > Isurus > Isurus oxyrinchus. Next base: position 337,681 of record JANJGN010000629.1, read on the forward strand.
TATCTCTCGCTCCTTTTCTCTCTCTCTCTCTTTCTCACTCCTTTCCCCTCTCTCTCACTCCTATCCACTATCTCTCGCTCCTTTTCTCTCTCTCTCTCTCTCTCACTCCTTTCCCCTCTCTCTCACTCCTATCCACTATCTCTCGCTCCTTTTCTCTCTCTCTCTCTCTCTCTCTCACTCCTTTCCCCTCTCTCTCACCCCTATCCACTATCTCTCGCTCCTTTTCTCTCTCTCTCTCTCTCTCACTCCTTTCCCCTCTCTCTCACTCCTATCCACTATCTCTCGCTCCTTTTCTCTCTCTCTCTCTCTCTCACTCCTTTCCCCTCTCTCTCACTCCTATCCACTATCTCTCGCTCCTTTTCTCTCTCTCTCTCTCTCTCACTCCTTTCCCCTCTCTCTCACTCCTATCCACTATCTCTCGCTCCTTTTCTCTCTCTCTCTCTCTCTCACTCCTTTCCCCTCTCTCCCACTCCTATCCACTATCTCTCGCTCCTTTTCTCTCTCTCTCTCTCTCTCACTCCTTTCCCCTCTCTCTCACTCCTATCCACTATCTCTCGCTCCTTTTCTCTCTCTCTCTCTCTCTCACTCCTTTCCCCTCTCTCTCACTCCTATCCACTCTCCCTCGCTCCTTTTCTCTCTCTCTCTCTCTCTCACTCCTTTCCCCTCTCTCTCACTCCTATCCACTATCTCTCGCTCCTTTTCTCTCTCTCTCTCTCTCTCACTCCTTTCCCCTCTCTCTCACTCCTATCCACTATCTCTCGCTCCTTTTCTCTCTCTCTCTCTCTCACTCCTTTCCCCTCTCTCTCACTCCTATCCACTCTCCCTCGCTCCTTTTCTCTCTCTCTCTCTCTCTCACTCCTTTCCCCTCTCTCTCACTCCTATCCACTATCTCTCGCTCCTTTTCTCTCTCTCTCTCTCTCTCACTCCTTTCCCCTCTCTCTCACTCCTATCCACTATCTCTCGCTCCTTTTCTCTCTCTCTCTCTCTCACTCCTTTCCCCTCTCTCTCACTCCTATCCACTCTCCCTCGCTCCTTTTCTCTCTCTCTCTCTCTCTCACTCCTTTCCCCTCTCTCTCACTCCTATCCACTATCTCTCGCTCCTTTTCTCTCTCTCTCTCTCTCTCACTCCTTTCCCCTCTCTCTCACTCCTATCCACTCTCCCTCGCTCCTTTTCTCTCTCTCTCTCTCTCTCACTCCTATCCACTATCTCTCGCTCCTTCTTTCACCCCATTTTTCTCTCTCACTCCTCTTTTCTCCCTCTCACCGGTTAGATCTCTCTCGCCCCTTGTCCTTTCTCTGGCCCCTTTACTCGTTCGCTCCTTTTCTTTCTCTCACTACTTTTCTCTATCTCTGGTTCCTTTTCTCTCTCCCTCTCTCCTTTTTTCTCTCTGTCTCGCCCCATTTTTCTCCTCACTCACTCCTCTTTGCTCCCCCTCACCAGTTATCTCTCTCTCTCTCTCGTTCCTTTGCTTTCTCACTCCTTGTCCTCTCTCTGGCCCCTTTACTCTTTCACTCCTTTTCTCTCTCTCTCGCTCCTTTTCTCTCTCTCGCCCCTTTTCTCTCTCTGTCATGCTCCATTTTTCCCTCCCTCACTCCTCTTTTCTCCCCCTCACTGATTATCTCTCTCTCTCTCGCTCCTTCGACCCTTCTTGCTCCATTTCTCTCTCTCGCTCCTTTTCTCTCGCTCGCTCCTTTTCTCTCTCGCTCGCTCCTTTTCTCTCTCGCTCGCTCCTTTTCTCTCTCTCTCACTCCTTTTCTCTCTCTCTCTCGCTCCTTTTCTCTCTCTCTCGCTCCTTTTCTCTCTCTCTCGCTCCTTTTCTCTCCCTCGCTCCTTTTCTCTCTCTCTCACTCCTTTTCTCTCTCGCTCGCTCCTTTTCTCTCTCGCTCGCTCCTTTTCTCTCTCTCTCACTCCTTTTCTCTCTCTCTCTCGCTCCTTTTCTCTCTCTCTCGCTCGCTCCTTTTCTCTCTCTCTCACTCCTTTTCTCTCTCGCTCGCTCCTTTTCTCTCTCGCTCGCTCCTTTTCTCTTTTTCTCGCTCCTTTTCTCTCTCTCTCACTCCTTTTCTCTCTCTCTCACTCCTTTTCTCTCTCTCTCGCTCCTTTTCTCTTTTTCTCGCTCCTTTTCTCTCTCTCTCGCTCCTTTTCTCTCTCTCACTCCTTTTCTCTCTCTCACTCCTTTTCTCTCTCTCGCTCCTTTTCTCTCTCTCTCGCTCCTTTTCTCTCTCTCTCGCTCCTTTTCTCTCTCTCTCGCTCCTTTTCTCTCTCTCTCGCTCCTTTTCTCTCTCTCTCACTCCTTTTCTCTCTCTCTCACTCCTTTTCTCTCTCTCGCTCCTGTTCTCTCTCTCTCGCTCTCTCTCACTCCTTTTCTCTCGCTCGCTCCTGTTCTCTCTCTCTCGCTCCTTTTCTCTCTCTCGCTCCTTTTCTCTCTCTCGCTCCTTTTCTCGCTCGCTCCTTTTCACTCTCCTTCGCAGCTTTTCTCTCTCTCTCGCTCGCTCCTTTTCTCTCTCGCTCGCTCCTTTTCTCTCTCTCTTGCTCCTTTTCTCTTTCTCTCGCTCCTTTTCTCTTTCTCTCGCTCCTTTTATCTCTCCCGCTCCTTTTCACTCTCCCTCGCTCCTTTTCTCGCTCACACCTTTTCTCTCTCTCTCTCTCACTCCTTTTCACTCTCTCTCACTCCTTTTCTCGCTCACACCTTTTTCTCTCTCTCGCTTGCTCCTTTTCTCTCGCTCTCTCACTCCTTTTCTCTCTCTCGCTCCTGTTCTCTCTCTCTCACTACTTTTCTCTCACTCGCTCCTTTTCTCTCTCTCTCGCTCCTTTTCTCTCTCTCTCGCTCCTTTTCTCTCTCTCTCGCTCCTTTTCTCTCTCTCTCTCTCCCTCGCTCCTTTTCTCTCTCTCTCTCTCTCTTCCTCTTTAGCTCTCGCTCCTTTTCTCTCTCTCTCTCTCTCTCACTCCTTTCCCCTCTCTCTCACTCCTTTCCACTATCTCTCGCTCCTTTTCTCTCTCTCTCTCTTTCTCACTCCTTTCCCCTCTCTCTCACTCCTTTCCACTATCTCTCGCTCCTTTTCTCTCTCTCTCTCTCTCTCACTCCTTTCCCCTCTCTCTCACTCCTATCCACTCTCTCTCGCTCCTTTTCTCTCTCTCTCTCTCTCTCACTCCTTTCCCCTCTCTCTCACTCCTATCCACTATCTCTCGCTCCTTTTCTCTCTCTCTCTCTCTCTCACTCCTTTCCCCTCTCTCCCACTCCTATCCACTATCTCTCGCTCCTTTTCTCTCTCTCTCTCTTTCTCACTCCTTTCCCCTCTCTCTCACTCCTATCCACTATCTCTCGCTCCTTTTCTCTCTCTCTCTCTCTCTCACTCCTTTCCCCTCTCTCTCACTCCTATCCACTATCTCTCGCTCCTTTTCTCTCTCTCTCTCTCACTCCTTTCCCCTCTCTCTCACTCCTATCCACTATCTCTCGCTCCTTTTCTCTCTCTCTCTCTCTCTCTCACTCCTTTCCCCTCTCTCTCACTCCTATCCACTCTCCCTCGCTCCTTTTCTCTCTCTCTCTCTCTCTCTCACTCCTTTCCCCTCTCTCTCACTCCTATCCACTCTCCCTCGCTCCTTTTCTCTCTCTCTCTCTCTCTCACTCCTATCCACTATCTCTCGCTCCTTCTTTCACCCCATTTTTCTCTCTCACTCCTCTTTTCTCCCTCTCACCGGTTAGATCTCTCTCGCCCCTTGTCCTTTCTCTGGCCCCTTTACTCGTTCGCTCCTTTTCTTTCTTTCACTACTTTTCTCTATCTCTGGTTCCTTTTCTCTCTCCCTCTCTCCTTTTTTCTCTCTGTCTCGCCCCATTTTTCTCCTCACTCACTCCTCTTTGCTCCCCCTCACCAGTTATCTCTCTCTCTCTCTCGTTCCTTTGCTTTCTCACTCCTTGTCCTCTCTCTGGCCCCTTTACTCTTTCACTCCTTTTCTCTCTCTCTCGCTCCTTTTCTCTCTCTCGCCCCTTTTCTCTCTCTGTCATGCTCCATTTTTCCCTCCCTCACTCCTCTTTTCTCCCCCTCACTGATTATCTCTCTCTCTCTCGCTCCTTCGACCCTTCTTGCTCCTTTTCTCTCGCTCGCTCCTTTTCTCTCTCGCTCGCTCCTTTTCTCTCTCGCTCGCTCCTTTTCTCTCTCTCTCACTCCTTTTCTCTCTCTCTCTCGCTCCTTTTCTCTCTCTCTCGCTCCTTTTCTCTCTCTCTCACTCCTTTTCTCTCCCTCGCTCCTTTTCTCTCTCTCTCACTCCTTTTCTCTCTCGCTCGCTCCTTTTCTCTCTCGCTCGCTCCTTTTCTCTCTCTCTCACTCCTTTTCTCTCTCTCTCTCGCTCCTTTTCTCTCTCTCTCGCTCGCTCCTTTTCTCTCTCTCTCACTCCTTTTCTCTCTCGCTCGCTCCTTTTCTCTCTCGCTCGCTCCTTTTCTCTTTTTCTCGCTCCTTTTCTCTCTCTCTCGCTCCTTTTCTCTCTCTCTCACTCCTTTTCTCTCTCTCTCGCTCCTTTTCTCTTTTTCTCGCTCCTTTTCTCTCTCTCTCGCTCCTTTTCTCTCTCTCTCGCTCCTTTTCTCTCTCTCACTCCTTTTCTCTCTCTCACTCCTTTTCTCTCTCTCGCTCCTTTTCTCTCTCTCTCACTCCTTTTCTCTCTCTCTCACTCCTTTTCTCTCTCTCGCTCCTGTTCTCTCTCTCTCGCTCTCTCTCGCTCCTTTTCTCTCGCTCGCTCCTGTTCTCTCTCTCTCGCTCCTTTTCTCTCTCTCGCTCCTTTTCTCTCTCTCGCTCCTTTTCTCGCTCGCTCCTTTTCACTCTCCTTCGCAGCTTTTCTCTCTCTCTCGCTCGCTCCTTTTCTCTCTCGCTCGCTCCTTTTCTCTCTCTCTTGCTCCTTTTATCTTTCTCTCGCTCCTTTTATCTCTCCCGCTCCTTTTCACTCTCCCTCGCTCCTTTTCTCGCTCACACCTTTTCTCTCTCTCTCTCTCACTCCTTTTCACTCTCTCTCACTCCTTTTCTCGCTCACACCTTTTTCTCTCTCTCGCTCGCTCCTTTTCTCTCGCTCTCTCACTCCTTTTCTCTCTCTCGCTCCTGTTCTCTCTCTCTCACTCCTTTTCTCTCACTCGCTCCTTTTCTCTCTCTCTCGCTCCTTTTCTCTCTCTCTCGCTCCTTTTCTCTCTCTCTCGCTCCTTTTCTCTCTCTCTCTCTCCCTCGCTCCTTTTCTCTCTCTCTCTCTCTTCCTCTTTAGCTCTCGCTCCTTTTCTCTCTCTCTCTCTCTCTCACTCCTTTCCCCTCTCTCTCACTCCTTTCCACTATCTCTCGCTCCTTTTCTCTCTCTCTCTCTCTCTCACTCCTTTCCCCTCTCTCTCACTCCTATCCACTCTCTCTCGCTCCTTTTCTCTCTCTCTCTCTCTCTCACTCCTTTCCCCTCTCTCTCACTCCTATCCACTATCTCTCGCTCCTTTTCTCTCTCTCTCTCTCTCTCACTCCTTTCCACTCTCTCCCACTCCTATCCACTATCTCTCGCTCCTTTTCTCTCTCTCTCTCTTTCTCACTCCTTTCCCCTCTCTCTCACTCCTATCCACTATCTCTCGCTCCTTTTCTCTCTCTCTCTCTCTCTCACTCCTTTCCCCTCTCTCTCACTCCTATCCACTATCTCTCGCTCCTTTTCTCTCTCTCTCTCTCTCTCTCACTCCTTTCCCCTCTCTCTCACCCCTATCCACTATCTCTCGCTCCTTTTCTCTCTCTCTCTCTCTCTCACTCCTTTCCCCTCTCTCTCACTCCTATCCACTATCTCTCGCTCCTTTTCTCTCTCTCTCTCTCTCTCACTCCTTTCCCCTCTCTCTCACTCCTATCCACTATCTCTCGCTCCTTTTCTCTCTCTCTCTCTCTCTCACTCCTTTCCCCTCTCTCTCACTCCTATCCACTATCTCTCGCTCCTTTTCTCTCTCTCTCTCTCTCTCACTCCTTTCCCCTCTCTCCCACTCCTATCCACTATCTCTCGCTCCTTTTCTCTCTCTCTCTCTCTCTCACTCCTTTCCCCTCTCTCTCACTCCTATCCGCTATCTCTCGCTCCTTTTCTCTCTCTCTCTCTCTCTCACTCCTTTCCCCTCTCTCTCACTCCTATCCACTCTCCCTCGCTCCTTTTCTCTCTCTCTCTCTCTCTCACTCCTTTCCCCTCTCTCTCACTCCTATCCACTATCTCTCGCTCCTTTTCTCTCTCTCTCTCTCTCTCACTCCTTTCCCCTCTCTCTCACTCCTATCCACTCTCCCTCGCTCCTTTTCTCTCTCTCTCTCTCTCTCACTCCTTTCCCCTCTCTCTCACTCCTATCCACTATCTCTCGCTCCTTTTCTCTCTCTCTCTCTCTCTCACTCCTTTCCCCTCTCTCTCACTCCTATCCACTATCTCTCGCTCCTTTTCTCTCTCTCTCTCTCTCTCACTCCTTTCCCCTCTCTCTCACTCCTATCCACTCTCTCTCGCTCCTTTTCTCTCTCTCTCTCTCTCACTCCTTTCCCCTCTCTCTCACTCCTATCCACTCTCCCTCGCTCCTTTTCTCTCTCTCTCTCTCTCTCACTCCTTTCCCCTCTCTCTCACTCCTATCCACTCTCCCTCGCTCCTTTTCTCTCTCTCTCTCTCTCTCACTCCTATCCACTATCTCTCGCTCCTTCTTTCACCCCATTTTTCTCTCTCACTCCTCTTTTCTCCCTCTCACCGGTTAGATCTCTCTCGCCCCTTGTCCTTTCTCTGGCCCCTTTACTCGTTCGCTCCTTTTCTTTCTCTCACTACTTTTCTCTATCTCTGGTTCCTTTTCTCTCTCCCTCTCTCCTTTTTTCTCTCTGTCTCGCCCCATTTTTCTCCTCACTCACTCCTCTTTGCTCCCCCTCACCAGTTATCTCTCTCTCTCTCTCGTTCCTTTGCTTTCTCACTCCTTGTCCTCTCTCTGGCCCCTTTACTCTTTCACTCCTTTTCTCTCTCTCTCGCTCCTTTTCTCTCTCTCGCCCCTTTTCTCTCTCTGTCATGCTCCATTTTTCCCTCCCTCACTCCTCTTTTCTCCCCCTCACTGATTATCTCTCTCTCTCTCGCTCCTTCGACCCTTCTTGCTCCATTTCTCTCTCTCGCTCCTTTTCTCTCGCTCGCTCCTTTTCTCTCTCGCTCGCTCCTTTTCTCTCTCGCTCGCTCCTTTTCTCTCTCTCTCACTCCTTTTCTCTCTCTCTCTCGCTCCTTTTCTCTCTCTCTCACTCCTTTTCTCTCTCTCTCGCTCCTTTTCTCTCCCTCGCTCCTTTTCTCTCTCTCTCACTCCTTTTCTCTCTCGCTCGCTCCTTTTCTCTCTCGCTCGCTCCTTTTCTCTCTCTCTCACTCCTTTTCTCTCTCTCTCTCGCTCCTTTTCTCTCTCTCTCGCTCCTTTTCTCTCTCTCTCGCTCCTTTTCTCTCCCTCGCTCCTTTTCTCTCTCTCTCACTCCTTTTCTCTCTCGCTCGCTCCTTTTCTCTCTCGCTCGCTCCTTTTCTCTCTCTCTCACTCCTTTTCTCTCTCTCTCTCGCTCCTTTTCTCTCTCTCTCGCTCGCTCCTTTTCTCTCTCTCTCACTCCTTTTCTCTCTCGCTCGCTCCTTTTCTCTCTCGCTCGCTCCTTTTCTCTTTTTCTCGCTCCTTTTCTCTCTCTCTCGCTCCTTTTCTCTCTCTCTCACTCCTTTTCTCTCTCTCTCGCTCCTTTTCTCTTTTTCTCGCTCCTTTTCTCTCTCTCTCGCTCCTTTTCTCTCTCTCTCGCTCCTTTTCTCTCTCTCACTCCTTTTCTCTCTCTCACTCCTTTTCTCTCTCTCGCTCCTTTTCTCTCTCTCTCACTCCTTTTCTCTCTCTCTCACTCCTTTTCTCTCTCTCGCTCCTGTTCTCTCTCTCTCGCTCTCTCTCGCTCCTTTTCTCTCGCTCGCTCCTGTTCTCTCTCTCTCGCTCCTTTTCTCTCTCTCGCTCCTTTTCTCTCTCTCGCTCCTTTTCTCGCTCGCTCCTTTTCACTCTCCTTCGCAGCTTTTCTCTCTCTCTCGCTCGCTCCTTTTCTCTCTCGCTCGCTCCTTTTCTCTCTCTCTTGCTCCTTTTCTCTTTCTCTCACTCCTTTTATCTCTCCCGCTCCTTTTCACTCTCCCTCGCCTCCTTTTCTCGCTCACACCTTTTCTCTCTCTCTCTCTCACTCCTTTTCACTCTCTCTCGCTCCTTTTCTCTCTCTCTCGCTCCTTTTCTCTCTCTCTCACTCCCTCGCTCCTTTTCTCTCTCTCTCTCTCTCTTCCTCTTTAGCTCTCGCTCCTTTTCTCTCTCTCTCTCTCTCTCACTCCTTTCCCCTCTCTCTCACTCCTTTCCACTATCTCTCGCTCCTTTTCTCTCTCTCTCTCTCTCTCACTCCTTTCCCCTCTCTCTCACTCCTATCCACTCTCTCTCGCTCCTTTTCTCTCTCTCTCTCTCTCTCTCTCACTCCTTTCCCCTCTCTCTCACTCCTATCCACTATCTCTCGCTCCTTTTCTCTCTCTCTCTCTCTCTCACTCCTTTCCCCTCTCTCCCACTCCTATCCACTATCTCTCGCTCCTTTTCTCTCTCTCTCTCTTTCTCACTCCTTTCCCCTCTCTCTCACTCCTATCCACTATCTCTCGCTCCTTTTCTCTCTCTCTCTCTCTCTCACTCCTTTCCCCTCTCTCTCACTCCTATCCACTATCTCTCGCTCCTTTTCTCTCTCTCTCTCTCTCTCACTCCTTTCCCCTCTCTCTCACTCCTATCCACTATCTCTCGCTCCTTTTCTCTCTCTCTCTCTCTCTCACTCCTTTCCCCTCTCTCTCACTCCTATCCACTATCTCTCGCTCCTTTTCTCTCTCTCTCTCTCTCTCACTCCTTTCCCCTCTCTCTCACTCCTATCCACTCTCTCTCGCTCCTTTTCTCTCTCTCTCTCTCTCTCACTCCTTTCCCCTCTCTCCCACTCCTATCCACTATCTCTCGCTCCTTTTCTCTCTCTCTCTCTCTCTCACTCCTTTCCCCTCTCTCTCACTCCTATCCACTATCTCTCGCTCCTTTTCTCTCTCTCTCTCTCTCTCACTCCTTTCCCCTCTCTCTCACTCCTATCCACTATCTCTCGCTCCTTTTCTCTCTCTCTCTCTCTCTCACTCCTTTCCCCTCTCTCTCACTCCTATCCACTATCTCTCGCTCCTTTTCTCTCTCTCTCTCTCTCTCACTCCTTTCCCCTCTCTCTCACTCCTATCCACTCTCTCTCGCTCCTTTTCTCTCTCTCTCTCTCTCTCACTCCTTTCCCCTCTCTCCCACTCCTATCCACTATCTCTCGCTCCTTTTCTCTCTCTCTCTCTCTCTCTCACTCCTTTCCCCTCTCTCTCACTCCTATCCACTATCTCTCGCTCCTTTTCTCTCTCTCTCTCTCTCTCACTCCTTTCCCCTCTCTCTCACTCCTATCCACTATCTCTCGCTCCTTTTCTCTCTCTCTCTCTCTCTCACTCCTATCCACTATCTCTCGCTCCTTCTTTCACCCCATTTTTCTCTCTCACTCCTCTTTTCTCCCTCTCACCGGTTAGATCTCTCTCGCCCCTTGTCCTTTCTCTGGCCCCTTTACTCGTTCGCTCCTTTTCTTTCTCTCACTACTTTTCTCTATCTCTGGTTCCTTTTCTCTCTCCCTCTCTCCTTTTTTCTCTCTGTCTCGCCCCATTTTTCTCCTCCCTCACTCCTCTTTGCTCCCCCTCACCAGTTATCTCTCTCTCTCTCTCGTTCCTTTGCTTTCTCACTCCTTGTCCTCTCTCTGGCCCCTTTACTCTTTCACTCCTTTTCTCTCTCTCTCGCTCCTTTTCTCTCTCTCGCCCCTTTTCTCTCTCTGTCATGCTCCATTTTTCCCTCCCTCACTCCTCTTTTCTCCCCCTCACTGATTATCTCTCTCTCTCTCGCTCCTTCGACCCTTCTTGCTCCTTTTCTCTCGCTCGCTCCTTTTCTCTCTCGCTCGCTCCTTTTCTCTCTCGCTCGCTCCTTTTCTCTCTCTCTCACTCCTTTTCTCTCTCTCTCTCGCTCCTTTTCTCTCTCTCTCGCTCCTTTTCTCTCTCTCTCTCACTCCTTTTCTCTCCCTCGCTCCTTTTCTCTCTCTCTCACTCCTTTTCTCTCTCGCTCGCATCCTTTTCTCTCTCGCTCGCTCCTTTTCTCTCTCTCTCACTCCTTTTCTCTCTCTCTCTCGCTCCTTTTCTCTCTCTCTCGCTCGCTCCTTTTCTCTCTCTCTCACTCCTTTTCTCTCTCGCTCGCTCCTTTTCTCTCTCGCTCGCTTCCTTTTCTCTTTTTCTCGCTCCTTTTCTCTCTCTCTCGCTCCTTTTCTCTCTCTCTCACTCCTTTTCTCTCTCTCTCGCTCCTTTTCTCTTTTTCTCGCTCCTTTTCTCTCTCTCTCGCTCCTTTTCTCTCTCTCTCGCTCCTTTTCTCTCTCTCACTCCTTTTCTCTCTCTCACTCCTTTTCTCTCTCTCGCTCCTTTTCTCTCTCTCTCACTCCTTTTCTCTCTCTCTCACTCCTTTTCTCTCTCTCGCTCCTGTTCTCTCTCTCTCGCTCTCTCTCGCTCCTTTTCTCTCGCTCGCTCCTGTTCTCTCTCTCTCGCTCCTTTTCTCTCTCTCGCTCCTTTTCTCTCTCTCGCTCCTTTTCTCGCTCGCTCCTTTTCACTCTCCTTCGCAGCTTTTCTCTCTCTCTCGCTCGCTCCTTTTCTCTCTCGCTCGCTCCTTTTCTCTCTCTCTTGCTCCTTTTATCTTTCTCTCGCTCCTTTTATCTCTCCCGCTCCTTTTCACTCTCCCTCGCTCCTTTTCTCGCTCACACCTTTTCTCTCTCTCTCTCTCACTCCTTTTCACTCTCTCTCACTCCTTTTCTCGCTCACACCTTTTTCTCTCTCTCGCTCGCTCCTTTTCTCTCGCTCTCTCACTCCTTTTCTCTCTCTCGCTCCTGTTCTCTCTCTCTCACTCCTTTTCTCTCACTCGCTCCTTTTCTCTCTCTCTCGCTCCTTTTCTCTCTCTCTCGCTCCTTTTCTCTCTCTCTCGCTCCTTTTCTCTCTCTCTCTCTCCCTCGCTCCTTTTCTCTCTCTCTCTCTCTTCCTCTTTAGCTCTCGCTCCTTTTCTCTCTCTCTCTCTCTCTCACTCCTTTCCCCTCTCTCTCACTCCTTTCCACTATCTCTCGCTCCTTTTCTCTCTCTCTCTCTCTCTCACTCCTTTCCCCTCTCTCTCACTCCTATCCACTCTCTCTCGCTCCTTTTCTCTCTCTCTCTCTCTCTCACTCCTTTCCCCTCTCTCTCACTCCTATCCACTATCTCTCGCTCCTTTTCTCTCTCTCTCTCTCCTCTCACTCCTTTCCACTCTCTCCCACTCCTATCCACTATCTCTCGCTCCTTTTCTCTCTCTCTCTCTTTCTCACTCCTTTCCCCTCTCTCTCACTCCTATCCACTATCTCTCGCTCCTTTTCTCTCTCTCTCTCTCTCTCACTCCTTTCCCCTCTCTCTCACTCCTATCCACTATCTCTCGCTCCTTTTCTCTCTCTCTCTCTCTCTCTCACTCCTTTCCCCTCTCTCTCACCCCTATCCACTATCTCTCGCTCCTTTTCTCTCTCTCTCTCTCTCTCACTCCTTTCCCCTCTCTCTCACTCCTATCCACTATCTCTCGCTCCTTTTCTCTCTCTCTCTCTCTCTCTCACTCCTTTCCCCTCTCTCTCACTCCTATCCACTATCTCTCGCTCCTTTTCTCTCTCTCTCTCTCTCTCACTCCTTTCCCCTCTCTCTCACTCCTATCCACTATCTCTCGCTCCTTTTCTCTCTCTCTCTCTCTCTCACTCCTATCCACTATCTCTCGCTCCTTCTTTCACCCCATTTTTCTCTCTCACTCCTCTTTTCTCCCTCTCACCGGTTAGATCTCTCTCGCCCCTTGTCCTTTCTCTGGCCCCTTTACTCGTTCGCTCCTTTTCTTTCTCTCACTACTTTTCTCTATCTCTGGTTCCTTTTCTCTCTCCCTCTCTCCTTTTTTCTCTCTGTCTCGCCCCATTTTTCTCCTCCCTCACTCCTCTTTGCTCCCCCTCACCAGTTATCTCTCTCTCTCTCTCGTTCCTTTGCTTTCTCACTCCTTGTCCTCTCTCTGGCCCCTTTACTCTTTCACTCCTTTTCTCTCTCTCTCGCTCCTTTTCTCTCTCTCGCCCCTTTTCTCTCTCTGTCATGCTCCATTTTTCCCTCCCTCACTCCTCTTTTCTCCCCCTCACTGATTATCTCTCTCTCTCTCGCTCCTTCGACCCTTCTTGCTCCTTTTCTCTCGCTCGCTCCTTTTCTCTCTCGCTCGCTCCTTTTCTCTCTCGCTCGCTCCTTTTCTCTCTCTCTCACTCCTTTTCTCTCTCTCTCTCGCTCCTTTTCTCTCTCTCTCGCTCCTTTTCTCTCTCTCTCACTCCTTTTCTCTCCCTCGCTCCTTTTCTCTCTCTCTCACTCCTTTTCTCTCTCGCTCGCTCCTTTTCTCTCTCGCTCGCTCCTTTTCTCTCTCTCTCACTCCTTTTCTCTCTCTCTCTCGCTCCTTTTCTCTCTCTCTCGCTCGCTCCTTTTCTCTCTCTCTCACTCCTTTTCTCTCTCGCTCGCTCCTTTTCTCTCTCGCTCGCTCCTTTTCTCTTTTTCTCGCTCCTTTTCTCTCTCTCTCGCTCCTTTTCTCTCTCTCTCTCACTCCTTTTCTCTCTCTCTCGCTCCTTTTCTCTTTTTCTCGCTCCTTTTCTCTCTCTCTCGCTCCTTTTCTCTCTCTCTCGCTCCTTTTCTCTCTCTCACTCCTTTTCTCTCTCTCACTCCTTTTCTCTCTCTCGCTCCTTTTCTCTCTCTCTCACTCCTTTTCTCTCTCTCTCACTCCTTTTCTCTCTCTCGCTCCTGTTCTCCTCTCTCTCGCTCTCTCTCGCTCCTTTTCTCTCGCTCGCTCCTGTTCTCTCTCTCTCGCTCCTTTTCTCTCTCTCGCTCCTTTTCTCTCTCTCGCTCCTTTTCTCGCTCGCTCCTTTTCACTCTCCTTCGCAGCTTTTCTCTCTCTCTCGCTCGCTCCTTTTCTCTCTCGCTCGCTCCTTTTCTCTCTCTCTTGCTCCTTTTATCTTTCTCTCGCTCCTTTTATCTCTCCCGCTCCTTTTCACTCTCCCTCGCTCCTTTTCTCGCTCACACCTTTTCTCTCTCTCTCTCTCACTCCTTTTCACTCTCTCTCACTCCTTTTCTCGCTCACACCTTTTTCTCTCTCTCTCGCTCGCTCCTTTTCTCTCGCTCTCTCACTCCTTTTCTCTCTCTCGCTCCTGTTCTCTCTCTCTCACTCCTTTTCTCTCACTCGCTCCTTTTCTCTCTCTCTCGCTCCTTTTCTCTCTCTCTCGCTCCTTTTCTCTCTCTCTCGCACCTTTTCTCTCTCTCTCTCTCCCTCGCTCCTTTTCTCTCTCTCTCTCTCTTCCTCTTTAGCTCTCGCTCCTTTTCTCTCTCTCTCTCTCTCTCTCACTCCTTTCCCCTCTCTCTCACTCCTTTCCACTATCTCTCGCTCCTTTTCTCTCTCTCTCTCTCTCTCACTCCTTTCCCCTCTCTCTCACTCCTATCCACTCTCTCTCGCTCCTTTTCTCTCTCTCTCTCCCTCTCACTCCTTTCCCCTCTCTCTCACTCCTATCCACTATCTCTCGCTCCTTTTCTCTCTCTCTCTCTCTCTCACTCCTTTCCCCTCTCTCCCACTCCTATCCACTATCTCTCGCTCCTTTTCTCTCTCTCTCTCTTTCTCACTCCTTTCCCC